>JAGHMJ010005366.1:695000-760000 GCA_018749465.1 Paracanthobrama guichenoti
ATGAGGAACAAAGGAAACAAACATTAAGGTAAGAGATCCTACATAATGAGAAATCAAAATAAGATATTTTAAATGTATTGCCAGTATACAATAAATACAGTATACACTCGCAGATCACGTGGGTAGGGTACTTTTTACTGTGTGTGTGTGTGTGTGTGGATGACCATGTCTGTCAGTCACCACCGAAGACCATTTTTGACCCAGGAAAAGCTATTTGTTAATCTTTGTTAATTATGTTAGCTCACAGTGCATTAAATAATGTTAACAAGATTTTAATAAAGTATTAGTAAATGCTGGAATTAACATCAACAAAGATAAATAAGTGCTTTATAAATGCAGTTCATTCTTAGTTCATGTTAACTAAGGAAACCCTATTGTAAAGTGTTACCCGTAAGTGTTACCAATGATTTTTAAAAGTTTTAGTTTAGTTTTAGGAAATAATGTTGAATTATACGGCAGCAACTTTAAATACATTTTTAAAGGACAGGAAATAAATCAAATAGAAGTAAACAGAAGAGCTGCCAGTGTGTGTTATCAGGTGAGGACAGAGCGTACCAGCGGCCTGTTAAACTGTGTTTATATTCATCAGACATCAGGAGGAAAAACACCAACCCTGACATTACAGAGAGACAGAGCTCTAGTAGGGTTTTACCTGCACTGAAGCATTGCATTTTCAGCTGACGGCAAATTTCACGCAAATTTAAAGGTGATGCATATCATTTTTTTTACGTTAAGAAAGATTCTCTCTTAAAATCAGAGAGCATCAGGACTTACTGTAAAATGGAGGAAAACACTTTTGTTGAAAGCTCTTCTACTTTGAACCCTTTCATAACAGCTTATATCGTATAAACAAACGGCAAAAATGGCCATTATGTTAATTATTAATTAACTACGTTTTGATCCAAATTCGGACTTACGGATGAGCGTGTTCATCAGCTAAAAGGATAAACGTTATGATGGCACCCCCTGAAGGTTCAGCTCAGAACTAACTAATGACTGACTGATATCAAGTAGAGTTAAAGGGACAGTTCACACCAAAAACGAAAATTATCCCATGATTTACTCTCCCTCTAGGTGTGTATGACATTCTTCTTTCAGACGAACACAATCACAGTTATATTAAAAATGTTCTGGCTCTTCCAAGGTTTATAATGGCAGTGAATGGTTATGTCATTTTTGAATTCCATAGTGCATCCATCCAACATAAAAGTGCATCTATCATCGTAAGTGCATCCATCCATCATAAAAGTGCATCTATCATCGTAAGTGCATCCATCCATCATAAAAGTGCATCCATCCATCCATCAAGTGGATGGGATCCATCATAAAAGTGCATCCATCCGTCAGAAAAGTGCATCCATCCGTCAAAAAAGTGCATCCATCCATCATAAAAGTGCATCCATCCGTCATAAGTGCATCTATCCATCATAAAAGTGCATCTATCCATCATAAAAGTGCATCTATCCATCATAAAAGTGCATCCATCCGTCATAAAAGTGCATCCATCCGTCATAAAAGTGAATTTATCCGTCATAAAAGTAATCCATGCGGCTCCAGGGGGTTGATAAAGGCCTTCTGAAGCGAAGTGATATGTTTGTGTAAGAAACTTTATAAAGTAAATTATCTAGCTATCCCTTTAAACAGTTGAGTTTTACCGTTTTCGAATCCATTCAGCCGATCTCCGGGTCTGGCGGTAGCATTTTTAGCATAGCTTAGCATAGATCATTGAATCTGATTAGACCGTTAGCATCTCGCTCAAAAAATTACTCAAGAATTTCGATAGTTTTCCTATGTAAAACTTGACTCTTCTGTAGTTACATCGTGTACTAAGATCGACGGAAAATGAAAAGTTGAAAATGAAATGTTTTACGCACAGCGCCTGAAAATAGGCTTACTTCCGTCAACACAACCAACGTGACAAACTCATCTTCAGTGTATTCCGGTTCAAATAGATACGTTCGGGATCTGATATAAGTAAATATCTTCTGAATAATCTCACAAAACATCTGCAAGGTTACAAGGCTGTGCAAGCAAGTTGTCACGTTGGTTAAAATCTTTAAATTTTGATGTTAATTCGACTATTGTATTATATATAATTTTTCTAGTCTTTTCACAGTATTTAGTTCAATTACATGTGACTGAAGTAACTAATTAAATTACAGAAAAAAATAAGAGTCATCCCTTACTTTACTTTTCAAGGGAAAAGTAATTAAATGACAGTAATTACTCAGTAACTAGTTACACCCAGCACTGCTGCTTTCTGACTGGGAATGGCTGAAGCGTGCGCGTTTGTCCTCAGGGTTTCCCCCACACGACAGGATTTCTGACAAAAACTTGATTTTCTCGGCTTTTTGCTCAAAATGTTGCTCTTTTTATTAAACTTACCCACATTGAAGTGTTGATAAAAAAGAATGCATGAAGCTAGAAGCATTTTTTGTTTAAAAGCAGAGGGTCTGTTCTTTCTTTTGATATATTGCATTTTCCAATAGTCATAAGACCGGGCCGTGGCCGTGAAACTTTTGTGAAAATTAAAAAAATGCTGACAGCGGCTGGCAACTTAACAAAACGCTGGTGGGAAAAGTGTTAAAGACACAATATGTAATTTTTCGCCGCTAGAGGTCGCTTATTCAAAACAAAGGCGTAGCTTGATGGCGCCTGGATTTGGCGGAGCTTTTATTCTTCCGCTCATGTGTATGTGGGGTAACGCAGTGCTGATTTATCATATTACACAGATTTGAGTGTGCTGAGAGTTATGTTATAATGCTACTCTGAGCATTCGCTCAGTGCTACTATGAGACACTTTTTCACACTGCAGTGAGAGATTGATATTAGGGGTGGGGGGAAAATTTGATTCTTAGCGGACGTGGACGATTCTGGATCGATTCACAAATGTCAAAAAAATCGATTATCTAAATGTTGACAACGTAATGTAGACGGAACGCAAAAGGTGCAACTCTGAAGCGCCCGGACCGTCTGTGGCGAGCAATCCGACCGGCACCCTCTGCATTAAAAGCAAGTATGGAAGCACTTCGGCCTCTATGAAGCTGAAGGGGAAAATGACCTGGACAAGAGTTGTAGCTAAACTAAAATATTTTCGAAACACGACAAACGTGAGAAACCATATTACACGTTTCCAACGCTGCCGACCAGAGGACAACAAACTCTATTGCAAATTTGATGGTCAGGGATTTGCGTTCGTATGCAGATGTTCATTTAGTATTTCATAAAAGCTGTTTTTGATTGTGGTATACAGAAGGGGGGAAAAAAGTGTGCTCAGGATTTAGTATTAAATCATAATTCTATTATTTATCTGTGTATAAGAGCAGCTGTATGATAGCTATTCAGAATACTCTTGTATGAGAGCTGCTGGTACAGAATTCTATATTTTGGTATAAAAGCTGTGATTTTTGGGACAGCAAAATGTTTTTTGTGCGTGTGTGTGTCTGAATAATGCTCATTGCACATAACAGGAGGGTGTTGGTTATTACGTCATGTTAGTGATTCAGGATATGCTGAAGTCTGTATTAATCTACTGTATGCATGTATTAAGTAAGGATGCTGCTACAGACACTTTTCCTGTTGGTTCTTCGCAATGTTGGGACATATTCTGGCAAATGTAACCTTCCTGTTGACTTGTAAAATCACTTTTATTTGTTTTATTAATAAAAGATGTTGGAAGTAAATTCATTATGGGCCATTACAAATACTTTGCTTTAAAAGTACCAAATGACAAAAAAAAAAAAAAATCTGTATAGAAAAAAAGATGCATCGATAAATCGCATCGCACTGATCGCATCCCTCTGAATCGTAATCGAATCGAATCGTGAGGTGCCTAGAGATTCCCACTAGGGCTGCACGATTTGGGAAAAATATCTAAATGCGATTATTCTGGTAAAATTGCGATTTAAAAATGCGATTCTTTTTATTTTTACAAATGAAAAGTGTGTGTATATAACATTTTGTTTATATATATATATATATATATATGTCATTGATATATGTCATTGACATGGCACGGTCCGTGTCCTGGTTAAAATCACTGATTTCTCTGGATTTAAACATTCTTGGAAACATTTGGGATAATGCACACACAAGTCAACAAAATATATAACACTGTTCTAGTGGTTTTGGGATATTTTAATCCAAAAATCTTACATGTTGCACCTTTAAATCTATTTTATTGTGGTTGAGATTTATCTATCTGATAAGATTTTCAAAACCTTTTAGCATGGGCCATCCTTAAAATAATCTGTAGAACCATCAAGATAATCGGGACTTTCCCTAGGATTGTCATAGGGGCCAAAATCGTCCCCGATTATCTTGTAGCGTGTGAATGCCTTTAATCAGCCAATATCATGCTACTTTGAGAAGATGATTGTGAATACTTGGCTAATTAACAGTAATGTGCATGCTCCAAAAAGATACTGACATCTCTTTGTCAATGGAAGAAAAATGTTAATATTTTTGCGCATGTTTTGAATATCTGATTTAATTTAAATTCTGAGAACATCTCAAATTTGGTACGATTAAATTACACTGGTGTTTTGTAGTGTATGGCGTCTGATGTATGACGTCAGTTCTCCTCAAGTTTGCACAGCATTAACGTTTGACAGTCGTGCAACTGTGCTTCCCAGCCCTGGAAAGATGTTAGTTAATCTCAAGTATTATTTTACAAGGTTTCTCAATTAAACCTTTTTGTTGTTTTTTTTAAGCGGATCCAAATGCCTGCTTTATAACAAACCTAATTCTCTTTCTATATAGATTTTACACTCGTAAATGTAAATTCTCGAATTGTAAACCTATTTTTGTAGTATTCTTACAAGAGATAAAACATTATTTACTTATAAACCCGATTCCAAAAAAGTTGGGACACTGTACAAATTGTGAATAAAAAAGGAATGCAATAATTGACAGATCTCATAAACTTATATTTTATTCACAATAGAATATAGATAACATATCAAATGTTGAAAGTGAGACATTTTGAAATGTCATGCCAAATATTGGCTCATTTTGGATTTCATGAGAGCTACACATTCCAAAAAAGTTGGGACAGGGAGCAATAAGAGGCTGGAAAAGTTAAAATGTACATATAAGGAACAGCTGGAGGACCAATCTGCAACTTATGAGGTCAATTGGCAACATGATTGGGTATAAAAAGAGCCTCTCAGAGTGGCAGTGTCTCTCAGAAGTCAAGATGGGCAGAGGATCACCAATTCCCCCAATGCTGCGGCCAAACATACTGGAGCAATATCAGAAAGGAGTTTCTCAGAGAAAAACTGCAAAGAGTTTGAAGTTCTCATCATCTACAGTGCATAATATCATCCAAAGATTCAGAGAATCTGGAACAATCTCTGTGTGTAAGGGTCAAGGCTGGAAAACCATACTGGATGCCCGTGATCTTCGGCCCTTAGACGGCACTGCATCACATACAGGAATGCTACTGTAATGGGAATCACAACATGGGCTCAGGAATACTTCCAGAAAACATTGTCGGTGAACACAATCCACCGTGCCATTCGCCGTTGCCGGCTAAAACTCTACAGGTCAAAAAAGAAGCCATATCTAAACATGATCCAGAAGCACAGGCGTTTCTCTGGGCCAAGGCTCATTTAAAATGGACTGTGGCAAAGTGGAAAACTGTTCTGTGGTCAGACCAATCAAAATTTGAAGTTCTTTTTGGAAAACTGGGACGCCATGTCATCCAGACTAAAGAGGACAAGGACAACCCAAGTTGTTCTCAGCGCTCAGTTCAGAAGCCTGCATCTCTGATGGGATGGGGTCATGAGTGTGTGTGGCATGGGCAGCTTACACATCTGGAAAGGCACCATCAATGCTGAAAGGGATATCCAAGTTCTAGAACAACATATGCTCCCATCCAGACGTCGTCTCTTTCAGGGAAGACCTTGCATTTTCCAACATGACAATGCCAGTCCACATACTGCATCAATTGCAACATCATGGCTGCGTAGAAGGATCCGGGGACTGAAATGGCCAGCCTGCAGTCCAGATCTTTCACCCATAGAAAACATTTGGAGCATCATAAAGAGGAAGATGCCACAAAGAAGACCTAAGACAGTTGAGCAACTAGAAGCCTGTATTAGACTGGGAAGAATGGGACAACATTCCTATTCCTAAACTTGAGCAACTCGTCTCCTCAGTCCCCAGACGTTTGCAGACTGTTAGAAAAAGAAGAGGGGATGCCACACAGTGGGAAACATGGCCTTGTCCCAACTTTTCTGAGATGTGTTGATGCCATGAAATTTAAAATCAACTTATTTTTCCCTTAAAATGATACATTTTCTCAGTTTAAACATTTGATATGTCATCTATGTTGTATTCTGAATAAAATATAGAAATTTGAAACTTCCACATCATTGCATTCTGTCTTTATTCACAATTTGTACAGTGTCCCAACTTTTTTGGAATCGTGTTTGTACAATTTCACTCTCACTTAACAAAAAAAAAAAAAAAAAAAAAGCTCTCAGAACATGTACAGTGAACCACACACACACACACACACACACACACACACACACACACATCAAGGCTTGAAATTAACAGACAGTGTTCATTCTCAGGTACACTTTATCGTCCCTGAAAGAGGGACAGTGATGTGTGCGTTTGGCCCTGACTGCACACCTACACCACGACCGGGTCTGGATTTCCATCCTGAACTGCTGTCAGCGACTAAAGTGTCATATAGACGTTAAAGGGGTAGGTCACCAAAAATCATCATCCTGTCATCATTTACTCACACTCTAGTGGAACACAAAGGTCTCGAAGTAACCAAACAGTGGAAGCCAATGGTCACCAAAGCTGTCTGGTTGGCAAGTTTCTTGTTTTATGTTCCACAGAAGAAAGTCAAAGAGGTTTGAATGACACGACGGAATGGGTGAACGATCCCTTTTAACGTTTATCATATCTAATGATGGGAGATTAAGGGTCAGTCACGGGAAAAGGCGACATGACTTACTACTGATATAACGAACATCATATAATGTATTTCATTAAACACACTAGTTCTCTCTGCAGGCTCAAGAGTAAATGTGCCGTTTACTAGTCAAGCTGCTATTAGAAATGTTCGCTGCACTCAATGTGTAATTGTTATTAATTTGTGTAATGCCCTCTTCTTTCCTTTTATTATATTTGCTTCTACTTTGAGATATGGATTGGTTATTCATGTTTTTCCTCTGTTATCCATAATTATTGGTATATTGTGCCTGGACGTTCAAATAAAGAAATACATATATGTTGTAGAGTGCTTACTAAATGAAATAAATGCATAACAATCATGTATGAATGAACAAATATTGACAAACATCGGCTAAACTGATTCATAAATGAGCTCAGATGTTGAACGATCATTTATGAAACCAGCTTTAAGACATTTGGACACAAAACAAAACAAACATGGCACAAAAAGACATATATTCAGAATAATTGATGCAAGTTGAATGTAAACAAATCGGTTAAAAACAACGATCGCTGTAATTCCTGTGCGTCGTCAAGTCTGAATCCGACTGAAGCAGTAATTGGATGTTAGTTTAAAGGGTTTAATTGTTTTACCTGCTGTAAAACGTGCTCTCGTTCTTCTCTTTTGGACTCTTTTCTAGATTTAATGCTGTTTACGCTCTCAAAACTCACACCGCTCGCTGCCATGATGCTGCCGCAAACGCGTTCTCCACTACTGTCGTAAACATCTACCGTAATGCGACAGGTGCGGCGCGCTGGTTTCCCTCCAGGGGCCGCTGATTTTCTCAATCCCTACTGACGTTTTTAGACATTTTAACCATAGGATAATCATTTAAATACAAGGGTTGGGAACTATGTGAGATATGAAAATCCATGCATTGTTAAAACGCCTTAATAATAATAATAATAAAAAAAAAAAATCAGGCGTAGTACGGTAACGTTAGCTGTTCACGACAGTGGAGAGCATTAGCATTATGAATTATTATGATGTGATTTTAAATCGCTAAAGGCACAAAATCGGAACGGGAGACGACCGAGAGAACAAATACTATAAAAGGTAAAACAAATAAACACTTTAAAATAACATTTATTATATATGTGTGTCTTCATCTGATTCCATAGCTCTAAACAACATTTGTCAGTATCAGCTTAATTCATTATATACGTGTAAATGGAGCCTTTTGGGGTTAATGTCATGAGATAAATTCATTAATGTATAATTATGATTTATGTGGAACTATACTGCGTTCGCTGTTAACACTAGAACATAATCATCAGCATCATAAATGATGACTAGCAGTAGTATCACTATGATTTTAAATCTGTTGTGTTAAAATATTTGCATGTAAAGTGTATCATAGACATCATATATTATTAATGATTTGGATTTAAGCCAAAGTATGCTCTTAAATGCAAAGAAAAGTGGAGAAGCTTGGACAATAATACAAGGACTGTGTAATAAAATTGGAAAATGAAACGGACTTGAGTATTAACTTGTGTTATTTTTTACTTTTTGGCAGACAGGATCATACCGCAACTGTCATACAAGAGAGCAACAAACAAGCAGATTGAAATTTATGTACTATGTATACTATAGTAAAGACAGAGTATGTCGAAGAGGAGAGTGAAGACATGAGTGATCCAGAACCATCCAGAATGAAACATGAAGATACTGAGGAACAAACAGGTTGATTGTTGACGGTGGAGGATAGTTCATCCAAAAATTAAAATTCTGTCATTAAATACTCACCCTCATGTCCTTCCGGAAGACTTTCGTTCATGTTTAGAACACAAATTAAGATTTTTTTTGATGAAATCCGAGTGACTTTCGTCCCTCCATTGACAACTATGCAAATACCACTTTGGCGCTTCAAAACGTTCATAAAGAGATTGTAAAACTAATCCATATGAATTGAGCGGTTTAGTCCAAATTTTCTTTGCTTAGGTAGGTGGTACGTGTCAAAGTAACATCCACATGGATGGCAGGACCCAAGGTTTCCCAGCAGAACATTGCCCAAAGCATCACACTGCCTCCACCGGCTTGCCTTCTTCCCATAGTGCATCCTGGTGCCATGTGTTCCCCAGGTAAGCCACGCACACGCACCCGGCCATCCACGTGATGTAAAAGAAAACGTGATTCATCAGACCAGGCCACCTTCTTCCATTGCTCCGTGGTCCAGTTCTGATGCTCACGTGCCACTGTTGGTGCTTTCGGCGGTGGACAGGGGTCAGCATGGGCACCCTGACTGGTCAGCGGCTATGCCGCCCCATACGCAACAAACTGAGATGCTCTGTGTATTCTGACACCTTTCTATCAGAACCAGCATTAACTTCTTGAGCAGTTTGAGCTCCAGTAGCTCGTCTGTTTGATCGGACCACACGGGCCAGCCTTCGCTCCCCACGTGCATCAATGAGCCTTGGCCGCCCATGACCCTGTGGCCGGTTCCCCACTGTTCCTTCCTTGGAGCACTTTTGATAGATCCTGACCACTGCAGACCGGGAACACCCCACAAGAGCTGCAGTTCTGGAGATGCTCTGACCCAGTCGTCTAGCCATCACAATTTGGCCCTTGTCAAACTCGCTCAAATCCTTACGCTTGCCCATTTTTCCTGCTTCTAACACATCAACTTTGAGGACAAAATGTTCACTTGCTGCCTAATATATCCCACCCACTAACAGGTGCCGTGATGAAGAGATCATCAGTGTTATTCACTTCACCTGTCAGTGGTCATAATGTTGATTGGTGTAGTTGCATAATATGTCGTTTACCCTCAATGATCCAATAGCACCTTTCAAACACGTGAACAGAAGTTGTGTTGAAATGCCGTGAATTTCAGTTTATCCTTGATTCTTGATAACTAACAGTAAAAGTATGTTTTCATTGAAATAAGATACTACGTAATCATGAATAACATAATGGATATTTTATATGCAAAATACATTCAGAACCTGCATTTGAAATGAATAAGGATCAATAAATACATACTTTTAACATAAGAAATGTATTTATTATGACTAGGGTTGCAAAGGGTCTGGAAAATTTCCAATAAATCCTGGAAAGTTTCTAAAAAATTCTGGAAAGTTTGCAACCCTAATTATGACATGCACAACACAGAGCGATACACACAGTGGTGCACTGTTTAGGACTAGTTTGTGTTGAAGAGTCGCTGTCAAAGTAATTTGTTCACAGAACATTCTCTCTCTTAAAATATAAATGTCAGCTTTATCATATGTGTCTAAAGAATAGAAGTCTAGAGTAAAACAAGAGCTTATTGATTCAGTTCAGTCAGTCTGTTATGCTTCAACTAAGTTTAATGGTGCAACGCAAAAATATTTAGTAGTGCATATTCTGCATAAGCTGTGCCCCTTTATGTCAAAACTGGTGCAAACTTTACTGGAAAAATGTTTGTTCACAACTTTGAGAGAACCTTGCCAGAACGTTAGCTAAAGTTCTAAAAAACATTCCTTGTTAGCTGGTTAAATTACGTAAATGATTTTAACCTTGTAACCTTGATTGGACAGTGTTCAACACATCAAATACATTACACAATCGTATTTATTGAACTGATTTGATAAATATTATGTTTTTGTGTGTTCATTGTAGACTTGACAGATGTAAAAGAAGAAAGGAGTGAGGTGGAGGAGAAACATCCATATCAGGAGTCTTTAATAACTGAAGCAACGTGTTCAGAGAACAAAACTCAGACAGAAGCCAAAAACTCCTTCACCTGCCCTCAGTGTGGAAAGAGTTTCACACGAAGAGACAGCCTCAAGGAACACTTAAGAATTCACACGGGAGAGAAACCTTTCGGCTGCCGCCACTGCGGAAAAAGTTACACGCGTAAAGAGAGCCTGAAGTATCACTTGCGAACTCACACCGGAGAGAAACCATACATGTGCACCCAGTGCGGAAAGAGTTTCACGTTTAAAAACAACCTCAAGGTTCACACAAGAATCCATTCCAGGGAGAAGCTGTTCATCTGCCCTCAATGCGGAAAGGGCTTAACGTGTAAAAAAGGCCTTAGGGATCACATTAGGGTGCACACTGGAGAGAAACCGTTCAAATGCCATCACTGCGGAAAGATGTTCAAGTGGGCGCACAGCCTCAATAATCATCTGCACTCGCATTCTGGGTTGAAGCCTTTTAACTGCGTTCACTGTGGTGAAGGTTTTACTTCATCGTCCATTCTGAAAAACCACCTGAAGGTTCACACAAACGAGAGGCCGTATGTGTGCTCGTTGTGCGGAAAGAGTTTTATATGGCCTGGCAATTTTAAAGAGCACCAGAAAAGACACACCGGTGAGAGAGACCATGTGTGCTTTGAGTGCGGCAAGACTTTTACCACAGCCAAACGACTGAAGGAGCACCAGAGAATTCATACGGGAGAAAAACCATACAAGTGCATGCATTGTGACAAGAGTTTCACTCAGTCTGGATCCCTGAAAGTTCACGAGCGAGTTCATACTGGAGAGAAACCATACCATTGCCCATCGTGTGGGAGGAGTTTCTCTCAGTTGACAAATCTTGTCACTCATATTAAAAAGCATTGCAAGAAATCATCTCAGTGAGATAGGATGTTCGTGTCCAAGTGAATTACGTGGGATGAACCAGACATGTTTCTTCCAAGTCAGTTTTTTACAGTGTAAATAATGTCGTTTTCATGAATCAAAAATGTTTTTGCTTCATCAATGATTATATTTCACCTGTTAACTGTCACCCGCCTTTTTGAGCACAGACCTAAAGTTATATCATTGCAATTCATGAATGCTTTGGTATACAGACCTAAGGTTGGTCTCTAAAGAAGACACAAAAAATGAAAGTGTAAAAAGTTTTAGGTTAATGTTACTGGAAAGCAAACTAAACACTTTACAATAAGGTTTCATTAGCTAACATGAACTAATAATGAACTGCACTTCTACAGTATTTATTCATCTTTGTTAATGTTAATTTCAACATTTACCAATACATTATTAACATCAAAGTTGAATTAGTTAATGCACTGACAAACAATAACAAGTAAAGTTAACAAGGATGAACAAATACAGTAACAAATGTATTGCTCATGTTAGTTGATACATTAACTAATGTTAACAAATGAAACCTTGTAGTAAACTGTTACCCATTTTATATATATATATATATATATATATATATATATATATATATATATATATATATATATATATATATAAAGAGACATATTTTACCAAATCATTTGTACTCAAAGCCATATGTCTAACCAAGTTGTGTTTACAATTTGAAGTTAATATCACACAAATTGAGCCAGCTACAAGGTTTTAAAATACTTTTGGTATCACAATGTCCAATTTTAAAACGGCTCTCGAATGATATCTGAATTATGATTATTACCAAAATATGTGATAGGGAAAAGTGTGGGACTAACAGGCTAATGTGTTGTGTAAAAATGCTGACTGTACATGAGAATTAAAAAAGGAAAATCATGCAAAAGTGAGTGTCTTTTGAGAATATAGAGTGACCTGCTTATGAATTCAGCAAACAAATTAAAGGCCTGTTCACACTAAGGATGATAACTACAAACCCAATTCCAAAAAACGCTGTACAAATTGTGAACAAAAAAGGAATGCAATTATTGACAAATCTCATAAACTTATATTTTATGCACAATAGAATATAGATAACATATCAAATGTTGAAAGTGAGACATTTTGAAATGTCATGCCAAATATTGGCTCATTTTAGCTACACATTCCAAAAAAGTTGGGACAGGGAGCAATAAGAGGCCGGAAAAGTTAAATGTACATATAAGGAACAGCTGGAGGACCAGTCTGCAACTTATTAGGTCAATTGGCAACATGATTGGGTATAAAAAGAGCCTCTCAGAGTGGCAGTGTCTCTCAGAAGTCAAGATGGGCAGAGGATCACCAATTCCCCCAATGCTGCGGCCAAAAATACTGGAGCAATATCAGAAAGGAGTTTCTCAGAGAAACACTGCAAAGAGTTTGAAGTTATCATCATCTACAGTGCATAATATCATCCAAAGATTCAGAGAATCTGGAACAATCTCTGTGTGTAAGGGTCAAGGCTGGAAAACCATACTGGATGCCCGTGATCTTCGGCCCTTAGACGGCACTGCATCACATACAGGAATGCTACTGTAATGGAAATCACAACATGGGCTCAGGAATACTTCCAGAAAACATTGTCGGTGAACACAATCCACCGTGCCATTCGCCGTCAAAAAAGAAGCCATATCTAAACATGATCCAGAAGCGCAGGCGATTTCTCTGGGCCAAGGCTCATTTAAAATGGACTGTGGCAAAGTGGAAAACTTCTGTGGTCAGACCAATCAAAATTTGAAGTTCTTTTTGGAAAACTGGGACGCCATGTCATCCGGACTAAAGAGGACAAGCACAACCCAAGTTGTTGTCAGCACTCAGTTCAGAAGCCTGCATCTCTGATGGGATGGGGTCATGAGTGTGTGTGGCATGGGCAGCTTACACATCTGGAAAGGCACCATCAATGCTGAAAGGTATATCCAAGTTCTAGAACAACATATGCTCCCATCCAGACGTCGTCTCTTTCAGGGAAGACCTTGCATTTTCCAACATGACAATGCCAGACCACATACTGCATCAATTACAACATCATGGCTGCGTAGAAGAAGGATCCGGGTACTGAAATGGCCAGCCTGCAGTCCAGATCTTTCACCATAGAAAACATTTGGCGCATCATAAAGAGGAAGATGCCACAAAGAAGACCTAAGACAGTTGAGCAACTAGAAGCCTGTATTAGACAAGAATGGGACAGCATTCCTATTCCTAAACTTGAGCAACTTGTCTCCTCAGTCTCCAGACGTTTGCAGACTGTTATAAAAAGAAGAGGGGATGCCACACAGTGGGAAACATGGCCTTGTCCCAACTTTTTTGAGATGTGTTGATGCCATTAAATTTAAAATCAACTTATTTTCCCTTAAAATGATACATTTTCTCAGTTTAAACATTTGATATGTCATCTATGTTGTATTCTGAATAAAATATTGAAATTTGAAACTTCCACATCATTGCATTCTGTTTTTATTCACAATTTGTGCAGTGTCCCAACTTTTTTGGAATCGGGTTTGTATAACGACAATGATACAGATCTAAAAATAGTTCTAAATATAAAAGAACGGCAAGACACACACCACATCTATAACAATAACCGCACAGAGAAAAAATATTCAGAACGATTCTTTCCAGCTGATGAACGATAATGACAGCAATCAGTTGCACATTCATCTACAACCCGAATTACGGAAAATTTTGGAAAATTTTTACATTTAAACAAAATGAAAACCATTTTGAGCCAATATTTTATTCACAATATAACATAGATAACACATCAAATGTTTAAATGTAGAATTTTATCCACTAATTGAGCTCATTTCAAATTTGACGCCTGCTACAGGTCTCATAAAAGTTGGGACGGGGGCAACAAATGGCTGAAAAGAACATTTTGATTCAGCTGGGAAAACATCTAGCAACTAATTAATTGATATCAGGTCTGTAACATGATTAGCTATAAAAGGTACACTCTAAAAAATGCTGGGTTAAAAACAACCCAAGTTGGGTTGAAAATGGACTAACCTGTTTTAAGCAAACATTTAACCCAACCGTTGGGTTAAAACAACCCATTTACTGGGTTAAAACAACCCAATCGCTGGGTTAGTCCATTTTCAACCCAACTTGGGTTGTTTTTAACCCAGCATTTTTTAGAGTGTATGTCTTAGAGAGGCAGAGTCTCTCAGAAGTAAAGATGGGCAGAGGCTTCCAAAACTTCCAGAAACCACTGTCGGTAAACACAATGCGGCATAACATCTGCAGATGCCAACTAAAGCTCTATCATGCAAAAAGGGTCAAGGCTCATTTAAAATGGACTATTTCAAAGTGGAAAAGTGTTCTATGGCCAGACAAGTCCAAATTTGACATTCTTGTAGGAAATCACAGACACCGTGTCCTCCGGGCTAAAGAGGAGTGAGACCTTCCAGCGTGTTATCAGCGCTCAGTTCAAAAGCCAGCATCTCTGATGGTATGGGGGTGCATAAGTGCATACGGTATGGGCAGCTTGCATGTTTTGGAAGGCACTATAAATGCTAAAAGGTATATAAAGGTTTTAGAGCAACATATGCTCCCCTCCAGATGATGTCTATTTCAGGGGAGGCCTTGTGTATTTCAGCAGGACAATGCAAAACCACATACTGCAGCTATTACAACAGCATGGCTTCGTCGTAGAAGAGTCCGGTGCTGAATTGGCCTGATCTTTCACCTATAGGGAACATTTGGAGCATAATTTAAAAAGAAAAATACATCAAAGACAACCACAAACTCTTCAGTAGCTGGAAACCTATATCAGGCAAGAATGGGACCAAATTCCAACACCAACACTCCAGAAACTCATAACCTTGATGCCTCCAAACTGTTTTGAATAGAAGAGGAGATGCTACACATGCCCCCTTCCCAACTTTTATGAGACCTGTAGCAGGCATCAAGTTTGAAATGAGCTCAATTAGTGGATAAATGTGTAAAATTTCTCTGTTTAAACATTCAATATGTTATCTATGTTCTATTGTTAATAAAATATTGGCTCATGTGATTTGAAAGTCCCAACTTTTCCAGAATTTGGGTTGTAAAATGCTTTAAAAAGTCCACCCTTGTTTAAGAATGTTCATACAATCCCAAAATGTTCGCAGAATGATAAAATGGAATGTTTCCTTAAAAAAACTGGACATTCATTAAACAACATAATTTGGAGTCAGTATTCTTGTGTGCTGTCCTAAGAGATACTAATAAAAATGTATAACCGATTATTGAACTACTGGACCAGTGATTGTGTGTGTGTGTGTGTGTGTGTGTGTGTGTGTGTGTGTGTGTGTTTATATATATAGGCCTATATTTTTAAAAAGGAAATTAAATTAAAATAAATAAAAATATATAGTTAAAGCAAGATATTTAACCAATAAAACAAGAATTAAGGTACATTTTCCATTAAAATGTAATTGTAATGAATGAGGGAATGAAGATGGACCAATGTCATCGCCTGTATGAAAATATACAACTTTTATTTTGATCTAGATTAAATCTACGAGACACATTAAGTTCTAGTAGAAGAAATCTGCAAAGAAATATTGTCTTTATTACGAGACCCTCTTTATAAGTCATATTGAAGAAATTGAAACCTATAAATGTAAAATAAAATCAAAAAATGGGAACGAATGTACACTCACCTAAAGGATTATTAGGAACAGCTGTTCAATGTCTCATTAATGCAATTATCTAATCCACCAATCACATGGCAGTTGCTTCAATGCATTTAGGGGTGTGGTCCTGGTCAAGACAATCTCCTGAACTCCAAACTGAATGTCAGAATGGGAAAGAAAGGTGATTTAAGCAATTTTGAGCGTGGCATGGTTGTTGATGCCAGACGGGCCGGTCTGAGTATTTCACAATCTGCTCAGTTACTGGCATTTTCATGCACAATCATTTCTAGGGTTTACAAAGAATGGTGTGAAAAGGGAAAAACATCCAGTATTCGGCAGTCCTGTGGGTGAAAATGCCTTGTTGATGCTAGAGGTCAGAGGAGAATGGGCCTACTGATTCAAGCTGATAGAAGAGCAACTTTGACTGAAATAACCACTTGTTACAACCGAGGTATGCAGCAAAGCATTTGTGAAGCCACAACACACACAACCTTGAGGTGGATGGGTGGAAGACCCCACCGGGTACCACTCATCTCCACTACAAATAGGAAAAAGAGGCTACAATTTGCACAAGCTCACCAAAATTGGACAGTTGAAGACTGGAAAAATGTTGCCTGGTCTGATGAGTCTCGATTTCTGTTGAGACATTCAGATGGTAGAGTCAGAATTTGGCGTAAACAGAATGAGAACATGGATCCATCATGCCTTGTTACCACTGTGCAGGCTGGTGGTGGTGGTGTAATGGTGTGGGGGATGTTTGGCACACTTTAGGCCCCTTAGTGCCAATTGGGCATCGTTTGAATGCCACAGCCTACCTGAGCATTGTTTCTGACCATGTCCATCCCTTTATGACCACCATGTACCCATTCTCTGATGGCTACTTCCAGCAGGATAATGCATCATGTCACAAAGCTTGAATCATTTCAAATTGGTTTCTTGAACATGAAAATGAGTTCACTGTACTAAAACAGTACTAGGACTGTACCTAATCCTTTAGGTGAGTGTATAAATAACACATAAAAATATATATATATACATCATTCCCAAACCCAACAAATATGTTTGTCGATGAAATTCCATTTTGTTAGTGTCCAGTCATGCACTTTTATAGTATGGAGAATAGCAGCTATTAATAACTCCCTTCATATTATTATTATTACATCTCCTAAAGCCCGGGATACACTGCACGATTTTTCGGCTGTCCCAGACATTGTGACGATTTCTGTGATCGTGGCTCCTAATCGTTGGTCCCATGTCGTACAGTGATAGAGGTTCAAAGATGGCCGTTGTCACACTTGCATTTTCAGAGTGTCAGAAGACAATTTTCTGAGTGTCAGAAATTCAGCATCATCATCGCACAGTGTGTTTGCTTCTACGACTTATGTCTGCTGACCAGCCAATAAAAATGCAACATGAAATCAACTCAACATGGTGCTAAAACTTAAAACTGCTTACCTCAAGCTCTTTCCCTTCCTCTTTCACTGTGTCCTCTTCTTTCATCACACATAAAAACTACAACTACCAAAGTGTGATTCATCATGGTCTTTTTGTTTAACACTAGTGCACGCTAATGACGTTTTATTCTTCTATAGAAACGTACATCGTAGCCTACGAGTCAATAGGTGTCATCATCGTACTGTCTACATGTTTGTAAAAATGTGTACCTTGAATGCAATGTACAGTCAGGTCCATAAATATTGGGACATTGACACAATTCTAATCTTTTTGGCTCTATACACCACCACAATGGATTTGAAATGAAACGAACAAGATGTGCTTTAACTGCAGACTTTTAGCTTTAATTTGAGGGTATTTACATCCAAATCAGGTGAACGGTGTAGGAATTACAACAGTTTGTATACACTCACCTAAAGGATTATTAGGAACACCATACTAATACTGTGTTTGACCCCCTTTTGCCTTCAGAACTGCCTTAATTCTACGTGGCATTGATTCAACAAGGTGCTGAAAGCATTCTTTAGAAATGTTGGCCCATATTGATAGGATAGCATCTTGCAGTTGATGGAGATTTGTGGGATGCACATCCAGGGCACGAAGCTCCCATTCCACCACATCCCAAAGATGCTCTATTGGGTTGAGATCTGGTGACTGTGGGGGCCATTTTAGTACAGTGAACTCATTGTCATGTTCAAGAAACCAATTTGAAATGATTCAAGCTTTGTGACATGGTGCATTATCCTGCTGGAAGTAGCCATCAGAGAATGGGTACATGGTGGTCATAAAGGGATGGACATGGTCAGAAACAATGCTCAGGTAGGCCGTGGCATTCAAACGATGCCCAATTGGCACTAAGGGGCCTAAAGTGTGCCAAGAAAACATCCCCCACACCATTACACCACCACCACCAGCCTGCACAGTGGTAACAAGGCATGATGGATCCATGTTCTCATTCTGTTTACGCCAAATTCTGACTCTACCATCTGAATGTCTCAACAGAAATCGAGACTCATCAGACCAGGCAACATTTTTCCAGTCTTCAACTGTCCAATTTTGGTGAGCTTGTGCAAATTGTAGCCTCTTTTTCCTATTTGTAGTGGAGATGAGTGGTACCCGGTGGGGTCTTCTGCTGTTGTAGCCCATCCGCCTCAAGGTTGTGCGTGTTGTGGCTTCACAAATGCTTTGCTGCATACCTTGGTTGTAGCGAGTGGTTATTTCAGTCAAAGTTGCTCTACTATCAGCTTGAATCAGTCGGCCCATTCTCCTCTGACCTCTAGCATCAACAAGGCATTTTCTCCCACAGGACTGCCGCATACTGGATGTTTTTCCCTTTTCACACCATTCTTTGTAAACCCTAGAAATGGTTGTGCGTGAAAATCCCAGTAACTGAGCAGATTGTGAAATACTCAGACCGGCCCGTCTGGCACCAACAACCATGCCACGCTCAAAATTGCTTAAATCACCTTTCTTTCCCATTCTGACATTCAGTTTGGAGTTCAGGAGATTGTCTTGACCAGGACCACACCTCTAAATGCATTGAAGCAACTGCCATGTGATTGGTTGATTAGATAATTGCATTAATGAGAAATTGAACAGGTGTTCCTAATAATTCTTTAGGTGAGTGTATGTGCCTCCCACTTTTTAAGGGACCAAAAGTAATGGGACAGATTAACAATCATAAATCAAACTTTCACTTTTTAATACTTGGTTGCAAATCCTTTGCAGTCAATTACAGCCTGAAGTCTGGAACGCATAGACATCACCAGGCGTTGGGTTTCATCCCTGGTGATGCTCTGCCAGGCCTCTACTGCAACTGTCTTCAGTTCCTGCTTGTTCTTGGAGCATTTTCCCTTCCGTCTTGTCTTCAGCAAGTGAAATGCATGCTCAGTCGGATTCAGGTCAGGAGATTGACTTGGCCATTGCATAACATTCCACTTCTTTCCCTTAAAAAACTCTTTGGTTGCTTTTGCAGTATGCTTCGGGTCATTGTCCACCTGAACTGTGAAGCGCCGTCCAATGAGTTCTGAAGCATTTGGCTGAATATGAGCAGATAATATTGCCTGAAACACTTCAGAATTCATCCTGCTGCTTTTGTCAGCAGTCACATCATCAATAAATACAAGAGAACCAGTTCCATTGGCAGCAATACATGCCCATGCCATGACACTACCACCACCATGCTTCACTGATAAGGTGGTATGCTTTGGCTCATGAGCAGTTCCTTTCCTTTTCCATACTCTTCTCTTCCCGTCACTCTGGTACAAGTTGATCTTGGTCTCGTCGGTGTCATAGGATGTTGTTCCAGAACTGTGAAGACTTTTTTAGATGTTGTTTGGCAAACTCTAATCTGGCCTTAATGTTTTTGAGGCTCACCAATGGTTTACATCTTGTGGTGAACCCTCTGTATTCACTCTGGTGAAGTCTTCTCTTGATTGTTGACTTTGACACACATGCACCTACCTCCTGGAGAGTGTTCTTGATCTGGCCAACTGTTGTGAAGGGTGTTTTCTTCACCAGGGAAAGAATTATTCGGTCAACCACCATAGTTGTTTTCCTTGGTCTTCCGGGTCTTTTGGTGTTGCTGAGCTCACCGGTACGTTCTTTCTTTTTAAGGATGTTCCAAACAGTTGATTTGGCCACACCAAAAGTTTTTGCTATCTCTCTGATGTTTTTTTTTTTTTTTTTTTTTTTCAGCCTAATGATGGCTTGCTTGACTGACAGTGACAGCTCTTTGGATCTCATATTGAGAGTTGACAGCAACAGTTTCCAAATGCAAATTGCACACTTGAAATGAACTCTGAACCTTTTATCTGCTCCTTGTAAATGGGATAATGAGGGAATAACACACACCTGGCCATGGAACATTCTGTCATCATTTACTCAACAGAAAGTAAATGATGACAGAATTGTAATTTTTTTGGTGAAATATCCATTTAATATGATTACTTCACCTAAATTTCCTCATTAAAAAAACTCCTTGAAAGTTTGAGTTGGATCTGAATATGAATTCTGCTCACTGTGACAATTTTGGGCAGCGTTTTTTATGAGTAAATAAACTTCCTGATCGGCTGCATCTCCTCCCACATTGAGTGCAGTGGTACGGCTTCTCTCCAGAATGAACTTGCTCATGTGCTCTCAGGCATCCCGCTCGGCTGAAACTCTTCTCACAACAGGAGCATTTGTAAGGTTTTTCTCCAGTATGAATTCTCAAGTGTGTGTCTAAGTGTCCGACTCTAATGAAGCTCTTCCCACACTCCAAACACACAATCTCTCACACTGGTGTGTTTTCTGGTGCTTGTTTAAATGGCTCAGCCATGAAAATCTCTTTCCACAGAGAGAACACAAGTGAGGCTTCTCTTTATGAGTGTGTTTCATAACTCTTAATGTGTGAGAGTGCAGGTGATTGTTGCGTTGATTTGGCTGTCTGAAACACTTTCCACACTGATTGCATGTTTATAGCTTTACTCCCGTGTGAATTCGCTTGTGCCCTTTTAAATCTGGCTTTGTATGAAACTCTTGCAGCATTGCGGGCATGTGAAAGGTCTCTCTCTGATGTGACGTCTTGCATTGCAATGTTCTAATCTCTTTCCACCCTGAGAACAGGTGTATGGTTTTACTATGAACTCTTAAGTGTTCCCTAAGGTTTCTATTGTATGTGAAGCTCTTTCCACATTGACGCTCTCCAGTATGAACTCATATGTGACTGATAAAACACAATTTTCGCATGAAACTCTTTCCACATTTAGGGCAGGTGAAGGACTTTTTGGCTTCGGTTCTCCGAGATCTGTCCTGAAAGCAATTCTTTTCAATCTGTGACCACATTTTTCCATTCTGATGTATCTTCTCCACATCATTCGGTTGATTTTCCTCATTCACTTCATTCAGGTCTAAAAATTAACATTTTAAATAATTAAAATCAAATCAAAAGAGAAACAAAAGGGGAAAATGTTAACAGCATAAAGCAACAAAAGTCAGATATCTATCTGTATGTAATATTTAATATGTGATGTCAATCATATTTCACATTACATTACATGAATAATTTCAAAACAGCTTTACAGAAAATGCATGTTTGGAAGCGAATGACAACGAAAGCGCCACTCTTACGCTAAAATAAGATGGATCAAGGAAATAGAACCTTTTTGGCATAAATAGTTCTTTAAAATTTAGTCAAGAACACTAGAGTTCTATATAGAACCCAATTTAACCTTTTTTAAAAAAAACAAAAAACAAACAAAACAGTTGAATCTGATTGGTTGACAAATGTTGCAATTAATAGTAATAAAGTAGTTCCAGGCAGGTCTTGACCGCAAGACATATCTTGTAGTCAACTGCTGTAAGTAAGGGACAAGTGTGCCGCACACATCCTGAAAAGTGAAGCCAAAGCATCTTCATTGCCCCAGGTGGCTGGTCCCAGTATACGTTATACTGACAAAAGTTTTGCGACGCCTGACTTCACATGCACATGAACTTTAATGGCGTCCCATTCTTAATCCGTAGGGTTTAATATGGAGTTGGCCCACCCTTTACAGCTAAAACAGCTTCAACTCTTCTGGGAAGGCTTTCCTCAAGATTTAGGAGTGTGTTTATGGGAATTTTTGACCATTCTTCTTAGAAGCTCATTTGTGAGGTCAGGTACTGATGTTGGACGAGAAGGCCTGGCTCTCAGTCTCCGCTCTAAATCATCCCAAAGGTGTTCTATCGGGTTGAGGTCAGGACTCTGTGCAGGCCAGTCAAGTTCCTCCACACAAACTCGCTCATCCATGTCTTTATGGACCAATGCTTTGTGCACTGGTGCGCAGTCATGTTGGAACAGGAAGGGGCCATCCCCAAACTGTTCCCACAAAGTTGGGAGCATGAAATTGTCCAAAATGTCTTGGTATGCTGAAGCATTAAGAGTTCCTTTCACTGGAACTAAGGGGCCAAGCCCAACCCCTGAAAAACAACCCCACACCATAATCCTCCCTCCAACAAACTTTACACTTGGCACAATGTAGTCAGGCAAGTCTCGTTCTCCTGGCAACCACCAAACCCAGACTCGTCCATGGGATTGCCAGACAGAGAAGTGTGATTGGTCACTCCAGAGAACACGTCTCCACTGCTCTAGAGTCCAGTGGCGGCGTGCTTTTCACCAGTGGTTCCCAACCGCATTCCTGGAGACCCCAACAATGCACGTCTTCTCAATCAAACACACCTGATTCAGGTCATCAGCTCATTAGTAGTGACTCCAAGACCTGATGTGGGTGTGTCAGACAAAGGAGACAAAATGTGCACCGTTGGAGGGCCTCCAGGAACGTGGGTAGGAACCACTGCATCCCATGCTTTGCATTGCACTTGGTGATGTAACCCATTCCATGAAGCTCTCTACACACTGTTCTTGAGCTCATCTGAAGGCCACACAAAGTTTGGAAGTCTGTAGCTATTGACTGCAGAACGTTGGTGACTTCTGCGCACTGTGACCCTCAGCATGTGCTGACCCCACTCTGTGATTTTACATTGCCTACCACTTCATGGCTGAGTTGCTGCTGTTCCCAATCGCTTCTACTTTGATATAATCCTACTAACAGTTGAGCGTGGAATATTTAGTTGTGAGGAAACTTCATGAATGAACTTCATTGCACAGGTGGCAACCTATCACAGCACCACGCTTGAGTTCACTGAGCTCCTGAGAGTGACCCATTCTTTCACAAATGTTTGTAGAAGCGTCTGCATGCCTAGTGCTTGATTTTATACACGTGGCCAAGAAGTGATTGAACACCTGAATTCAGTGATTTGGAGGAGTGTCCTAATATAGTATGTTTTGTTACCTTATAAGGTTTTGTTTTTAAAATAGGGAAATTAGTATGGTTGTACTGCTCAGTCACTTGCAAAATAGTAAAACATAGTAATAAAATCGTAATTTTCCCCCAAAAAACTTGGGATATGACATTTTACGACACCCCTAGGAGGAAGAGATCTGAGGTGTGCAGTGGAGTAGTAGCATGTGTAAATATGGGCCAATTGGTTAACTGATTTGTGAGTAGCCATGGTAGATACTTGTTTGAGGTCAAATGGGGCAAGCAGAGTGTGGAAATCAGCGGATTTTATTACTTCTAAACTTGACTAGCGTAACTTACTTTAAGCTGGGATTAGTCAAACAAAATGCGGCAGCTAGACTTCTGACGGGGATTCATAAATGGGATCATATTACTCTGGTTTTACGGTCCTTACACTGGTTGCCTGTGCACTACAGAGTAGATTTTAAAATTTGTTGAAGTCACCAAGAACTACCAGAGGAATACCATTGTTGATGGGCTACACAACCCACCTATTGCCCTGCATCAATGTACAATGTCTGTTTGCATAATATAAACAAAAGAGCAAAAAAACAGCAGTACCACATTAACCGAGCTGCTGAAAAGCAGTTTTGTCTCATTCCACAATAGTTCCAGTTTAATTTAATTTAACAAGCTGAATTAGAAATTGTAGAACATTTATTATACAGAGCCTATGGATGGCAATTAGTCATAAGTCAACAATATTCTTTCACAAACCTAAAGTGAACATGAGGAATTTGTGAATTTATAAATAATGTCTATGAGCATGTATATATCGAAATGAAAGTGACAAAGTCAGAAAGTTACAACTCAAAAATGACTTTCACAAAACTGATGTCACAGAACACAAGTTTATTTCACTGTACATTTACTTTATCTGCATCTCAGTTTATTTGAAGTATAAGTACTGTAGGTAACGCTTGCTCACAAAATCACACATTGTCAGTGAAATGGTAATGAGTTAACTAACTACACATTTACTTTGTGAATCTCACATGATTTCCTTGAACGTTTTGAATCTGAAGAAAACATTTGCTCATTGCGAACAATGCTTTATAATATGATTCACTAGATTCTTTGATCGGGTGAAACTCTTCCCACACAGAGTACAGTTGTGCAGCTTCTCTCCAGTATGAACTCGCTCATGTGATTTCAGGTTTCCAGAATGAGCAAAACTCTTGTCACAATATGAGCACTTGTAAGGTCTTTCTCCAGTATGAAGTCGCTCATGCGATTTCAGGGTTGCAGACTGAGCAAAACTCTTATCACAATATGAGCACTTGTAAGGTTTTTCTCCAGTATCAAGTTGCTCATGTGTTTTCTGGTGCAGTTTAAAACTGTCCAGCCGTGAAAAACACTTTCCACAGAGAGAACACACATGAGGTCTCTCATCTGAATGAACTTTAAGGTGTTGTTTTAGATTAGATGATGAAATAAACTCTTTCCCACACTGATCACAGTTAAATGGTTTTTCTCCAGAGTGACGGAGCAGATGATAATTGAGCTCAGTTAAATATGTGTAACTCTTTCCACACTGAGTGCATGTATACGGTTTCTCTCCAGTGTGAATTCTTAAGTGTGTTTTAAGGTTTCCTTTTTGTGTGAAACTCTTTCCACACTGAATGCATGTATACGGTTTCTCTCCAGTGTGAATTCTTATGTGTTCGTTAAGGTGTGTTTTATGTGTGAAATTCTTGTCACACTGAGGGCATGTATACGGTTTCTCTCCAGTGTGAATTCTCATGTGTTTGTTAATGTCTCCTTTATTTTGGAAACTCTTTCCACACTGAGTGCATGTATACGGTTTCTCTCCAGTATGAATTCTCATGTGTCTATTAAGGTCTCCTTTATGTTGGAAACTCTTTCCACACTCAGTGCAGGTGTGCAGCTTTTTGGCTTTTGTTCTTTGAGTTGTAAAGTTATGATGTTCCTCCTCCTCCTCCTCTTCATTCAGTTCTTGTCTTTCCTGCTTCACTTCCACCTGGTCTAAAATACACATCAAGTTAGAATCAGTTCAAGTGAGCCCTGATTTAACAGCAGAAAGCAACAGAGATCAGGTATCAGACCTTTTATGACGCAAAGGTTTGTTCTGTCATTCTCTTGTTAATAAAGTTAAAGTTAGGTTTGACAACTGCTATACAAGGTTATAATCATTTAGATGCATTTCTCTCCATTTATCATCCATACACTCAGGGCTGCCAACTTTTAACTTACTTTTAAGTTCAGGCTGTAGTGAGATTTCGTGTGTGTGTGTGTGGGGGTTGTCCTCAAAGTTGATGTGTTAGAAGCAGGAAAAATGGGCAAGCGCAAGGATTTAAACGAGTTTGACAAGGGCCAAATTGTGATGGATAGATGACTGGGTCAGACTATCTCCAAAACTGCAGCTCTTGTGGGGTGTTCCCGGTCTGCAGTGGTCATGGGCGGCCAAGGCTCATTGATGGACGTGGGGAGCGAAGGCTGGCCAGTGTGGTCCGATCAAACAGACGAGCTACTGGAGCTCAAATTGCTCCAGAAGTTAATGCTGGTTCTGATAGAAAAGTGTCAGAATACACACAGTTTGTTTTGTATTGGGCTGCATAGCCGCTGACCAGTCAGGGTGCCCATGCTGACCCCTGTCCACCGCCGAAAGCACCAACAGTGGCACATGAGCATCAGAACTGGACCACGGCGCAATGGAAGAAGGTGGCCTTGTCTGATGAATCACGTTTTCTTTTACATCACGTGGATGGCCAGGTGCGTGTGCATGGCTTACCTGGGGAACACATGGCACCAGGATGCACTATGGGAAGAAGGCAAGCCGGCGGAGGCAGTGTGATGCTTTGGGCAATGTTCTGCTGGGAAACCTTGGGTCCTGCCATCCATGTGGATGTTACTTTGACACATTGTTGCAGACCATGTACACTCTTTCATGGAAACGGTATTCCCTGGTGGCTGTGGCTCTTTCAGTAGGATAATGCACCCTGCCACAAAGCAAAAATGGTTCAGGAATGGTTTGAGGGGCACAACAACGTGTTTGAGGTATTGACTTGGCCTCCAAATTCCCCAGATCTAAATCCAATCGGGCATCTGTGGGAAGTGCTGAATAAATAAGTCCAATCCATGGAGGCCCCACCTCGCAGGTGGTCTTAGAAGATTTGCTGCTAACATCTTGGTGCCAGATACCACAGCACACCTTCAGGGGTCTAGTGGAGTCCATGCCTCGATGAGTCAGGGCTGTTTGGCAGCAAAAGGGGACCAACACAATATTAGGAAGGATTATATCAATGATCTTCCACCTGTTTGTACAGACACCAACATCCAAATGTATGCGGATGATACCGTTACTTATATACATGGGAGCAGTGTGTCACAAGTCGCAAATGAACTTACAAAATCTTTGGATAATGTCACAGCTTGGCTAGAACAATGCTGTTTACAGTTAAATATTTTTCTAAAACAGTGTGCATGTTTTTTTGCAAGTGCAGTGCCAGATGTTGTTATATCAGGGGATAGGATACAAGTTGTATATGAATACAAGTAACTTGGCGTTGTAATTGATTCTAGACTTTAAGATAAAAAGGTTTGCAACTGGGTTAAATTTCGTCTGTCAAATGTTAGATTTATATGACACTATGTCAACAGAGGTTGTATTGTTTAACAACTTGGTCACAAGCATATATATATATATATAAAACCATTGGAGTCTCTGTATAAACAAACAATAACAAAAAAAATATTTTTGAAGAAATCAGTAAATTTTCATCACTGCCCAATATAAAAAATGGTACCATTTACAAAATGGCGGATCTCAGTTACGCAATGATGCCAGCTACTGAGAGCTACCAAGCATATTGCCTGCGCAGTAGTCAGGTCCATACATTTTCGAGCAGCAAAACAGCAGTCTGCCATGTTTCGTCAACACATCCCACGTAGGTCCAGGGATGTGTTGACGAAACATGGCAGTAACCCCCCCACCAATGGGTGTTACATACTATTTGCCACAGCTACACCATCCAATTCCGCAAAGGCCCACCTCTTTGCAGCGGTGCTCTTCCCACGACGGTGTGTACTTGGGAGGCCCCCACTTTGAGACAGGAAATTGTGTATCTCTTAGAGAAAGGGGTATAGAAGAGATACTCAGGCAGAGGCAGGCTTCTACAGCCGTTATTTTGTTGTGCCCAAAAAAGGATGGTGGATTACGTCAGATTTTGGTTTTACGTCGTTTAAATCTTGCGCTCAGAGTGAGCAAATTCAAAATGCTGACGTTGAAATTCATTCTGTCTCAGGTTCGAACCAGAGATTGGTTTGTGACCATCTATCTTAAGGATGCGTACTTCCAGAAACAGGGTAGAAACAGGAAGTTCCTTAGTTTTGCTTTCGATGGCAAAGCTTACCAATACAGTGTCCTTCCATTCGGACTAGCCTTAGCTCCTCTGACACTTACAAAATGCGGCTCTAGGGCATCCGGATCTTGGAACTACCTGGACGATTGGCTGATAATAGCTCAATCCCAGGAATTGGCAATAGTTCATCAAGACTTAGTTCTCTGCCATTTGAGGAGCCTAGGTTTACGCATAAACCTTCAGAAGAGTGTTTTGCTGCCAAGTTAGCAGACAACTTTCCTGGGTTTGGGATCTTTCCTGGGATCTATATTCTGGCATGATGTGGGCACGATTGTCTATGTTGGTCTATGTCACAGACTGATGGCAGTCTTATGGCAACAGCGTCCCCTGTAGCTCAGTTAGGCCTGCTCCACATGAGACCATTCCAATTGTGGGTTAAGAGTCAAGGGATCTCACCTCATTGTCAACCTTTCCACAAAGTTCTGGTTATACACAGAGGCTTTCGTGCTCTGCGTCCACAGACAAAGCTCCCGCTGCTCCGCAGAGGAGTTCAGTTAAGGGACCTGCTGTCGTTGCAAGATGATCACGACGGACGCATCCCTTACAAGCTGGTGGGCAGTTTATCAGGGATGTCCGACCTTTGGAGTCTGAAGCAAAGTGTATCGTGGTTGGCACATAAATTGTTTAGAGTTGCTAGCAGTGTTTCTGGCATTCAAACGGTTCTTACCCCATCTGAAGGGGTGTCATGTATTGGTCAGGACGGACAACATGACTGTAGTATTGTACTTGAATCATCAGGGAGGGCTACGCTCTCGCCCCCTGTACAGGTTGGCAGAGCGTGTGCTTCCATGGGAGCAGACCAGGTTTCTGTCAGTCAGAGCAGTTCACATTTAGGGTCATTTGAACCTAGGGGCAGACCTACTCTCGAGGCATGGCTTGGATCCCGGAGCTTGGAGTTTGCATCCTCAGGCGGTGGGCCGCATATGGCAGAAGTTCGGTCGAGCGGACATAGATTTCTTTGCATCGAGAACGACTACGCACTGCCTACTCTTGTTTTCCCTGTCACCGCTGTTGCCTCTAGGGATGGATGCTCTGGCCCATACATGGTCCAGGACCAGTCTTTTTGCCTTTCCACGGATTCACTTGCTCTCAGCTGTGCTGCTCAGAGTGCGAATGGACAAAGTAAGTTGTTGGTTGGTTGCTCCTCGCTGGCCCACTCAGATTTGGTTTTCAGATCTTGTCAGTCAGTTAGTCGGCCCTCTGTGGGAGGTTCCCCTCAGACCAGACCTGCTGACTCAAGCTCAGGGTATGATCCGGCACCTCCGTCCGGACTATGGAAGTTGTGGGTGTGGCCCCTGAGTGGGGCACGTTAAGGTGTTATGGTATCTCGGCTGATATTACAGATAGTATTCTTAACTCGAGAGCCCCCTCCACGAGGCGTCTTTATGCCAGTGGAAGCTGTTTACCTCCTGGTGTACACAGCGTAATCTAGACCCAGTTCATTGCCCTATTGGTTCAATACTGGAGTTCTTACAAAGTCGTTTTTTTGGCTCTGGCCACTCTGAAGGTCTATGTGGCAGCTATATCTGCTGAGCATATACAGATGGAGGATGCTTCCTTCCAAGGGACGGCTTAGGCCCTTCCGCCCTTCACGAGTTCCCTCATGGGATCTTTCTGTCATCCTAGAGGGACTAACAGGTGACCCTTTTGAGCCATTGGAGTTGGTGACAGAAAAGTTTCTTACCCTCAAAACTGTTCTCCTGATGGCTCTGTCCTCTCTAAGAGGATAGGGGATCTGCAGGATCTTTCTATCAGTCCTTCTTGTATGGACTTTGTCCTGGGGTTGGTTAAAGTCTTGTTGCGAACAAGGCCAGGTTATGTTCCCAAGGTCACTTCGACCCCCTTTCATTCCCAGCAAGTGGTCTTGGAGGCTTTTTGCCCTCCTGGCGCAGAGACTGGGAGCGGTCTTTGCCCGGTGCAGGCACTGAAAATCCAGTGGTGTAGATCAGAACAATTATTTGTGTGTTTTGGTGGTAAAAAAAAGGAGCTACTATAAGGAGGTTATTTCTGTGGCCTATGAGGCACATGGCTTCACTTCGCCTCTAGGTGTACGCGCTCATTCAACCAGAGGAATGGTGTCTTCTCAGGCTCTCTGTGAGGGCTCTTTGGAGGATATTTGTGTTGTGCCAGGCTGGTCCTCTCCTAACACCTTTGTTAATTTCTATGGTCTGGACGGTTAGATGGCTCCTTGCTCCCAGGTTTTATCTGCTTGAGCAAATGCTTTCTACAGTCTCCCACCTACTCTCAGATATGTGAAGGCGTTATGGTATATCGTTCCCATAACGACGGTTCGCAGCGTTGAGTTAACCTATGAAAGGGAACTTCTCGGTTACGTATGTAACCTTGGAACCTTGGTTCCCTGAGTAGGGAACAAGACACTACGAGTCCAGCCATTCCCCTATCTTCGAGTAGTAGCTTCCTTCGTCTTGAAAATCTGATGATATGACGCCTAGCACACTGATATGAAGTGATGTATTCTCAGGGAGGTGCTAAGCGTTACTGGCCAATCAGTTGGCGTGATGGTATAAGGGCTTCTATAAGGTATTTTAAACCCCTTTCTCTATTTAAATACTCTCTAAATACTCCACTAATTGTAATATAAATAATAAAACATTATTATTAAACATTAAAAATATTATTTTAAGTGGTCATTAATGGACCATAATTATTGCACAAATAGTATTTAGTACCAAAAGATCTCTCAAAATATGAAATAAATATGATTGACCTAAAATATAGAACATTTATTAAATTGAAAAATAGTTAAGGTGTATGGTCACATTTGACCACCGAGGAGTATGAGAATACCTAAGGGTTAAATACAAGAAAAACAAGAAGAGTTGGCAACCCTGATATACCGCTCATTAATCCACAATTACCAAAGCAGTCAACAATAAAGAATCAAGAATGGACACCAACCTGTTTGCTGCTCAGTATCTTCATGTTTTATTCTGGATGGTTCTGGATCACTCATGTCTTCAATCTCCTCTTTAATAAACTCCATCTTTAACAGTCACACAGATTTCAGCTGCCACACCTGGAGTTTGTCCTTCTCTTGTAGGATGATGTGTATATTCCCAGTATTTATTGGTTCCCTGTTTTCACCTCATTCATTATGGTGATGTCTGAGATTTTCTGTAAATTGGCACATTAAGCACATTTTATTGGTGTCAACAGGCTGAAACAAACTACAGGAGCATTACCTTTGACATTTCACTCCAGTTCTTGTCTTTACTCTTCCACTTCCATCGGGTCTGAAATAAACATGTTAAGTAGTTAGAATGATGAGCCAAGGGTTAGTTCTGTCATTCTTTTGTTAATACAGTCAAAATGTGAATAATTGCTGTACAAGATTATGATCTAAGTGCATTTATGTCACATATCCCTATATTATTAGCTTATTTTTCACAGATCTTATGATTGGTATCTAACAATATATATAAACTAAGCCAAACAGTCAGTGATCATCATGCATTTAAACAGATTTTTTTATACGTTGAAATTAATGTTTTGTGTAGGGATGGGATAAGGTTTAACGGTACTTTCGTTTTGTTGTATTTTTTAATTAAAACAACAACAAAAAACTAATTAAGAACTTACTTAACATTGCTTTATAATCTGAAATGTAAAATATAGCAAAAGAATCAGCAATGTTTGAATAAAGTGAATATAAAACATCTATTTGTAAATGCACCAGTGTGCAGACGTTATTTGTGTCTTAAATGTATAAGATATGTTACAACAAGAACAAAGAAACAAACAAATGGTCAAATAAATACAATAAAGATACAAATGAAATACAGTGCTTTCATTTCAATTTAATTTCAACATTAGTAATATAACAAAATGCATCTAATAGTAATAAATTGATTCACATTACTGGCGCAATCGTCAGTAGGTTTATGAGACGCTGGCCCTTTAAAACCCCGGGACACACCAAACGGACGATCGGCCATCGGGCTGTTTTTGAGTGTTGGCCGACTTTTTCAGTGTGTTCCACACATAGACCATAAAAATATGGACGACATGACTTCACTATCTTCCACTGAAGAAAAGTGAAGCCACCAATGTCTGAATATGGCGCTGACATGTTGTGCCGATTTGGGACCTGAGTCTGCGCGGTAGAGAGCATGAAGTAGGGCCGTGATATCAAGACTAAACTAACTAACAAGACTAACTAAAACCAAACTTATTTAAAAAACGAACACTTGAACTTACATCAGTGTGATAAAAACTACCTCAAATGACAAAGCCATCTTTGAAAAAAAACAACATGTAGAATTGCCGTTGGGCCATCTGTGAGAGAGAACTCTGATTGGCTGTTCAGAGTCAGTGCGCGAGAATAATAGCAAAACAGCGAGCAAAGAAGTCAAACGGAACAAACAGAAGGCTGTTTTAATTTTTTACGTCATCTTACCTCAGTGTTCCTGGGTGAATATTTTAACAGTACCATTAGCGGAGTGGAATAAAGAAAAAGATCAGTAGGACTGATATTTAAAACAGTAAGCGCTACTTTGTATACATCTGCAGCGTCGGTTTCCTTTTATGAATGACGAAAATAGACAAATATATCTGCAGAAATAGACTGTTGTCTCATTTTGATAGCTGACAGTTGGCTATAGTTCTCTCTGTGTGTTCAAGTGCAACTTTTCCCCCAATGCAGGGATTTTTCCTCGGCTTTCATCAACGCTATTTCTTTGGAGTCAGTTTGGTGTGTCCCTACCTTAAGACCGAATGTAGATCTAATAATATCATACTCTCCCATTTCTCCTAAACTATTTACATCCATTTAAGACATAAACTGTGAGAGAATATTCTCCAATTTGGCCATTTTTACATATTTTTTGAACATTTGATGGTTTAGACATGCACACGAAGACTAAAGTATCATTTGTTTTTCTTGTTGTGGTTGGTTTCACACACATAAGCTGCCTTGAAGTTGCGTCTCTTACGTGGATTATTGTGCTTTTAATAGCTCTTTTTATTATTAAACACATCCCACAATTTAGCAATTTAGACTGCATTTTACAGACTGTAGATTCAGACGTTAAGTTTGGGTTTTAGGGAGGAACCAATCTTAATGATGCGGTGATTAGATCTATCCATTTTGTTGTCTATAAGTGAATAGCTCTCATGTTTGGATGTGCTTAAGATCGCAACAGTTCAACCGCTTTTGAAGAAGCCTTGATTAAAATATAATTAATACGTTGAAAAAAAAAATGGTTTGGGGTTTCAGGGAGGGCACTGGATTGGTATGTGTCAAATAAGACATTTGTAGTGTGAGTTGGAGATGAAGTATCCCACCGCTCTGATGTCAACTGTGGTGTTCCACAGGGTTCCCTGTTGGGACCAGTTGTTTTTCTGCTTCCTCTTGGCTCTGTAATTCGAAAACATAATATTAATTTTCACTGCTATGCAGATGACCCACAGTTATATTTATCTCTGAGTTCCAGGGATATGACTAGTCCTTCAAGCAGGTTTAACTGATGGCCTCAAACTTTTTGCAGTTAAATACATACAAAACTTAAGTTGGTAAAAATCAGATTGAGCTAGCTCTTAATAGGTCTGTTCCGAATATTAAGCAGGTAGTTCGAAATGTGGGTGTTTATTTTGACACCAATCTTAATTTTGAATATCATATTAAGAAGTTGGTTCAGTCTTGTTAGGTGAGACGGTTTTTGAGTTTTAATGATACTTATTCATGCTTTTATCCCATCCCGTCTTGATTATTGATGCTTTGTTTTCTTCTTTAAATCATCGTACTTTATCACTCCAGACTATCAACACCCGTTTTAGCTTCATAGCCACGTTTCCACTGTCGAGCCAAAAGCGGGTGTGCTAGTGCATCACGCTAGATGCGTTTCCACTGTCACTTCCAGGGCTTGATTACGCCTCATCGGGGCTTCCTTGGGGCCAACGGCCAGGGTTTTTTGGCCCGCTGAATACCTCGGTCCAAAGCGGGCCAGCTTGGGCAAGAGGAGTAGTGGGGGTTTATCTGAGTCTGGAGACGACAGCGGCGCGGGTGATTTCATATACCAGCTAACATCAGCATTAAAGACATTTAAAATCATTTGAGCTCAAAACTCACTTTCAGACAGCAGCGAGTGTTTGAATAACTCATGTTTGTGATCCGATGTGGATGCTGACCACCGTATAAGGCAGAATCAGTGATGCTAAAGACTATTTGCGCTAACCATTACCACAGTAAACATAGTAAATCGCTTGAAGAAATCAAACCATACATGCTATCACAATCATGTATTTATTATATCGTCTTGTCTCTTGAAGCACGTCCGGTTTTTCGGGTTCTCAGTTTCTCTGACTGAAAATATTGGGACTTCATGGAGAGAGTGCTAAAGCTGCTCAGGTCGTATTTTTGTTGGAAAATATGTAGAAATGACATAAACATACTGTCCCGTGACTACAAATAAACAGAAACAGACGCGACTGAATGCGTAGGCTATGTGTGTTATATATAATACCGTTATATATAGTCGTTTAATGTAATAATGTCACGAAACTGCGTAAACTTTTTTTCCCCCCTCACGCATCACTCGTGCTTTCAATGCCGGCAGCATTCTCGCCCGGTGCTCGCTATGTCCCACCTCTCTCGCTATTAATGCACTATACATATAAGAATAAACCATCTAAAATGCTTTGAATAATCATACTACCAAAACTAAACGTGATCTGATGATTTAAATGATGTTTGCGCTCTCACTCTGCAGTAATCAAAGTAATCAATCACATGAAAATGTGTCAAAATGGCCGCTCTCAAACTGTAAATGTTTAGCTCATCCAAGAATTGTAATTCTGCGTTTACTCACTCTCATGTTGTTTTCGCGCGTCACGCAATCATCTGAACCTCCGTGTTTACTACAGTATGCACGCTGTGGTAAATCTGTTCATCACAAGCCATCGTTCGTGTCTCTTCAGAAGACCTGGACTTGGATTAGACACTCGATTAGTTCTTTTTTCAATGCCTTTATGACATTTTTATGTTTGAGAGGAATGGACTATAAATGGAGGGACAGAAACCCCGCAGGTTTCATAAAGAATATCTTCATTTGTGTTTGGAAGTTAAACGAAAAACGACTTGATGGTGAGTACATGACAGGATTTACATTTGTAAATTTGTGTTTGGGTGAATTATTCCTTATAAACAGGCCTACTACAGCAAGTTGAGCCTTGGATAAAACAACTCTATATCGCAAATCATATAGTTTCCACCAACGATACATATCGTCACATTTTTATATCGCGATATATCGTTACACCCCTAGTGACTAATGTGCAATCTTGACACAAATTAATTCATTATGATCAATGTACCACTTATTATTGTGAAACTGTGGTTAAACATCGATGTTTGGGTTTTAAATCTTTAAGTAAACAACAAAAATGCCAACAAACGGCCGTTTTTATGATGTTGGTTTTGCGATCTCGCTACTTTCCAGTGATTTCTTTCTGATAAAACTTCTATTTGTTGGCGAGATGATGGGTTTGTGTGACGTTGATCCGGAGAGGAGTGTTATGGGCGGGTTTTAGTGAAACACAGTGGGGCTTCATGGTTTTGGGGAAACATTTTGGGCTCGGTACTACAGGTCCCGAGGCCATTAGCCCAGCCCGGCCCGATGAAAGCCCTGGCTCGCACTGGCCCGACAGTGGAAACGTGGCTATTGGTTATCTGTTTATATTAGGATCGACAATCAATTGTATTGTAGACATACAAAACATTAAATGGTTTGGCAACTATGAGCTTTTGAGACCTTATGAAACAGATAACATATTGTTGGCTGTTCCTAGAACCAAATATAAGCCTAAAAGAGACAGAGCATTTGCAGTAAGGGCTCCAAAGTTATGGAATAGTTTGCCAGTGGATATTAGATCTGCTGAATGTGTCTGTTTTAAATGTTGCTTAAAAAAGGTATTTGGTAGGGGTAATGAAAAAACATCCGTCTCGGTTTGGAGCGTGTGCGTCGCACGGTTCGACGCATGCAATGTAGCCTCGTGCCCGTATGTTACCTCAGACAGTGGGTGTCCTCGCATGAAATAAGAGGTGTGTGTGGACATACAGTAAAAGACAGTAAAAGTGGAGTGCTGCAGGTCACGTCACATGTAGAAATGGCAAGTGGGAGAGATAAGGACGGCTTCCTGGATTTGGAGGAAGCGCCGCACGCGCAAGCAGTGCGTATGGAGAGCTTGAGCCTCGCGCGCCCATTGCATTCAGTGAATTTTTGTTTGTCTCGCGCAGCTGAACCGCAGCTGCAAATACAGACGAATATCGTCCATTCTGTCACCGTGGGTTTTGTGAACCGTGCCACCCCTAGTATTTGGGTAGTTGACAAATAAGCAGTAAAAATGTTTTTTTGTAAAACACTACTTTTGAAGAAAAAATGCATACTGTTATGTGAAGTCCGGTGTTTGAGACTTTGGGTCACTAACTTTATCAATCCTTTCACATTTTTACTGAAATGTGTGTGACTATGGTGTGACATAGAAAGAATTAAGACTACAGGGGTGTCGCACCAAAGGACAACAGAAATTAACCAAAACATTTTTAATATTTGAACAAATCTGAGACAAAATCTTGCCATGTGCACGCCATGGGCTTCACAGTAACATGACCTTGAATTGGGGTCCTTCAACTAATTGAACTTGCCAGTGGAATTGCCCGATTTAAAATCAAGATATGGTGTCACACCGGACGGAGGACATGGCTTTCAGTGACAGAACGTGTCAAGTTCCTATGCTTTTAGAAATATATGGATGAAAAAGAAAATAGTCATTTACTAAAATACCAATTATATACCAATTGTAATTTACTGAACCATGCTTGAGAGTCAGACCATAGGACAATTGGGAGATTTGGCTATATATATATATATATATATATATATATATATATATATATATATATATATATATATATATATATATACCCGTGTGTATAAACATGATTGTGATGCCTTTTTGTCTGCTTTTAATACATTTTGTTTGTTTATATATTGAGCTCTTGATGAATGCATTCTTATGACTGTGTTATTATATCGTGTATAGCACTTTGTGTGTTGCCGCTATAAACGTTTACTTACTTAATAATACACAGGTCACAGATACGGGTATACACATACATTTTAACATCGAAATGAAAGCTACACTAAACGACATTTCCCATATATGTGGGGAAATGTAATAACAGGGAAACAGGCGGACAGGCGGCCACATAAAACAATGCATGAATTAATCTCCAAAAATACATCGAACTGTGGGCAGAAAACGCATACATAAACTTGTTCCGGTTTTATGTCACTTCTGTAATTAATATTAACCCGAAAATTCATATAATACAGCATATTTTCACTCTTTAACGCAGAGACCTACCTGACCGACTCGCTCCAGTCACGGCTGTTCTGACTGCGCATGCGCGACCAGTCCACGACAACTGACGTCACTCACAAAAACGAACTCAATACATTATTTATAAACAAAACATTTTATATATTTTTTTCTCTGTCTTGCAGAACTAAATAAAGATGATATACATACAGTAAAATAATATAAACATATAATTAATTGTTTCCGAATCTATTTTACCAATTCAATAATAAAACATAAATAAACTTTTGATGGAAGAGTAATGAAAAAAACCCTCTCAACACAACAAATGCATTATATTTGTACACACTTGCAAACTTAACGCAGCGGTTTTAATGGCATCTGCAAAACAAGAAAACAACCAACTCTATTTTCAGTAGCCCTATGTTTAACATTTTACAGCTACTGTTATTATTATACTATTATATAACTACAGCAAATGACTCTTGTACAATTATGAAGGAATATAGTAAATATTTTCAGCATGTTTTTTGATCAGACAAAATCAAAACAAATTCACACATTTAGTGCATCGGTTTAATTGATTATTGCAATAGTTTTGTCTCATTTTATCCTTTATTTTTTAAAGTTGTCAGTATACAGATCCTCAGCAATAAATAAATAAATAAATAAATAAATAAATAAAGTTGTGTGGCAAAAATAAAATGTATGCCACAGCAAATTTAGCTCCACTACACAACACAAATTAATTGGGACCTACAAAGTTTCTTCTTAAATATTTTAAAATATAGTACAGTGTAATACAGTGAATGGATGGATGGATGGATGGATGGATGGATGGATGGATGGATGGATGGTTGATGGATGGATGGATGATGGATGGAGGGATGATAGATGGTTGATGGATGGATGGATGGAAGGAGGGATGATAGATGGTTGATGGATGGATGGATGGATGGATGGATGGATGGATGGATGGATGGATGGATGGATGGATGATGGATGGATGGATGGATGATGGATGGTTGATGGATGGATGGATGGATGGAAGGAGGAGGGATGATAGATGGTTGATGGATGGATGGATGGATGATGGATGGATGGATGGTTGATGGATGGATGGATGATGGATGATAGATGGTTGATGGATGGATGGATGGAAGGAGGGAGGGATGATAGATGGTTGATGGATGGATGGATGGATGATGGATGGATGGATGGTTGATGGATGGATGGATGATGGATGATAGATGGTTGATGGATGGATGGATGGATGGATGATGGATGGATGGATGGATGATGGATGGTTGATGGATGGATGGAAGGAGGGATGATAGATGGTTGATGGATGGATGGATGGATGGATGATGGATGGTTGATGGATGGATGGATGGATGGATGGAGGGATGATAGATGGTTGATGGATGGATGGATGGATGATGGATGGTTGATGGATGGATGGAAGAACAAACAAATAATGAAGCGCATAGCTTCAAAATAGAAATTATTGTTGAAATATTTATTTTCTAAATTAAATCTGGACTCGATTAAGTCAGAAAGCTACAACTCAAAAACAACTCCCAAGATTCAAGATTCAAGAGTTTTATTTGTCACACAGTTATACACAGATATATACACAGTTGTAAACAGGTCCGCTCCATGGACAGTGCAAATTCACAGTTAAAAACACAAGGAGGAAATTATAATAGAAATAGGATAAAAAAGTACTATATATATATATATATATATATATATATATATATATATATATATATATATATATATATATATATATATACACTCACCTAAAGGATTATTAGGAACACCATACTAATACTGTGTTTGACCCCTTTCGCCTTCAGAACTGCCTTAATTCTATGTGGCATTGATTCAACAAGGTGCTGAAAGCATTCTTTAGAAATGTTGGCCCATATTGATAGGATAGCATCTTGCAGTTGATGGAGATTTGTGGGATGCACATCCAGGGCACGAAGCTCCCATTCCACCACATCCCAAAGATGCTCTATTGGGTTGAGATCTGGTGACTGTGGGGGCCATTTTAGTACAGTGAACTCATTGTCATGTTCAAGAAACCAATTTGAAATGATTCGAGCTTTGTGACATGGTGCAGTTCAGTTTGGAGTTCAGGAGATTGTCTTGACCACAATCTAAATGCATTGAAGCAACTGCCATGTGATTGGTTGATTAGATAATTGCATTAATGAGAAATTGAATAGGTGTTCCTAATAATCCTTTAGGTGAGTGTGTATATATATATATATATATACACACACACACACATATATATATATATATATATATATATATATATATACACACACACACACTGAACAAAATTATAAATGCAACTTTTGTTTTTGCCCCTATTTTTCATGAGCTAAACTCAAAGGTGTGGCATGTCAAGATGCTGATTAGACAGCATGATTATTGCACAGGTGTGCCTTAGGCTGGACACAATAAAAGGCCACTCTATAATGTGCAGTTTTATCACACAGCACAATACCACAGATGTCACAAGTTTTGAGGGAGTGTGCAACTACCATGCTGACTGCAGGAATGTCCACCAGAGCTGTTGCCAGTGAATTGAATGTTCATTTCTCTACCATAAGGCGTTAAACCAAACCATAAACCAAAGGCGATTTGGCAGTATATCCAACCAGCTTTACAACCGCAGACCATGTGTAATCACACCAGCCCTGAACCTCAACATCCAGCATCTTCAAGATTGTCTGAGACCAGCAATCCAGACATCTGCTGCAACAACTGTCAGAAACCGGCTCAGGGAAGCTGCATACTCGTCATCCTCATCGGGGTCTTGACCTGACTACAGTTCATTGTCATAACCGACTTGAGTGGGCAAATGCTCACATTCGATGGCGTCTAGCACTTTGGAGAGGTGTTCTCTTCACAGATGAATCCCGGTTTTCACTGTACAGGGCAGATGGCAGACAGTGTGTATGGCGTTGTGTGGATGAGCGGTTTGCTGATGTCAATGTTGTGGATCGAATAGCCCATGGTGGCGGTGGGGTTGTGGTATGGGCAGGCGTATTACGGACAATGAACACAGGTGCATTTTATTTGATGGCATTTTTAATGCATAGAGACACCGTGACGAGATCCTGAGGGCCATTGGTGTGCCATTCATCCATGACCATCACCTCATGTTGCCCATGTTTCAAGGATCTGTACACAATTCCTGAAAGCTGAAAACATCCCAGTTCTTGCATGGCCAGCATACTCACCGGACATGCCACCCATTGAGCATGTTTGGGATGCTCTGGATAGGTGTATACGACAGCGTGTTCCAGTTCCTGCCAATATCCAGCAACTTCGCACAGCCATTGAAGAGGAGTGGATAAAATTTCAACAGGCCACAATCAACAACCTGATCAACTCTATGCGAAGGAGATGTGTTGCACTGGTGGCAAATGGTGGTCCCGCCCGAAACTGACTGGTTTATGGAAATTATGTTGGCTCATGACATCACAACAATTAAAGAGGACAGCAAAAAGTACTTTATGTGAATAGTTTACTTTATGTGAATCTCACATGATTTACAAAAACATTTGCTCACTGTGACACAGAAAAATGCTTTTTAATATGAGTCTCTAGATACTTTGATTTGGTGAAACTCTTCCCACACTGAGTACAGTGGTACGGCTTCTCTCCAGTATGAACTCGCTCATGTGATTTCAGGAGTCCCGAATTACTGAAAATCTTGTCACAATATGAGCACTTGTAAGGTCTTTCTCCAGTATGAATTCTTTGATGCCAATTCAGACTTATAGCTCTAGTAAAGCTCTTCCCACAGTCCGAACACACATGATCTCTCACTTCATCATGTGTTTTCTGGTGCTGTTTAAAATTATCCAGCCGTGAAAATCTCTTTCCACAGTGAGAACACACATGAGGCTTCTCATCTGAATGAACTGTCAAGTGTTTTTTTAGCTGTGATGATGAAATAAACTCTTTCCCACACTGATCACAGTTAAATGGTTTTTCTCCAGAGTGACGGAGCAGATGATAATTGAGCTCAGTTAAATATGTGTAACTCTTTCCACACTGAGTGCATGTATACGGTTTCTCTCCAGTGTGAATTCTCATGTGTGTATTAAGGTGTGCTTTTTGTGTGAAACTCTTTCCACACTGAGAGCATGTATGCGGTTTCTCTCCAGTGTGAACTCTCATGTGTTTGTTAAGGTCTCCTTTACTTTGGAAACTCTTTCCACACTGAGTGCAGATGAGCAGCTTTTTGGCTTTTGTTCTTTGAGTTGTAGAGTTATGATGTTCCTCCTCTTCATTCAGATCTTGTCTTTGCCATTTCACTTCCATCTGGTCTAAAATACACATCAAGTTAGAATCAGTTCTATACAAGGTTATAATTTAGATACATTTCTCTATCATTTATCATCCATATACATATACTTAAGAATCAAGAATGGACACCAACCTGTTAGTTCCTCAGTATCTTCATGTTTTATTCTGGATGGTTCTGGATCACTCATGTCTTCAATCTCCTCTTTAATAAACTCCATCTTTAACAGTCACACAGATTTCAGCCGCTACACCTGGAGCTGCTACACAAGCTCACCAAAATGTTGCCTGGTCTGATGAGTCTCGATTTCTGTTGAGACATTCAGATGGTAGAGTCAGAATTTGGCGTAAACAGAATGAGAACATGGATCCATCATGCCTTGTTACCACTGTGCAGGCTGGTGGTGGTGGTGTAATGGTGTGGGGGATGTTTTCTTGGCACACTTTAGGCCCCTTAGTGCCAATTGGGCATTGTTTAAATGCCACGGCCTACCTGAGCATTGTTTCTGACCATGTCCATCCCTTTATGACCACCATGTACCCATTCTCTGATGGCTACTTCCAGCAGGATAATGCACCATGTCACAAAGCTCGTATCATTTCAAATTGGTTTCTTGAACATGACAATGAGTTCACTGTACTAAAATGGCCCCCACAGTCACCAGATCTCAACCCAATAGAGCATCTTTGGGATGTGGTGGAACGGGAGCTTCGTGCCCTGGATGTGCATCCCACAAATCTCCATCAACTGCAAGATGCTATCCTATCAATATGGGCCAACATTTCTAAAGAATGCTTTCAGCACCTTGTTGAATCAATGCCACGTAGAATTAAGGCAGTTCTGAAGGCGAAAGGGGGTCAAACACAGTATTAGTATGGTGTTCCTAATAATCCTTTAGGTGAGTGTAGATTCACACAAACATGTTCTATAAATGTGATGGAAGGTCCTAAATGGGACCAAAAAAATTACATTCTAGGTTGGTCCCCTAAAGGTCCTGCAAACGTCAAATGAACGTCAAATTTCTAGTGGGGAATTTCATGCATTCTGACTTATTTACACAGTTGAAGACTTGATTCTCATACCAAACATGGCCAAAGTTTAAAAAAATTAGTTGGACATATGATGGAGTATTTCTGTGCCAAAAATACTCCTTCCGGTTTCTCACAAATTTTGGCCCTGTATGTCATAATAGAGGGCGGAAAATCTTCTCTTGGAAAAGCACACACACACACCAACCAGAGCAGGAAAGCGCACGCCCATCAGTCGGGTAACGCAAGTCGAGAAATATGTCAACAATGTCACCAAAGAAGTGTGTTTTTGGTTGTAAGGGGAAGATAACCCTGTTTAGCTTCCCAAAGAATCCAGAGTTAGGGTGTGTCCCTGGCATTTTTAGTGATGAACGTTTTATAAGCAAGGCCCATTGGATTTACAGCAGCAGCAGAGCGTTCCAGAGAGCGTTCCTTCAGCAGCGAGCGAGCGAGCGTTCCTTCAGCAGCGAGCGAGCGAGCGCGCGCGCGGTCCTTCAGCAGCGAGCGAACTATTTTTAATGGCTGCTACAGTCAGTGTGTAATCGGACGGGAGGATAAAAAAAAAAAAAAAGCGCGAATACACTGCAGGCTCTCTCTCGGTCGTATCTAAGGTAAATCCTCAACACTATCATCCCTTACGTTATTAAACTAATGACATTGGAATCGGCTGAAACACATGTGCCGGTTACTTTTCTTCCTGAACAAGTGCGCACCCAAGTATTGCTCACACACTGTAGACTTGTTTGGCATATAACGGTTACGGTATCTTGGGGCGATGTCAAATAACAGTCATATGTATCAGTATGTTACAATAATTATATGGCTTAAATTAATATAGCCTATTCCCTAATGAATTAAACAGTTTGTTATCATACGGACTAAGAGTGTGAAGGGTCTCTCCCCCCCCTCTCTCTCTCTTTGTTTATGTGTGTAGGCTGTATACGTGTATGTGGGGGGAGGAGTTGCGATTTTCGAATAATAATCAAATAATTCCCAGCAATCTTCACATATTACCTTTTCCTTGAAATGCCCATCCCTAATTTGCAGAGCGTTGCATGTGGTGAGTGAAACTGCATCAAATGTGTTTTGTTGGCAATCGTGCGTTCATGCAATGTAAACAACACAAACGTATAGTGAATCAAAAGTTATCCATGAATAATGCAATGCAGTGGCGTACCTTTGTGGGTCAGTGGGGGAAGCCATGTTTAATGTGATAGTTTCTCATAACTATAGCATAATACAATACTGTCAGTACCGCAATTCGTGAGCGCTTGCACAGATACTTACGGGAGCATCTGAAAGCAGGCCGGTCCACTGAGACGCCTGCCTGTGCTTTCAAGCGCTCCTGTGTAATCAGACATATCCGATGAGCACGACGATGGCCAATCAGAGATTGCGCTCAAAGCTTCACATTTTTTACATTTCAGTACCGACTTGGTACCAAAGTCAGTACTTTTGACACAACACTCCCTCATTCATTATGGTGATTTCTGAGAGCTTCAGTAAATTGGCACATTAAGCACATTTTATTGGTGTCAACAGGCTGAAACAAACTAGGGAATCATTACCTCTGAAATTTCACTCCAGTTCTTGTCTTTGCTCTTCCACTTCCATCGGGTCTGAAATAAACATATAGTTAGAATGAGTTCAAGGAGGATAGATGTGGATATTCAAGTCAAGTAAAATATCAGATTTATGATGAGCCAAAGGTTAGTTCTGTCATTCTCACAACTGACAATGTATCAAGGACCTTTGCTGCCGTACCATGGGTGCAGTGGTGCAATGATATCACGCAGCGCCTGAAAATAGGCTAACTTCCATCAACATAACCAACGTGCCAGCCTGCTTGCACAGAGAGCATGCTGGGGACTTTCATCAGGCACTGCGTAATATCATTGGCATAAAGTTCCTTGATTATTACTCAGGAATGACAGTATAGTCCCTAGCCATATCTGCCTAGAAAATTGCAACTTTTCTTTTTCCGTCGGTCTTCATACACAATGTAACTATACACATCACAACATGTAAATAAGAAAATGTTGGTGTTATTTTGTCACTTATTGAGCGGTAGGCTAGCTGGAGCTGTTTACCTCCAGTCTTTGTGCTAAGCTAAGCTAGTGGTGGGTGCATCAGACAGAGTTATGGCACGGAGATGAGAATGGCATGTATGGACTTATCTAACACTGGGGGATACGGTGGAATAAGCTAAAGTCCCAAAATGTTGGCGTGTTCCTTTAAACAATTCATAAATATGTCCGACATGAGGGTACCTATAGAATTAAACAAGAGATTTGGTTAATGTTTTGTCACTGAATGTCACTTTCATCAAATTACACACCAGTGAACGCTGTCAAAACATGTTTGTCTTGTAAATATGTAGTGGATTTCACCCAGCACAGACACCAGGATCTTCAGGGACCCCATCTGCAGTTTATTGACAGAGACACACACACACACACACACACACACACACACACACACACACGCGTTAAGTCCCGTCCTCGCTAACAGTAACTGCATTTCATCTAATACACAGGTCTCAGATGCGGCTATAAACATTCATGTAACATCACAATGAAAGCTACACACATTTATTACACTAAACGACATTTACACACACCCAATCCACCAAAATTATATGTGGAGAAATGCATTAAGAGGGAAAACCCCGGGCTCTAAATCGGCGCGCGGGCGGCAACATAAAACAAACAAAAAAACTCCGAAAATACATCGAACTGTTGGCAGAAAAACGCTTAAATAAGCTTCCGTTTTATGGCAATTCTATAATTAATACCAACTCGCAAAGTCACTTGATACAGCATATTTTCACTTTGATGCAGAGACCTACCTGGCTGACTCTCTCCGGTCACGGGCTGTTCTGACTGCGCATGCGCGACCAGTCCATTACAATTGACGTCACTCACAGAACGAACTCAAAACATTATTGATAAACAAAAATATATAGTTTCTCTCTGTCTTGCTGAACAAAATAAATACGATATACATAAAGTAATATAAACAATTAATTGCTTAACACATAATTGTTTCAGAATCTAATGTACCAATTCAGTGATAAAACATAAACGCTTGCTGGAAGAGTTAAAATAATAATAATATTTGTGCACTTTTTTTTTTTTTTTTTTTTTTTTTTTTCAGTTTTGCCATATCGCCCACCCCTAGGAGGAAGTGATCTGAAATGTGCAGTGGTAGCATGTGTAAATATGGTCCAATTGGTTACTTGTGAGTAGCCATGGTTGGATCCTCGCTTGAGGGTCAAGCAGAGTGTGGAAATCAGCAGCCTGAGTTTTAATACACAAATTCATTGTGTTTGGACCCTCCGATTCTTTGACTGCTCCCAATCTGAACCTTGGTGGGTTGTCCTCACGTGTTAAGCAATGTTTGAAAAATCTGGATGTTGTGTTTGATGAGCACCTTAAGTTTTATAGGCAGATAAATTTGGTGGTCAAATCATAAATTTTTCTAAAGTTAAGTAATTTCATGCTTTTTAAGTGATACATGCTTTCATTACCTCTAAACTTGACTAGTGTAACTCACTTGATGCTGGGATTAGTCACCCGATTACAATCGGTTCAAAATGCAGCAGATTGCTTGTGCGCTACAAAGTAGATTTTAAAATTTGACATTGCTTACCAGTCACTAAATGGTATGGCTCCTTCATATATCGCTGATTTATTAATTGAGCACCATGTAACCAGGTCTCCCCGGTCTTCTAACCAGAGACTCTTGGCTATCCCCAAGACGAGGCGGAAGTGCAGGTGTGATCGCACTGTCTCTACAATTGCCCCAAACTATATAGGACTATTTCTATTAAAATGGCTTCTTCTGTATATTTTTAAATCTAAGTTAGTCAAGTCACCTTTATTTATATGTGGTGGATGTGAGGTCAGGTAGGCAGCGTCAGCAAACGTGATTTCAGGTTAGCCATCTATACACTCACCTAAAGGATTATTAGGAACACCTGTTCAATTTCTCATTAATGCAATTATCTAATCAACCAATCACATGGCAGTTGCTTCAATGCATTTAGGGGTGTGGTCCTGGTCAAGACAATCTCCTGAACTCCAAACTGAATGTCAGAATGGGAAAGAAAGGTGATTTAAGCAATTTTGAGCGTGGCATGGTTGTTGGGGCCAGACGGGCCGGTCTGAGAATTTCACAATCTGCTCAGTTACTGGGATTTTCACGCACAACCACTTCTAGGGTTTACAAAGAATGGTGTGAAAAGGGAAAAACATCCAGTATGCGGCAGTCCTGTGGGCGAAAATGCCTTGTTGATGCTAGAGGTCAGAGGAGAATGGGCCGACTGATTCAAGCTGATAGAAGAGCAACTTTGACTGAAATAACCACTCGTTACAACCGAGGTATGCAGCAAAGCATTTGTGAAGCCACAACACGCACAACCTTGAGGTGGATGGGCTACAACAGCAGAAGACCCCACCGAGTGACGTGACGTGAGGTTGTGTTTTCAAGTACACAATTGTGCAGTCTTTATCTGTTTATCTTTTATTTGTCTTCATATGCAGGTATGAATATCCTTACCAACTGTAAATGTTTGAGTAATTGTATCTCATGATTGTTTTTATTTATATGCAGGAGAGTTTGTCAGCCACTGTTTTCTTTTACCTCCACATTAAAATTAACATGTTTAGACTAAGCGCCTAGTGGTGCGTTGTGAGATGCACGGAAAGTGACTTTGTTGTATTTCCTTTTGTTGTATTTTTTTATTTATTTGTTTATTATTATTGTTTGTGGTTGTTTATGCTGTTGTTACTCCTTGTTACTTTTTTATTATTATTGGCCAGTGTGCAATAATGCCCCTTTTCACAGTAGTGTGTGTGGTTTGCAGTGTACCACGTTTATGGTGATTGATCAATTTGTGGTCTGACTATTTGAGTGTGAAGTATTGAGTTTTAACCTTTTATAGGGTTTATTACTTGCCTTGCCCAGGTGCATTTCATCATGCCCTTTTAGCGTGTCATATTTGGAGTAAAAAGATATAAAAATATGCGCTGATGTGTAACCAGAAATAAAGTGTACTTCTTATTTTCTATTTTCTTACACCAGTGTCCACCTTTTGTCCTTTAAGTAGGACAATATATATATATAAGACATTATATATATATATATATATATATATATATATTGCTAGCTTAACTATGTATCTATGAATGGTAAGGGAGTGGGTAACGTGCTCAGTAGGTCACATATATAGCGCTTTTTACAATGCAGATTGTTTCAAAGCAGCTTCACAGTGTTAACAGGAAAATAATACAACAGAATTTGATTTTAAAATGTGAAATTTAAGTGTCCCCAACTGAGCAAGCCAAAAGCCAAAGGCAACGGTGGCAAGGAACCAAAACTGCTTCAGGGCCAGAATGGAGGGGAAAAAAAAAAGAACCTTGGGAGAAACCAGGCTCAGTCGGGGTGCCAGTTCTCCTCTGGCCAATGAACAAACAGTGTATGATTATAATTCTGGCAACATTTCAGGTCTTAAGTCATATTAGATCAATAGATATTTGTAAGATTATTTGAAAGATTGGAGTCGTCGCGCCGGAGACGGGTTTAATGAGGATGTTGTGTCGATGCGGCATTTACAGGGGGAGTTTAATTGACACGCTCTCTGCAGACATTTCAGGGATGCGTTGGTCATGTCCAGGCACAGGTCCACCATCTGATCTGGATACAGCTGACTGCAGTAAACATCGGGATAAACAGAGAGACTAACATTAGCGTAGATGCCATTCTTCTTATGATGTAACGAGCACATCAGGTGTTATGGGAAGTGTTCCCGGTTCCGGCTGACCTAGTTAATGCAGCCTAACAATCATTTACTGATTTAAATAATAGAAATTGATCATGTTTTATGTGTAAGCCATAGTAAAGAGATGCGTTTTTAGTCTAGATTTAAACTGACAGTCTGTCTGCTTCCCGAACAATGCCAAGACTGTTCCAGAGTTTAGGCGCTAAATAGGAAAAGGATCGACCGCCTGCAGTTGATTTTGATATTCTAGGTATTATCAACTGGCCAGAGTTTTGAGTCCGCAATAGACGTGATGGAGTATAATGCGTTTAGAGTTCGCTCAAGTACTGGGGAGCTAAACCATTTAGTGCTTTGTAAGTAATTAGCAAGATTTTAAAATGTATGGACCAGCTGGAGCTTGTTTATTAAGACTGCAAGGCAACCACCCAGTAGAGAAATCTAGCCTTGAGGTCATGAACGCATGAATTAACTGTTCAGCATTTTGCATTAAAAAGCATGCGCCGTAATTTAGATATATTTTTAAGATGGACGAATGCAGTTTTACAGATGCTAGAAACGTGGCTTTCAAATGAAAGACTGGTATCAAAGAGCACACCCAGGTTCCTAACTGACGACGAGGACTTGACAGAGCAGCCATCGAGTTTTAGACAGTATTCTAGGTTACTACTTGTGGAGCTTTTTTGTCCAAAAATTAAAAATTATTTTTTTTCTGAATTAAGTTGCAGGAAATTACTAGTCATCCATTTTTTATATCAGCTATGCATTCTGTTAATCTTGTGAATTGGTAAGTTTCGTCAGGGCGTGAAGAAATATAGAGCTGAGTATCGTCAGCATAACAGTGAAAACTAATGCCATGCTTCCTAATGATATCTCCCAGTGGTAGCATGTACAGGGTGAAGAGCAACGGTCCTAGCACCGAGCCCTGCGGTACTCCATACTGAACTTGTGATAGCTGTGACATCTCTTCATTTACTGCTACAAACTGATAACGGTCAGATAAGTATGATTTAAACCATGCCAATGCAATTCCACTAATGCCAACATAATTTTCGAATGCAGCGCTAAGATTGAGTAACACTAGTAGAGATACAGCCATGATCGGATGATAAGAGTAAATCATTTGTAACTCTGATGAGAGCAGTCTCAGTACTATGATACGTTCTAAATCCTGACTGGAAATCCTCACAGATATAATTTCTTAAGGAGCGTAGTTGTGAGGACACTGCCTTTTCTAAAAAACTATCTATTCGATAAGGCTTTTAATTCTGGATGAAGCACTCTTGTCCTTGTCTTATGTTTACTGCATATTTATTGTGTTATATTTTATATTTGTATCTCTGTGTTATTGGTATTTTTAGTCATTGCTCTTTAGTCATTTTTAGTCGTTGCTCTTCACCCTGTACATGCTACCACTGGGAGATATCATTAGGAAGCATGGCATTAGTTTTCACTGTTATGCTGACGATACTCAGCTCTATATTTCTTCACGCCCTGACGAAACTTACCAATTCACAAGATTAACAGAATGCATAGCTGATATAAAAAATGGATGACTAGTAATTTCCTGCAACTTAATTCAGAAAAAAAATAATTTTTAATTTTTGGACAAAAAAGCTCCACAAGTAGTAACCTAGAATACTGTCTAAAACTCGATGGCTGCTCTGTCAAGTCCTCGTCGTCAGCCTTTTCTAAAAAACTATCTATTCGATAAGGCTTTTAATTCTGGATGAAGCACTCTTGTCCTTGTCTTATGTTTACTGCATATTTATTGTGTTATATTTTATATTTGTATCTCTGTGTTATTGGTATTTTTAGTCATTTCTTTGTAAAGCACACTGGTCAACACTGGTTGTAGTTAATAGCGCTATATAAATAAAATTGCCATTGCCATTTTTTTAGGTGGATGTTGAAATCATTAAGAACTATCAGAGGAATACCATTGTTGATGGGCTACACAACCCACCTATTGCCCTGCATCAATGTACAATGTCTGTTTGCATAATATAAACAACAAAAGAGCAAAAAAACAGCAGTACCACATTAACCGAGCTGCTGAAAAGCAGTTTTGTCTCATTCCACAATAGTTCCAGTTTAATTTAATTTAACAAGCTGAATTAGAAATTGTAGAACATTTATTATACAGAGCCTATGGATGGCAATTAGTCATAAGTCAACAATATTCTTTCACAAACCTAAAGTGAACATGAGGAATTTGTGAATTTATAAATAATGTCTATGAGCATGTATATATCGAAATGAAAGTGACAAAGTCAGAAAGTTACAACTCAAAAATGACTTTCACAAAACTGATGTCACAGAACACAAGTTTATTTCACTGTACATTTACTTTATCTGCATCTCAGTTTATTTGAAGTATAAGTACTGTAGGTAACGCTTGCTCACAAAATCACACATTGTCAGTGAAATGGTAATGAGTTAACTAACTACACATTTACTTTGTGAATCTCACATGATTTCCTTGAACGTTTTGAATCTGAAGAAAACATTTGCTCATTGCGAACAATGCTTTATAATATGATTCACTAGATTCTTTGATCGGGTGAAACTCTTCCCACACAGAGTACAGTTGTGCAGCTTCTCTCCAGTATGAACTCGCTCATGTGATTTCAGGTTTCCAGAATGAGCAAAACTCTTGTCACAATATGAGCACTTGTAAGGTTTTTCTCCAGTATGAACTCGCTCGTGTGATTTCAGGGTTCCAGACTGAGCAAAACTCTTGTCACAATATGAGCACTTGTAAAGTTTTTCTCCAGTATCAAGTTGCTCATGTGTTTTCTGGTGCAGTTTAAAACTGTCCAGCCGTGAAAAACACTTTCCACAGAGAGAACACACATGAGGTCTCTCATCTGAATGAATTTTACGGTGTTGTTTTAGATGTGATGATGAAATAAACTCTTTCCCACACTGATCACAGTTAAATGGTTTTTCTCCAGAGTGAATGTGCAGATGATAATTGAGATCAGCTAAATATGTGAAACTCTTTCCACACTGAGTGCATGTATACGGTTTCTCTCCAGTATGAATTCTTAAGTGTGTTTTAAGGCTTCCTTTTTGCGTGAAACTCTTGTCACACTGAGGGCATGTATACGGTTTCTCTCCAGTGTGAATTCTCATGTGCGTGTTAAGGTCTCCTTTATTCTGGAAACTCTTTCCACACTGAGGGCACGTGTATGGTTTCTCTCCAGTGTGAACTCTCATGTGTCTATTAAGATCTCCTTTTCTTTGGAAACTCTTTCCACACTCAGTGCAGGTGTGCAGCTTTTTGGCTTTTGTTCTTTGAGTTGTAAAGGTATGAGGTTCCTCCTCCTCCTCCTCCTCTTCATTCGGTTCTTGTCTTTCCCGTTTCACTTCCACCTGGTCTAAAATACACATCAAGTTAGAATCAGTTCAAGTGAGCCCTGATTTAACAGCAGAAAGCAACAGAGATCAGGTATCAGACCTTTTATGAGGCAAATGTTTGGTCTGTCATTTACTTGTTACTATAGTTAAAATATGTTTGACAACTGCTATACAAGGTTATAATCATTTGATCAAGTTTGACAAGGGACAAATTGTGATGGCTAGACGACTGGGTCAGAGCATCACCAAAACTGCAGCTCTTGTGGGGTGTTCCCGGTCTGCAGTGGTCAGGATCTATCAAAAGTGCTCCAAGGAAGGAACAGTGGTGAACCGGCCACAGGGTCTTGGGCGGCCAAGGCTCATTGATGCTCGTGGGGAGCGAAGGCTGGCCCGTGTGGTCCGATCAAACAGACAAGCTACTGTAGCTCAAATTGCTCAAGAAGTTAATGCTGGTTCTGATAGAAAGCTGTCAGAATACACAGAGCATCTCAGTTTGTTGTATATGGGGCGGCATAGCCGCTGACCAGTCAGGGTGCCCATGCTGACCCCTGTCCACCGCCGAAAGCACCAACAGTGGCACGTGAGCATCAGAACTGGACCATGGAGCAATGGAAGAAGGTGGCCTGGTCTGATGAATCACGTTTTCTTTTACATCACGTGGATGGCCGGGTGCATGGCTTACCTGGGGAACACATGGCACCAGGATGCACTATGGGAAGAAGGCAAGCCGGCGGAAGCAGAGTGATGCTTTGGGCAATGTTCTGCTGGGAAACCTTGGGTCCTGCCATCCATGTGGATGTTGGATCTCAATCCAATCGAGCATCTTTGGGATGTGCTGAACAAACAAGTCCGATCCATGGAGGCCCCACCTCGCAACTTACAGTACTTAAAGGATCTGCTGCTAACATCTTGATGCCAGATACCACAACGCACCTTCAGGGGTCTAGAGGAGTCCATGCCTCGACGGGTCAGGGCTGAGCAGGGCAGCAAAAGGGGGACCAACACAATATCAGGACATAATGTTATGCCTGATCAGGGTACATCAATGATCTTCCATCCGTTTGTCCAGACACTAACATCCAAAAATGTATGCGGATGATACCATTATTTATATACGCGTCACAAGTCGCAAATTAATTTACAAAATCTTTGGATAATGTCACACCTTGGCTAGAACAATGCTGTTTACAGTTAAATATTTCTAAAAGAGTGTGCATGTTTTTTTTACCTCAACACATAGCTCAAGTGGGGTGCTAGATGTTGTTATATCAGGGGAAAGGAAACAAGTTGTATCTAAATACAAGTACCTTGGCGTTGTAATTGATTCTAGACTTTCTTTTAAGGCTTAAGTTAAATAGGTTTGTATCCAGGTTAAATTTAGTCTGTCAAATGTTAGACTACATGTCAACAGAGGCTGCTATGTTGTATTGTTTAACAACTTGGTCCCAAGTGAGTACAACTACTCTAAAACCATTGGAGTCTCTGTATAAACAATAACTAAAAAATCCTTGATACGAAAGAAAAGAGGGGACTGCATTATTCCTCTCAGAAAAAGTAAATTTAGTCAGTAGTATTTTCAGTCAAAGCCACAAAGGAATGGAACTCCATCCCATCAACAATTAGAAGACTGGATACAAATGGATCTAAAAAAATGGTTACTTACTAATCAGCACTATCAACATTAGTACCTTAATATTTTGACTTTAGCCTTTTTTAATAATTGCTCTTGGTTTCTCCTGTCACTATCTTTTTACTCTTAGTCTTATGTAGCACAATTTAGATAACATTTTCTGTTAATGTATTTTAGCATATCATGTACTTGTACTTTTATTTGATAATTTAATATTTTGTTTCCTTTTCTCTTTTGTGTGCGTTTTAATATAAGACGCTTCATTTTCTTTTTGTTTTTAGGATGACATTTCAGTCAAGGGTTTACAGAATCATGAATGGACACCAACCTGTTTGTTCCTCAGTATCTTCATGTTTTATTCTGGATGGTTCTGGATCACTCATGTCTTCAATCTCCTCTTTAATAAACTCCATCTTTAACAGTCACACAGATTTCAGCCGCTACACCTGGAGTTTGTCCTTCTCTTGTAGGATGATGGGAATATTCCCAGTATTTATTGGTGAATTGTTGTGGGAGGGGCTTCACTGCAGGTGTGAACTGTGATCACTGTGTTTTGAATCAATCTGCATTTAAAAAGTACAGGCCATAATGTTTAACTGAGCTGCTGAAAAGCCAAAAGTTCCCTGTTTTCACCTCATTCTGTTGTTGTCAAAAGTACCGACTTTACCGAGTACTGAAATTTAACTTATTTACACAGTTGAAGAGTTGATTCTCATACCAAACATGGCCAAAGTTTAAAAAAATGAGTTGGACGTATGATGGAGTACTTCTGTGCCAAAAATACTCCTTCTGGTTTCTCACAAATTTTGGAACGTTTTTTTTGGAGTATGGCCCTGTATGTCATAATAGAGGGCGGAAAATCCTTGTATGGACACTTCTCCCGGAAAAGCACACACACACGCACACGCACACGCGCACACACGCACACGCACACACGCACACGAACCAGAGCAGGAGAGAGCACGCCCATCATTCGGGTAACGCAAGTCGAGAAAAAATTTCAGTACGTACAGCCAGTACGTTTACATGGACAACAATACTCTGATATTAACCTGATTAAGACAATCCTCTGATTAAAGGGGTACTTCAGCGCTGGGAAGATGAATGTGTATTTAAACCGGGTCATTTATGTAGTAGAAATGTGAAAATTATTTTTGAATTTGGTGCCTTCTAGACTGAATGTAATACTAAAATGTATTTTTGGCTCATGTGGATGAAAGACAACTCCCAGAATGCACTTGCTTCACTGCCCTACGAGGCCACTCCCAAAGTCATGGCTACTGGATCACTTGCCCACTGCGGCACCACCCTTACCGTTGTTTTATAATAATAAAATCATTTAGTTCAGTTAGAGAACACACTACAATTAAAAACTGAACGTGTCTGTTCAATATAATGTGAGTGAGCCGAGCGAGTGTCACGGCACAAACGCAGCAGGAGTCAGATTACATTCATCACGAGAGCGAAGAGCTGAGGTAAGCGCGGGCGCGGCATACATTCACGGTGGGTTTTCAGATCATGCCTATGGAAGCTTAACTTTAAAAGTTGAAACACTCACTTTGAGCACGATCATTCGAATATACTACCAAATTTCTACTGATACAAAGCTTAATGCTAATCACTGAAGTAACCCTTTAACAAACTACCATGCAAACAGCGATTTCTAATCCGGCTAAAAGGCATACTCAAAGTAAATGCAAATCGAATTAAGATGTGGAGTATTCCTATTTTAGTTGCATTATCAGAGTGTATTACAGACCTTAATCTAACCATTAACGTTGTTAATACGACGACAAAGTGATTTGTGATGCACCTTTCAAATGAAATGCGCTGAGATTCGATAATCACGTCATTCGCACTCTACCGGCACGCTTACTGACGACCATTGTCGTTATTGTGAGTGTACACAAACAAGAGTAGACAATTTATAGTTTATGTCTCACATACACATTTATCTGTATGGCCAAAAATTACGGCGTATCATGAGTTATTTCTGCTCATGAGGAAAAAATCTATCAGAACGCGCCGTCGCCTTCGTCGTCCAGAGGGTTAAAGAAAACATATTGTTTAAGTAGTTGCCTATAATATTATTTTTTTTATTTCATCTATGTTGAATAGTGAACAGCATGAGGAATTGAGGCTACATCATAAGATGCACAATGTCAGGGGACATGATTTTAACCACTTCATTAAGTTTTGTTTTGTAGAAAGCCTTTCTTTAAAGTGAATTTCCTGTAGCTCAAACAATAAGAGCGTGGCGCTAGCAACGCCAGGGTCGTGGGTTCGATTCCCAGGGAAAGCAAGAACTGACAATGTAAAACTGTGTACCTTGAATGCAATGTAAGTCACTTTGGATAAAAGCATCTGCCAAATGCGTAAATGTAAATTTCGTTTTGTATAAATTGTATCTTAATTTTAATCAATGTTTCATCAGCCAATTGTCTGGATTTAATAAATAAGAAGCAAACCAACCAAGAACATTAGGAATGGATTAAAATGTGTAACGAACTTGTCTGTTTCAGCTGCCTTCGAGTAAGGCCGAAACGATAGGCTACGTCTTTAATACATTTCTTGAATACATATCTTAATTACAGTAGGCCTATAGATAGCTGTTATATTTGTGGCTTTAAAGCAATAGATTATGCTATATTGTATAAAGTGGTATAAATCGCAGAGCTGGTGCAAACATATCCACATTGATATGATCCAATCACACGCTTTCTCTTTAAAATGTCATATTTGTTGTGTTTTTTAATAAGTGTGCAGCACATTTTAACATGGGCTATTCATCTAAAATGCCGTTGGGATGTTTATTAACCGTATAACGCTGCAAAGGTATTTCAAAGTTCTTTTTACCCCAAAACAAAGTACGATCAAGCTGGAGTGTGCTGGAGAGAGACGCACGCAAAGAGAACTATAAGAAACTGATAAGATACTGATTTTAGTTGATGTAGCCTATAGGTTAGGCACACTAATTCGATTGGTTCCTAGACACGCAGCTCAATCTCATGAAAGTGCGTATCTATAGCACGAATTGTATTTATCATTCAATTTATATGCAAAAATGTATATCATATGCAAGTTAAAAGTCATTTCTGCGTATAAATTGAATGATAAATATAATATATAATAATATAATTCGGGTTATATCAGCGTTTCTCAAAGTGTGGGGCGCGCCCCACTGGTGGGGAATACAGACATGACATGTGGGGTGCGACAAACGGGAGGGATTCTAAACGGGATTTAGAATGTTCAGTGACATGACATAACTGCCAGATTCAAACAGTGTTTTCGCGCTTTGGCTGGCGCTGTGCCAGAGGCAGACGCGATCAGCACTTGACATATATCATGCACTGTTTTCAATCACATAATGTTTATTTTAGGTTTCAAACATTTAAATACACATAAGTACTAGTAAAACAATACATCTAGAGTTTGTAAAATACACACTGGTGTCTATGGAAGTAGCAATAACAATCCATTCAAATACTGTATCAGATACACATAGCAACTATAAAATTTACTCTATTCTTCTCCCAGTTCACCGACCACTTGCATGTATTTCAGGAGAAACTGAAGAATTTAAGTGCCGTAAATCCGACTGACAGGACATTCCGAACTGTGGTGCAAATAAACATGGCGGCCATTCTGGGGGATCAGCTAGAATATCTTAAACGTACACATGAAACTGTTGTGAATGTGATGTTAATAAAATACATTTTAACAGTTAAACTTAAGTCTAGTTTATTACCATTTTGTTAGCTGATTGGGGACAGGTGGGGCTCAGAACCCTTACCTACCTCCAAAGTGAGGAATGGCAGAAAGAGTTTGAGAAACACTGGGTTATATATACACGCATTTCAATATATCGTGCATGAGTGCAGTGTGTGTGTTTGTAAGTGCTTTCAAAACTGTGCAGCCCAGGGGGGCCGCCGTAATAGCCTGCACTGGGGCCCGTCATTACTAAGTTACGCCACTGGCACATGCAGTGGTCAACCATTTGATGGAAAACAAGAGAGCATGGCTTGGCTTCAAGCAACTCTTTCCAACCAGTCCTTACTTTGAACTGTCATCTAGTAGTCTACCTCAGAGTTTGTCGCGGTGGCAGAGGAGGCCCATTGCTGGAGAAATTGTATCCGCCGTCGTCATGACAAATAATTAACTGCACCTGAAGCTTTCGTAAAATTTGAAAATGAAGCACCTAAAACTGTTTATAATACCATAACGAAGACAAACTGTATGTTGACACGCAAAATTCTGAAAGGAGCGTTGGACTGCGTGGCATGGAGACGTAATGACGTGTGCCATTTTTTAATCGATCCATGTTCTATAACATGTAAAACTGGAATATGAACAGAATACTCTAAAAGCAACTCCTTAAATCAGAATATTGTCGTATTCACAATAAGTTACTTATTCTTTATTGCTTTAATTACTGCTGTCCATGTAAACGTAGTCAGTGTCACTGAAGAAGTGTGTTTTTGGTTGTAAGGGTTTTGGTGATGAATGTTTTATAAGCAAGGCCCATTGGATTCAGAGCGTTGCATGCGGTGAGTGAAACTGCATCAAATGTGTTTTGTTGGCAATCGTGCGTTCATGCAATGTAAACAACACAAACGTATAGTGAATCAAAAGTTATCCATGAATAATGCAATGCAGTGGCGTACCTTTGTGGGTCAGTGGGGGAAGTCATGTTTAATGTGATAGTTTCATCCTTAACGTTACATCTCCTAACTATAGCGTAATACAATACTGTCAGTACCGAGATTCGTCACATAGATTCGTGGTCCAGTGGTAGAGCATTTGTCCGGCGAGCATGTCTGAGGTTTGGTTTTGGGTTCAAATTCATCATCGTATAGTACATTGCAGGTAGCCAATGAGAATTGAGTGATTCATTAGGCAGTTTGAGAGGATGCGACTGCTGTTTCCAGTGTTGTAGTCGAGACACAGCTCATTCGAGTCCGAGTCAAGACCGAGTTCAGAGAAAATCCACAAACAACATTAGAACTTAATTTGATTCACTTTTTAGTTACGGTGAGCATGCACAGAGTGACTGCATTAAAAAGGCAGCAATTTTTCTGCAATGTGAATGTGCCGGAGGCATAGGCGTAATTTATGGGTGGGACATGTCCCCACCACTTTTTGCCAGGCTCAATATTGTCCCCACCACTTTTTTTAAAAGTAATTGAAAAATAGATTGTGGAAGGTGTGTATTAAAGCAAAAGCACAATTTACAAATCGTCATTATTCATAATCTAATTAATTAATTTAACACATTTTAAGTCACATTTTAAGGTCAGAAGCTTTTCAACGTCCTCAACAATGAATATTAAATTTGGTTGTGAAGCTATCGCGAGACACACGATATGCGCGTCATGGGAAGTAGTTTCTTTCCTTATAATTAGTCTACAGATTCCTGTACATTACCCTTCTATTTGCGATGTTCGTATTGTTTGGATACCGTTTCAAAGTTGAAATATTTTAATTGAGATTTTTGAGAAAATGAATGGGACAATATCTCTGGTCCACAACAAGTCATATCACTACTGTGGTCATCAATTGATGACTGGACGTTGGTTCTTGGCCAGTGGCGTAGCGTCTGGGCATGCAGGGTATGCACGTGCAAATGGGCCCGGGCCATTTGCATCAGGAACTTTTAATTAAAACAAGGGAATTCATTTTTAATTCGTGGCCACAATAAATATATATTTGTCTGCATGTTGTGTAGTAATTTCTTGTTTCTCCGTAATGACTAATTTCTCCATCATTTCTTGTGTTCGCGTTTATTATTTTTTGCACCCTGCGTCAATTTTGCAAAAAACTCCCATATACAAGTACTGTACCCTATTGTAATTAAGACATATATTCAAGAAATGTATTAAAAACAGAAAGACTCTATAGTTTCAGTCTTACTCAAAGGCAGCGGAGACAGGCCAGTGGGTTCCTGACGCACGTCAATCCATTCCCGACATTCTTGGGTTGCTTCTCATTTATTAAATATAGGTACAGGCAATTCGTTCATGAAATATTGATCAAAATAAAAATACAATTTATACAAAACGAAATTCACTTAAAGACTTTCTACAAAACAATACTCAATGAAGTGTTTAAAATCCTGTCTGACCCCACTCCATGTACGCATATTTTAGCCTTGCTGCATAATTCTTGCTCATGCTGCTCACTATTCATAATCAATGTATGAAATAATAATTAAAAAAATATATCATAGGCTAATATTTAAACATAGCCTATATAACTATGGAACTAAATGGGTTTCTTTAAACGATGGCCGACGAAGCCGACGGCGCTTCTGGTGGACATTTTCCTTTATGACAGAAGATATAACTCACAATACTCAATTTTTAGCCATATAGATAAGTTCAAGACATAATTATGAACTATAAACCGTCTACTTTTATTTGTGTACACTCACAATAACAACAAAGGCTGTGGATTCAGGGAACAGATTAGTTTGCATGCACTCCACTCCAAGTCCAAACGCTGTCTACATTTCAAAAATGTATTTTATTAAACTCATTAATTTCAAAAGCATTTCTAAATTCAGTTCATATTTCTAACAAACTAAATTCCAAGCCAAAATAACGAAATGGTAAAAAAAGAAAAATTATTTTGCATATGGGCCCGAGATGGGCATATAACTATAAATATATGGGCATATACTTCCTACGCCACAGCTTGAGGCACTGTTAAAAAGTCACAAGTCACGATTAAGTGTTATATGAAAAATTAAGTTACGTAAGAAGTAAATAATTCATTTTGTAAACTCGTCTCAATACAGTAGCAACGATCGAGCATGTGAAGCAGTTCGGGCTTGACCTTAGCTAGCAAATGCGATCATTACTGGTGAGAATCACACAGATTCATATAGTTTTGAGACCTCTTGGAAGTAAAAATACAATGCATTGGCTTTTATTGTTAGATGTGTTACGTTTTGCTTATTGGATGTTTATAGAATAATTTGTGAATGTGATGCAGGTGTACATCAAAGTGAAAATTAAGTGCATTTCCAAAATTAAGTGCATTTCCAACTCTGAACTCAGTCCCAAAGTAAATTCGGTTATTAAATAAACAGTTGTGCGGTCTCCCCACCACTTTTCAAAGCAAAGTTACGCCACTGGCCAGAGTGTGGGTTGGGTGCTCAGTCTGTCATCGTATCTGTATTAATTTTATTATTCAATTAAACAAGATTTGGTTTTCTCTGTGACATTTTTGTCCTACTTCGTACACATTAAATATATTAAAATGACACAGTTGAGCCATGTGACTTTCCGGAAAGCGGGATCACTACAGGCGGATGGCAGGTGGACGCAGCCTAAAATAGAAGCGAGACCAGGTGGGTCACAGGTGTGGGAGAGTGCACTAATGTTAGTCTCATGCGCAAAAATCACCAATCATTGGACGTGTCAATCAAACATCAATTTAAAGAATTATTAACATGCAGTAAGAATCATGAAATATTTTGAATGGGACTCGAGCGGACTCGGGAATAAGTCCAATTCCTAATATGTTCGAGTACAAGTCAATATCAAGTCACCAATGCACACGAGTCCATGACAAGACCAAGACCATTAAAATATGGTCTCGAGACGGAGTCCAAGACTGAATCCGAGTCTTGAGTACTACAACAATGGCTGTTTCAGAACGTCCATGCGATCGGAAAGAAGAGGAGGCCCTTCTCTGACTACATTTGGATGTGCGAGTAAGTATTACTGGTGAGATGGGATGAGATAATGCAATGCTGACGTAGGCTACAGTACAATGACAGCTGCACAGATGCGTGTGCATTTGGGAACCGGTGAGAAAACGTCCGGTACCCGGTCACTTTACCAGTAATAATAATAATATAAATTTGGTTCTGCTTAACGGTTCCTGAACGCTGTAACCAACAGCTGCCAGGACCCGTCTACGTGACTAAAGCAGCCATCAAGTGTGTGTTGTGTTTACAAACGAGCTGCAGTAGGGCTATATCAGTGGTTTAGCAGCAGTCAGTATATTACGGTCTGTAATATATAGATTTAGAGTTATTATTACTTGCATTGATTTTGACAGCACAACTTGACAGCACTTATGTGTATTCTTACAAGTTAAAGAACAATGTTTGTGCGATTCCTGTTTTTCACCTTTATGTGGCAAAAAACGGTCACTGTGGCAGGTGGTCAAAGAAGTTAATTTCAGGCCCTGGTAGGTACTCAAGATTAACATGAGATTGGCTGAAACTGTGTGTGTTTCAACACCGAGACGCCCGCCTGTGCTTTCAAGCGCCCCTGTGCGTTGATCACTGGACATCATATCGGATGAGCGCGATGAAGGCCAACCAGAGACTGCGCTCAAAGCTTCACATTTTTTACATTTCAGTACTTTTGACAACACTCCCTCATTCATTATGGTGATTTCTGAGAGCTTCTGTAAATTGGCACATTAAGCACATTTTATTGGTGTCGACAGGCTGAAACAAACTACAGGATCATTACCTCTGAAATTTCACTCCAGTTCTTGTCTTTGCTCCTTCACCTCCATCGGGTCTGAAATAAACAAGTAGTTAGAATCAGTTCAAGATAAATGTGAAGATTCAAGTGATTTAATAACAGAAAACAAGAGATCATGTGTCTATCAGATATCAGATCTATGAGCCAACGGTTAGTTCTGTCATTCTCTTGTCAATAGACAAAATGTGAATAACTGTTATACAAGATTATGATCATCATGCATTTATGTCATATATCCCTATATTATTAGCTTATTTTTCACAGCTCTTATGATTGGTCATAAGCCAGTGAGCATCATGCATTTAGACTGATTTAAACAATTAATAAATATGGCAGACATGAAGGTAACTATAGAATTAAATGGTTCGTTCACCCAAAAATGTAAATTACCCCATGATTTACTCTCCCTCAAGCTATCCTAGGTGTGCATGACATTCTTCTTTCAGACCAATAATATCGGAGTTATATTAAAGATGTCCTGGCTCTTCCAAGCTTTATAATGGCAGCGAAAGGTTATGTCGTTTTTTTTAAGTCCATAAAAGTGCATCTATCCATCAAATGACTGCTCAACACGGTTAATAAAGGCCATTCTGAAGCGAAGTGGCGCGTTTGTGTACGAAAAAAAAAGACAATATTTAAAACTAGCCTGACGTGGTCATACTCAGATTCTAGTCAGAATAGGAGTCTGATGCTGCTCCATTGGGCTGCGATTATGGGATGCGTTTCAACCGAACCAGGAAAGCAACGGTGCGACGCATAGTCGTCAACAGAACTCAATTGAAGTAGAAGAAGATGAGTGTAAACGATCTTTGCCGGTGTTAAAAGAATTTCAGGATGCACTTACCAACACGATCCTCATTTTTGAGAGAAATAGTAAAGGTGAACGCATATACGAACAAGTTCTCCGTTTAGAACGAATCCAACCCAAGCGCTCTTTGGTGACGTGGATGATTACGTTACCGTTTATCATCTGTCCATCATCGGATAAAGCCCGCCCTGACAATTCCATTGGCCCGAACATAGTTGCTCCTCAACGGATCAAGTCCAGACCAAATTTCTCAAACTCAAATGTTGTGGGCGGGGCTAAAATCAGCTGGCGTCCAGGCTAATTTAAAACTTCATAGACTGAAATAACTAGCTTCCGGCGGTCAGCGAGTCGACTTGCACTGAAAGAGAAACCCTTGAAGCGCAGAGGATAGCGCAAAACTAACTTTTAGTGCAAGTCGACTCGCGTACCGCCGGAAGTTAGTTATTTTAGAAGAAGTAGTAGTAGTTTTATTTATATAGCGCCCTTCCACAGCTCAAGGCCGCTTTACACAGTGTCAGACAGTACATTTGCCCACATACAAGAACAGGTCTTCTATAGCCATATTATTCAAAATATTAAAATGATTTTAGTCTATTAAGTTTTAAATATGGACACAAACACGACACTTCACTTCAGAAGTCCCGCGTGGAGCAGTTATATGATGGATAGATGCACTTTTATGACAAAAATGACATTCACTGCCATTATAAAGCTTGGAAGAGTTATATTTTTAATATAGCTCTGCTTGTGTTCGTCTGAAAGAACAATGTCATATAATGTTATACCTAGGGTGACTTGAGGGTGAGGATAATTTTCATTTTTGGGGGCGAACTAGCCCTTTAAACAAGAGAATCTGGTGATTCGAATAATAAATGTTTTGCCACTGAATGTCACTTTCATCAAATTACACACCAGTGAATGCTGTCAAAACATGTTTGTCTTGTAAATATGTAGTGGATTTCACCCAGCACAGACACCAGGATCTTCAGGGACCCCATCTGCAGTTTATTGACAGAGAACACACACACACACACACACACACACACACACACACACACACACACACACACACACACACACGTTACGTCATTTCATCTAATACACAGGTCACAGATAAGGCTATAAACATTCATGTAACATGCTACACACATTTACTACACTAAACGACATTTACACAAACAATGCGTGAATAAAACTCCAAAATATACATCGAACTGCTGGCAGAAAAACACCGAAATAAACTTGTTCCGGTTTTACGGCACTAATATAATTCATATCAACTCGAAACTTCACGTAATACAGTACATGTTCACTCTTTAATGCAAGAAACACTGCATAGACGTACCCGACTGTCGCTCTCCAGTCGCGGCTGTTGTGACTGCGCATGCGCGGCCAGTCCATTACAAATGACGTCACTCACATTTTACATCTGCAAATCGAGAGAACTATAATTTTCAGTACGTTTAACATTTTACAGCTCCTGTTATTTTACAGTTACAGCAACTGATTATTGTACAAACAGGAAATAATATAGTAAACACTGGTGAATAGGTATGTCTTATTCAAGTAGATTTTGCAAAGTAATTACCCACTAAGGAAAGATGCATAGAAACGTCGACACTGTAAGCAGTGTTTTCTGAAGCTTCTTGGAGCTTGAGCAGATGTTTTATACCATCGTCACTGTCCTCGTCAGAGCTCGTTTCCCCAGTATCATCTTTAAAAGTCAATATTTTGATCACTGACACCATCAAGTGACAGTAATATTTGTTTGCATTCAGTACTTGCTTGTTCAAATTGCTTACTTAAAATGAGCTAAAGCAACACAATTGCTATAGATTTTGTCCTAACTTCATTTGATTGTGTTCAATCCACTTAAATACAAGTCAAATTTAAGTTTACTTAATCCGTTTGTGTTGCATTAACTGAAACTGGGCGGTTCCCAGCATGCTTTGCATATGGCTAAATCAAGAGAGTGTTATTTTATGTATTTTTGAGCAAGATGAGAAAGGGGGATACTTGATTGTGTTTAATAGTGTTTAATATTCAATTATGCTGGAATTATTAGAACAATTTAAATTACAGTGGGTTACCATTGTGGATAAAAGTGGAGCATGGAACTAATGTCATAAAGGCTTTGTTGATGCTTAGCATTTAAGATGCTAATGTGTGCTAATGCTAGCCAAAAACTTGTCAACTAGCTAGTGCAATTAAGTTGTGTAACAAAGTATATGAAATAGAAATGGATGAATGAATGCATGAAATCAAATGCTTGAATCATGTCAGGAGCCATATATGATTCACTTTGAGACTACTTAATTGAGTCACTTAAAATGTATTAATTCCATGATGTTACATGATCAA
>JAGHMJ010005366.1:1392500-1571695 GCA_018749465.1 Paracanthobrama guichenoti
GGGTGTACTCACACTAGGCCCGGTTGCCTTGTACCATGCCCGAGCGCGATTGTCCCCCCTTCCCCACTGGTCCCCCACTTAACGTACCGGGCCGGAGCACGCTCACGTCATTCACGATGCAACTTTTTGTTTTGTTTTCGCTAATAGATTTATCATTTATGCCGCGCAGCGATTTTCATTTGACGGCACTGCATGTATCAGAAGATTATTACGGAGGCAGCTGACTTTGATAGAGGAATTTTCAGCTTTCCTTGCAAAACTACAATTCATGTTCATCAGTAAGGTGAGAAACCAGGACCGTTATAAGCCTAAATATACTTGATTTAATCGAAAAGTGTATCCAAGTAGTAATAGTGTGGTATTTGCTGTCGTAATGATGACAGTAGTGCACAGCTGTTCCGTGCTCTGGCACGGTTAGCGATTACACTGCACGCGAACCGCGCTCAAGCCCAACCGAACCGCGCCAGGGCACGGAACAGAGCGCTCACACTTGTCAAACGAACCGGGCTTTGGGGGTCAAACGTGCTCAGGCACGGTTCAGAGCACCTAATGTGAGTACACCTTAAATGAATAGCAAATGTACTCATGCTAGGCTTTCTCCGATAGTCGGTGTTACCGGTGTTCAGGCATAACACCGGTTGCATGACTTGCCACGGCACCGCCCCCACCATCATTTAGATTTTTATAGTAATAAAATAATTTAGTTCAGTTAGAGAATACACACTATAATTAAAAACTGAATGTGCAGTGTGAACCGAACGAGAGTCGCAGCAGGAGTCAGATCTCATTCATCACAAGTGCGAAGAGCTGCCAGACAAGATGATCGTGGAAGATTTGGTTTCAAAGCCAAATGTAAAAACACCCATTTAAGTGAGTATGTCATTCATTCATGGCTGCACTGTCATTCACAGTGCGTATCCACTGGCGCATTTTCAGTTCATTCCTACAAAAACGTCACTCACTTTGCTCCGCTCTGTTATGAATGCCTGAGTGGCCCCAGCATGTTTCCTGTCGTGGTTTATTTAGCAGAACAAACTGTACAATATTGTACATGTGTTGAATACAAACCACAACTGTAACAAACAGGTGCTTTATTAACACCTCTAAAGTGCATGTAACTGTAAGTAGTAGAAAGTATATTTCTTTCTTCCTATACATTCAAGTTATAAAAGAAATGTAAACAGAAGTACAAAATGTGCATACTCAAAAAAGTACAATCATAGATATTATAACATTACAAAGTGCTATTTGTTTGTCAACACAATAAATAACACTGAACAGCTGATCAGAGAACCTTTGGCTTATTTACTGTGCCTATGTAGGATACATTACAGACATTTCCATCATATAACTCATAACATTTTAGTACAATAACATGTTAACTCTGAAGCATTTGTTATCAAACTAGTGCACATGCAGGTTTTTGTTAAAAAAATAAATTTAAAAAAGCAGCTGGTCTACATGCTCAGGCGTCAGTGCACTTCTCTGGGCTGTGACAATGTCACCAGCTGTTGAGAAGACTCTCTCAGCTGGTACACTACTACCAGGAATACAGAGGTATCGCTTAGCTTGGCATGGCAAGAAAGGGAATTCCACCTCATGTTCCTTCCACCAGCTGAGTGGATTAGTGCTGAGTGGTACCTCTTTGTACTCTTTGTATCTCTTGTTTTTATGGAGTCTGCTTCTGGAGTATATGTCTGCCCAAGGAGATCTGCCAATGCACAAGAGTCTCTTTTCTTCTTGGATGGGGGTCCAGAGTCCTCAGCTGGTTCTGCTTCATTGGCCTCTGCATTTATTGGTCCACTCTGTTGAGAAAGCAAAGGAGTTGCATTGTTAATAGTTATCACCCTTTTCAAAATAGTGTATATAACAATATAGTTAGGTTTAAATTCATAATTGCAGTGTATCATTAATAATAAAAATACATGTTTTTATTCACACTATACAGTACTTATTGAGCTTTTTTCAGTTGTCAGTGTCTTAGTGTTATCAGTGAGTTGGGCGAAGACTTCCTCACGCTCATCATCAGTCAAAAAAGGCCTTAAAGCGGGGGTCCAGGGCAGAAGCTAAGTAGAGTTGTTCCTTTAAGCTTGTGTACCTTAAAATTTCTATTACAAAAAAAATATATAAAAATTATCATTATGAAATTAGTATAATACAAAACAACTGTCTTAGAATAAAGTGTCATAATGATAATAAATACCTTTTCTGGAGATCCTGATGCACAGCAGATTTCATCTCCTTCACCATCACAGGATCACTCGGGGCCGGATGCATCTTTTCCAGAAGTCTCGCTCTCAGAGGGGCGATGACAGAGAGAGTTGGGGTTCCTTCTTGAGATATGACTAAGGTGGCTTTCTTCAGTGGCTTCAGAGCCAGTGCAACAGCCTCTGCTGCTGTTATGTCTGCCTCTGTAAGGGAGCTCAGATCTTTGTCTTGTTTTCTTATCTCAGGGGCAAGTAGTGCAGCAGAGATAGCAGCTTGCGGTTCTAAAAATCTTTCCACCATGTCAAATGCACTATTCCAACGCGTTGGTACATCGGTCACTAACTTGTGCTGTGGCAGGTCCAGCAGTTTCTGGGGTTTTTTTTAGTTCGTGGCTGGCTATGGTGCTCCGGTGGAAAAATGCAGAGATCCGCCTCAGTCCGCCTAGAAGCCTTGATACTGCAGGCATCTTGAGAGCAGCCGGTGATGCCAAGTTTAGGACATGTGCAAAACAGCCAATGTGCAATGTCTCTGTCAGTCCAACTGCTCGTAGCATGTTAGCTGCGTTATCTGTTACAATTGCTGGCACTTTGTCATTCAAGCCCCATTCATTCATTGCCTCGGTGAGCAATTTAGCAATATTGTTCCCTGTGTGGCTTTCAAAGAGTGCTCTGGTCTGCAAGATGCATGGTCTGCAAGATGTTTGACACAAGGAGCCAATCTGTTGAAATAAAATGAGACGTGATGGTTGCGTACGGGTCGGTCGCTCTGGAGGTCCAGCCATTGCAGGTAAGCGCCACTTTTTCTGCCAACATTAAGGACTCCAAAACCTCCGTCTTAACCTCCATGTAAAGCTTTGGCATGGCCACTTCTGTGATGTGTTTACACGTAGGTATGGTGTACCGTGGCTCAAGTGTGTTGATCATGTATTTAAAGCCCACGTTTTCAACAACACTATATGGGCTTAAGTCTTTACAGATGTAGACGCCCACAGATCCAGTTATCTTCTGTGCACAAACGGAGCCTGAAGGAAATTTGCAGTGAAAGGCTTTGTTGAGTTGCGTCAGTTTAGAATCATCCGGCTTAGCCACGCTGGATTGTTTTTGTTGCATTAGATCTCCATGGTGTCGAGCTAGGTGGTTGCACAAGTTAGTTGTGTTGTTACAATATTTAAGTACGGTGTGGCAATGCTTACAGACCACTTTGGTTTTATCCACCTCTTCATTTGTTCCCGGCTTACAGTGGAATCCAAAATGAGCCCAAACGTCGGCTTTTAACGTTGGTGGTGCAGGCTTGAGAAGAGTGCAGTTGCCGTCTGCCATCTTGCTGTTTTGGTGAAGCGCGTCTTGTACAGCGCTGAACGTTCTCACTAGAGTGTTGCCCACAGCACGGCCACTGGCCGGTGGGCTGAATCGATTCATAAGATTTGATGAATCGATATTGAATTGAGAAACAAATCATTTCAATGCATATAAAAATAATTGCAATGCATTGATGAGTCGATATTTTTACCCAGCCCTAGTGTTTAGGCACATTGTTGGCGTGTTGGTATTCTGAGGCAACTAAAAATGGCTGCACCATTTACCAACAAAAACTTGGTCTAAAGTCAATAGCGCAATATTTTTGTGTTATTTAAAGAGTGTGTTAGTAATATGCGCCTATAGGCGGGTGCACAACGGACATACACTGCTTATGTAATAACACACAAACATTTTTAAATATAAAAAAAATAAAAGTATTCCTCTCTGGAAAAGCATTCAGTCTTTCTGCTTGCAAATTCCGCCATGTAAATAGGGAATCCGTCATGGTGCAAGCACAACTGGCTTTTAAAGGGATTGGGAGATGAGATGATTGGTTTATTGCACATTACGCCCAAAACACACCCATGACTCATTAAGAGACTACATACAACCCTTTTGGAGAATGCGCCTGGAGTATGGCAAGTTTTATTCAATCGTTAAACTAGCAAAAGTCGATTCGGACACAAGCGCAAGTGCACCTGTGCCATGCGCTTCAGACCATGCGCTCAGATTATTAAAATAGGGCCCAGAATGCTTAAATTCATTAATGTGATTAAAACTATAACTCTCTGTGTTCAATAAATAGATAAATCAAGACAATATCACACAAGAATTTCTACAAGAGGAATTAAATTAACAGTTTAATAAATGTCCAGAGACATCAACAGAAATGATCAAGTCAAGTTGATTTGCAGCAGAGGAAAAACAAGTGCTGAAAATAACCTGGCAAAGGACAAGACAAGCAGTCAGAGACAAAAGTCAAGACAAGTCACTTAACACTCCAGCACAGGTGGCGGTATGAACCTAAATAGTCCATTTGTGAAATTTCCTCACTGCTAAATATTCCACGGTCAACTGTTAGTGGTATTATAACAAAGTGGAAGCAATTGGGAACAACAGCAACTCAGCCACGAAGTGGTAGGCCACGTAAAAAAAAAAAAAAAAAAAAAAATCACAGAGCATGCGCCAGCGCATGTCTGCAGAAGTCGCCAAATTTCTGCAGAGTCAATAGCTACAGTGTGCCAAGTGTAAAGTTTGGTGGAAGGGGGATTATGGTGTGGGGTTGTTTTTCAGGGAATGGGCTTGGTCCCTTAGTTCCAGTGAAAGGAACTCTTAATGCTTCAGCATACCAAGACATTTTGGACAATTTCATGCTCCAAACTTTGTGGGAACAGTTTGGGGATGGCCCCTTCCTGTTCCAACATGACTGCACGCCAGTCCATAAGCAGCAAAGCGTCAGTCCATAAAGACATGGATGAGTGAGTTTCGTTTGGAGGAACTTGACTGGCCTGCACAGAGTCCTGACCTCAACCCGACAGAACACCTTTGGGATGCGGAGACTGTGAGCCAGGCCTTCTCGTCCAACATCAGTGCCTGACCTCACAAATGTACCTCTAGAAGAATTCCCATAAACACACTCCTAAACCTTGTGGAAAGCCTTTCCAGAAGAGTTGAAGCTGCAAAGGGTGGGCCAACTCCATATTACACCCTACGGATTAAGAATGGGATGTCAATAAAGTTCATGTGCATGTAAAGGTAGGCATCCCAAAATGTTTGGCAATATAGTGTATATGTACATGTTTAAATATTTAGACCACTTAAAATAATAATTGCTATCAGGATGTGAAGAGTTTCAACCAATAGAACAAAATGTTTATAAAAACAATTGCCTATTCTACCGCTAATCTAGATTGTATTGTGCTTTTAAACCTTTTCTCTCACAGGATTTACTATAATATATTTGACATGAAAACGTATGTTGATCATTTGAAACATTTTTTTATATGAGCGTGAAGGCTTGATAAATGTCTAAAACTCTCTCCACACCGAGTGCAGTGGTACGGCTTCTCTCCAGTGTGAAGTCGCTCGTGTGATTTCATGTTTCCAGACAGAGTGAAACTCTTGTCACAATATGAGCACTTGTAAGGTCTTTCTCCAGTGTGAGTTCTTTGGTGCTGTTTCAGATTATCAGCTGTAGTAAAGCTCTTCCCACAGTCACAACACACATGATCTCTCACATCATTGTGTGCTTTCTGGTGCAGTTTAAAATGATCCAGCCTCGAATAACTCTTTCCACAGAGCGAACACACATGAGGTCTCTCATCTGAATGAACTTTCAGGTGTGTTTTTAGATTTGACGATGAAATAAAATCTTTCCCACACTGATCACAGTTGAATGGTTTTTCTCCAGAGTGATGGAGCAGATGATACCTGAGTCCTGATTCACCAGCATAACTCTTTCCACACTGAGAGCATGTGTACGGTTTCTCTCCGCTGTGGATTCTCATGTGTCTGTTAAGGTTTCGTTCATTTTGGAAACTCTTTCCACACTGAGAGCAGGTGTGCAGCTTTTTGGCTTTTGTTCCTCGAGTTGTGAAGTCATGTTTCTCCTCCACTTCATTTAGTTTGTGTTTTTGCTCCATCACTTCCATCTGGTCTAAAATAAACGTATTAGGTAGTTTGAATCAGCTCAAGGAGGAAAAATGTGAAAACTCAAGTTAACATTTCTAACGCAAAGACGACAAGAGATCAGGGGCGTATTCCAGAGAGCAGGTTATGCGACATAGTGATAACCCAAAATAGAGATAACTTTCAGGGTATGTAAAATGAACATCGATTTATTCTACAAATTACTAACAACATTTCTTCCCAATTTCAAATAAAAATATTGTAATTTAGAGCATTTATTTGCAGAAAATGACAACTGGTCAAAATAAAATAACCATGTTTTCAGACCTAGAATAATGCAAAGAAAACAAGTTTATATTCATTTTGAAACAACACAATACTAATGTCTTAACTAAGAAAGAGTTAAAAAAACAATTTGATTTCCAATCACAGCTTTCATGCGAACACACTGCTGATTATTTCACAGCGACCAAAGCAGTCAACAATGAAGAATAATGAATGGACACCAACCTGTTTGTTCCTCAGTATCTTCATGTTTTATTCTGGATGGTTCTGGATCACTCATGTCTTCAATCTCCTCTTTAATAAACTCCATCTTTAACAGTCACACAGATTTCAGCCGCTACACCTGGAGTTTGTCCTTCTCTTGTAGGATGATGGGAATATTCCCAGTATTTATTGGTGAATTGTCGTGGGAGGGACATCAGATCTGCCAAATAAAAAAAAAAAGTTACTGAATTTATCCCCAACACCAATGGCAGAGTTCAAGGACTAGCGTTGCCACCCATCCCGGTTTTCCAGGGATTGTTCTCTTTGTTTGAAATTTTTTGTGAAAATGTACTTCTAAAGTAGAATTTCCTGGCTTCAAATTAATCCGTTTCCTTATACTGTTACTGTGTTTTCTTCATGGTTGTGTACATCCAATCCTGTGTTCATAAACGGGTAAAAACGGGTAAACAAACAGTGGATTGGCCAATGCCAGGCGTTTACTTTTATTTGATTGGAAGCTCAACTTATCGCCAATCGCCTAGCAACTGCCTGTGTTGTCGGTCGGTCGCACGTATCCATCCACGCACATGCAGGATAAAACAGTGTTCAGTTGCTAGCTAGCTTTTTTAAAACTTTATATTAACTCGGTTTTGTGAAATGGAGGGAGAGACGGACGAGGGGGATAACACAACAAAATCGGATGAGCCACCACCAGTGTCAAAGAAACGATTTACAACCTACAACTCAGACTGGGCGAAAAGAGAAAACTTTTCTGAATGGGTAACTTAAGGCCCACCCAAGGAGACCCGTTCTCCGCTACCTGAGTTAACAAAAACAAAACAAAGTTGTTTATAATCTATTATAATACATATAATCATGTTTTAATTGCTAAAGAGTATTGCCTATCTTTCTACAAATGATTAGATTTTATAATAGATAATTATACAGTTTATGTTTACACAATGTTTATGCAAAAGTGTATTTAATGTATGTATTTAATATAGAAAGGAGTCCAGAGTGAGTGCATCTACGTCAGGGAGAGCCTCTACGTCCATCTACGTCAGGGAGAGCATCTACGACCATCTACGTCTGGGAGAGCATCTACGTCTGGGAGAGCATCTACGTCTGGGAGAGCATCTACGTCTGGGAGAGCATCTACGTCTGGGAGAGCATCTACGTCTGGGAGAGCATCTACGACTGGGAGAGCATCTACGACTGGGAGAGCATCTACGTCTGGGAGAGCATCTACGTCTGGGAGAGCATCTACGTCAGGGAGAGCATCTACGTCAGGGAGAGCATCTACGACCATCTACGTCAGGGAGAGCATCTACGTCAGGGAGAGCATCTACGACCATCTACGTCAGGGAGAGCATCTACGACCATCTACGTCAGGGAGAGCATCTACGACCATCTACGTCAGGGAGAGCATCTACGTCAGGGAGAGCATCTACGTCAGGGAGAGCATCTACGACCATCTACGTCAGGGAGAGCATCTACGACCATCTACGTCAGGGAGAGCACCTACAACCATCTACGTCAGGGAGAGCATCTACGACCATCTACGTCAGGGAGAGCACCTACGACCATCTACGTCAGGGAGAGCACCTACGACCATCTACGTCAGGGAGAGCATCTACGACCAGCATCTACGTCAGAGAGAGCATCTACGACCAGCATCTACGTCAGGGAGAGAATCTACGACCAGCTACGTCAGGGAGAGCATCTACGACCATCATCTACGTCAGGGAGAGAATCTACGACCAGCTACGTCAGGGAGAGACTCTACGACCAGCTACGTCAGGGAGAGCATCTACGACCATCTATGACCATCTACGTCAGAGAGAGCATCTACGACCATCATCTACGTCAGGGAGAGCATCTACGACCATCTACGTCAGGGAGAGCATCTACGACCATCTACGTCAGGGAGAGCATCTACGACCATCTACGTCAGGGAGAGCACCACGACCATCTACGTCAGGGAGAGCACCTACGACCATCTACGTCAGGGAGAGCACCTACGACCATCTACGTCAGGGAGAGCACCCTCGACCATCTACGTCAGGGAGAGCATCTACGTCAGGGAGAGCATCTACGACCAGCATCTACGTCAGGGAGAGAATCTACGACCAGCTACGTCAGGGAGAGCATCTACGACCATCATCTACGTCAGGGAGAGAATCTACGACCAGCTACGTCAGGGAGAGACTCTACGACCATCATCTCGTCAGGAGAGAATCTACGACCAGCCACGACCAGGAGAGACTCTACGACCAGCCACGCCAGGGAGAGCAGACGACCATCTATGACCATCTACGTCAGGGAGAGCATCTACGACATCATCATCTACGCCAGGGAGAGCATCTACGACCATCATACGTCAGGGAGAGCATCTACGACCAGCCGTCCAGAGAGACTCTACGACCAGCTACGTCAGGGAGAGACTCTACGACCAGCTACGTCAGGGAGAGACTCTACGACCAGCTACGTCAGGGAGAGACTCTACGACCATCGTCAGAGAGAGAGACGACCATCATCTACGTCAGGGAGAGCATCTACGACCATCTACGTCAGGGAGAGCATCTACGACCATCTATGACCACGCCAGGGAGAGCATCTACGACCATCATCGACGCCAGGGAGAGCATCTACGACCATCACGCCAGGGAGAGCATCTACGACCATCATCGTCAGGGAGAGCATCTACGACCATCTACGTCAGGGAGAGCATCACGACATCATCTACGTCAGGGAGAGCATCTACGACCATCTACGTCAGGGAGAGCATCTACGACCATCTCGTCAGGGAGAGCATCTACAGGGAGAGCATCGTCAGGGAGAGCATCCACGTCAGGGAGAGCATCTCGTCAGGGGAGAGCATCACGTCAGGAGAGCATCTACGACCAGAGCATCACGTCAGGGAGAGCATCTACGTCAGGGAGAGCATCTACGTCAGGGAGAGCATCTACGTCAGGGAGAGCATCTACGTCAGGGAGAGCATCTACGTCAGGGAGAGCATCTCAGGGAGAGCATCACGTCAGGGAGAGCATCTACGTCAGGGAGAGCATCTACGTCAGGGAGAGCATCTACGTCAGGGAGAGCATCTCGTCCAGGAGAGCATCTACGTCAGGAGAGCATCTCAGGGAGAGCATCTACGCCAGGAGAGCATCATCGCCGGGAGAGCAGCACGAGCATCTCGTCAGGGAGAGCATCTACGAGCATCTACGTCAGGGAGAGCATCTACGAGCATCTACGTCAGGGAGAGCATCTACGAGCATCTACGTCAGGGAGAGCATCTACGAGCATCTACGTCAGGGAGAGCATCTACGAGCATCTACGTCAGGGAGAGCATCTCGCCAGGGAGAGCATCTACGTCAGGGAGAGCATCTACGTCAGGGAGAGCATCTACGTCAGGGAGAGCATCTCAGGGAGAGCATCTACGTCAGGGAGAGCATCTACGTCAGGGAGAGCATCTACGTCAGGGAGAGCATCTACGTCAGGGAGAGCATCTACGACCATCTACGTCAGGGAGAGCATCTACGTCAGGGAGAGCATCTACGTCAGAACAAATATAGTTTTTTCACAAATCAAAGGTGGCAACCCTATCAAGGACACACATAAAGAATAAGACGTGAACTGACTTTCTCAACACAACTTGACTCACAACACAAGAATGAAGAGATGTGTCCATACATATTACAACTCAGCAAAGATAAGTAGTGTATTCTTGACAGTGGAACCTCTTATAGAAAAGACATCAAATCTTCCTTTCACATCTGTAGTTCATTTGGTTTAGTTCAAAAGATAGCATTTTTCCAGCGGAACTTCCAGAAGTAAACAAAGAGAGGAGGAAAAGTTAGCAGACAACACGCCGCTTTTGTAAGTCATACTATGGAGAGACGACTGCGTGGACTGATTGTATATCATCATATACTACATAGCTTTGTATTAGGGATGGGCATTTCAAGCAAAAATAACATTCGATGATCACTGGGAATTATTTGAAAATCGCAACTCCTCTCCCCGCATGAACGCATGTATAGGCTACATAAACAGAGAGAGGGAGAGAGACCATTCACACTCCCAATCTGTACGTACGTCTTCACACAGAATTTTGAGCAGACACTGAGCCGCTTTAGAGCAGCCTTAACTCGGCAGTGTAAAGATGCCTTTAGAAGTCCTCCAGTGGGATAACATTTATCTGCGAGCTATCAGTGAGGCAAAGCCAAGAACATTAGCATTCTTACCTCGTAGGCTGTGTAGCACGTGCAGCCTGTAGCTTAGCCTACAAGTCGAGCGTTGGGATTGGTCTGCTAGAAGCGGACCAATCACCACGTGATCTGTCTGCATGTGTTAATTTATACTTCTGCACAGACACCAATGCAGACGTTTAAAAGAAAACCAATGCATGGTTTTCAGCGTTGAGTCTACGGTGTGGGTCCGATGCAAAAGTATAAATCAGCCTTTAGTCTGGCACAGTTCTGTCTCCCGTTGATGTTTAAACCGAGAGGAACATAAGGAAGTATAAATTGTATAAAAATGATATGGAGCCAGGTTTCTGCTTTAAACACTTCTCATTTTACCTTCAAGTGATAGTGAGTGAAATTATATTCATATTGTCTTACTGAATGTTCTGTATATTTTCTTTCTAAAAGTGACCCAAAAAGCCGTTTTAAAGCAGGTAAAAAAATCCTTAGGAGGGGACCGCAAAAATTGTGTGCCTCCTCCATTTTAAAACCCATCAGCAGCCACGGCTTTTTTGCGTCTCTGAGCAACACACGACGGTGAAAGATGGCAATCTCAATGCCCCACTCGTTAATGCAGTTAAATGCTTCGTTCCAGAATGAATTACCTGTTTAAATGAATCTAATCTTAGTACTCACTCATTAACGGTGACTTGCTGCCAACAATTGGTGGTTTTAATTTCACATTTAAAGTATATTTTCATTTTAATTTAACACAGAGCCAGTAGAAAAAAAACATTTAGCGTTGAGCCCTGTAATAGGTCAATTAAAAGTAAAAAGTACTTTCCTGTAGCTCAAGCAATAAGAGTGTGGCGCTAGCAATGCCAAGGTCATGGGTTCGATTCCCAGGGAAAGCAAGAACTGACAAAAATGTAAAACTGTGCACCTTGAATGCAATGTAAGTCGCTTTGGATAAACGCGAATAATTAGGTGCACGCAATACAACCACACTGCTTTTAATTAAAATGTTTGGGTTTTTTGGTGGGGGTGTTGTTTTTGCACATTCACTCAAATGTGTTCGTGATCATGTAGGTTTCAAGAAATGTGAGTTTGTCCGGCCCTCTACAACTGCCCCAGTTTCTCATGTGGCCCCTTAATTAATTGCCCACCCCTGATTTAAGCAAAAATTTGGATCATATGTGGATGATCATGCGACCTCTCATTACATTGAGAAAAAGGAAATGACTGTTTTACATCTAAAGAACCCGTTATATCATTTTTCAAAATGTCAAAAATTGTATGACTAGGATTATTTATGTATAAACCCATACCTAAATTATATACATTATTAATGGTCCCGTCTTATAATATTATCAGTCTACCAAGCTCTGATGATGTATGAAATATTATATAAACAGATTATCCCAATTAAAAACCAATATCATACATACCATATCGGACTGTGGAGATGTTTGGGGTAGCAGGAATGGATGAATGTGACTCTGGGACTTTCGCTCTTTAGCCCAGCTAGTCCACATTGAGCAACAGCAAATGCTTTTCGCCGTATATTCATCACTAGGCACTGCCTGGACAGAACCACTGATAATTTCTTTCCTATTCCTCCATATATTTGGGCTCTTGCATTTAACGAGATAACTTGAGCTCGACACGACGCGTGTTTACATCGCGTGATCGCACAGTCCGTCGCTAGGGAAACAAAGACGCTAAATACAAACACACACGCACGCACGCTTCTCTACTACTTACTGTTAGTTTTCTCCACACTGCAACATCCTTATGTGTGTATTCAACTCCAAAATCCCTAAATTGGCAACACTTTCAGCTTCAACCGGTTAAAGTTTCAACACGCTCTCTCGTTTCTCTCTTTTGCGCATCCTCAGTGCGCAGTGTCATTTTTTTTTAAAGGGGCCGCATATTTTTAAGTAAACCACATCTCCGCACTTTTCACTTTCATCAAACATGTCTTCAACAGTCCAGTCACCTGATGTTGTTTAATCAAATGGCACCAATAAAGACAAAGGTCAAAGAAAATTTATTTTGTGTCTAAAATGAAAGCTACCCATAAATAGCTTCACATCTTCACATTTCAATTTCACATTTGCACCCATATTCAGGAAAACGGCACTCTTGTTTGTGTGTTGCTTGACTGTAATATACTTGCTTGCATTGGCATCGAAACCCTTTTCACATTTCCGCGTTTCTCAGAAGGCGGAAGGCGTCATAGTTGGGTTAACTTTTATAGCGGTGAATGAAAAAAATACATTAAATGTTTGTTTTTTGTGTCCCCATTTGCTCAAATAGCAAAAGAAAAACTATACAATAGTGATTTAACAACTTCCAAAAAAAAAAAAAAAAAAGGGGAAAATAGAGCGAGATTGATAACAGCAGTTAAATGAGAGAAATATGTTCATTTCACATATACACTCACCTAAAGGATTATTAGGAACACCATACTAATACTGTGTTTGACCCCCTTTCGCCTTCAGAACTGCCTTAATTCTACGTGGCATTGATTCAACAAGGTGCTGAAAGCATTCTTTAGAAATGTTGGCCCATATTGATAGGATAGCATCTTGCAGTTGATGGAGATTTGTGGGATGCACATCCAGGGCACGAAGCTCCCGTTCCACCACATCCCAAAGATGCTCTATTGGGTTGAGATCTGGTGACTGTGGGGGCCATTTTAGTACAGTGAACTCATTGTCATGTTCAAGAAACCAATTTGAAATGATTCGAGCTTTGTGACATGGTGCATTATCCTGCTGGAAGTAGCCATCAGAGAATGGGTACATGGTGGTCATAAAGGGATGGACATGGTCAGAAACAATGCTCAGGTAGGCCGTGGCATTTAAACGATGCCCAGTTGGCACTAAGGGGCCTAAAGTGTGCCAAGAAAACATCCCCCACACCATTACACCACCACCACCAGCCTGCACAGTGATAATAAGGCATGATGGATCCATGTTCTCATTCTGTTTACGCCAAATTCTGAATCTACCATCTGAATGTCTCAACAGAAATCGAGACTCATCAGACCAGGCAACATTTTTCCAGTCTTCAACTGTCCAATGTTGGTGAGCTTGTGCAAATTGTAGCCTCTTTTTCCTATTTGTAGTGGAGATGAGTGGTACCCGGTGGGGTCTTCTGCTGTTGTAGCTCATCAGCCTCAAGGTTGTGCATGTTGTGGCTTCACAAATGCTTTGCTGCATACCTTGGTTGTAACGAGTGGTTATTTCAGTCAAAGTTGCTCTTCTATCAGCTTGAATCAGTCGGCCCATTCTCCTCTGTCCTCTAGCATCAACAAGGCTTTTTCGCCCACAGGACTGCCGCATACTGGATGTTTTTCCCTTTTCACACCATTCTTTGTGAACCCTAGAAATGGTTGTGCGTGAAAATCCCAGTAACTAAGCAGATTGTGAAATACTCAGACCGGCCCGTCTGGCACCAACAACCATACCACGCTCAAAATTGCTTAAATCACATTTCTTTCCCATTCTGACATTCAGTTTGGAGTTCAGGAGAATGTCTTGACCAGGACCACACCCCTAAATGCATTGAAGCAACTGCCATGTGATTGGTTGATTAGATAATTGCATTAATGAGAAATTGAACAGGTGTTCCTAATAATCCTTTAGGTGAGTGTATAGACGCTGTATTAGAAGTACCCTCACAGCAGCGGTAACTTGTTTTTGTTTTTTTGTAATTTGATGCAAAAGTGATAATACAAAGTATTAGTGTTATAAATGTATATACATTTTTAAAAACATACAAAAAACTTTGGATTAACGCGTCATCAGTCTATGAAAAAAGTGTGTGTGGGTGGGTGGGACAAGACCCACCCACTTTTGTAAGATCAATGATATTGGACCCCCTCACTTTTACCATCTCTAATTCAACACGTCTGTTAACCGACCCCTAACCGATATACACTTTATTATTAAACACACGTTAGATGCTTTATTAACACTTATGAACACTAATTTTTATTGAAAATAATTGCCTTTCCGATCTGATATGTGATGGGGAAAAGGGAGTAGAGAGAGTTCGGTAAAAGGCAGATTCGAACTTCGGCTTGATTTGCGTCAACATTTTCTGCCATGCGCTCTTTACCTCTACATTATCACCGCTGTAAATAAACTGGTGTCCTCCGTTAATTTGGCTGGCCCAAACAGACGTTTAGTAAAGTGTCATCTACTCCAGTTAAAATTTTCTGTGGGAGGACCCACCCACATTTATTTTACGTCCGCGACGCCCATGCTCACGTTTATTGATCCGACATCATAAAAGGAACAGTGAAAAAACTCATTACAAGGATTTTTTTGCCCCTACATCTTGAATATTCGGGGCATTTTGATATTTTACTCTGCTTCAGTGTGACAGGGAACAGTAACAGTATAGTGAGAAGAGAGATAAATTACACTAAATCATTTTTAGTGGAATAGAAATTATAACACATACAATGTATCTAAATGTGCACGGGTTCAAGTTATCCATTCTGTCGTCAGTATCTGATCTGGGCCGTGACAGCCCCATATGCACTGCATGCTGTCCCGGAAACCGAAATGATTGGTTTCACCTCTCGTGTCTTCGGGTTCGAGTTATCCGTTCCGTCGTCAGTATCTGATCTGGGCCGTGACAGCCCCATATGAAATGCATGCAGTCCCGGAAACCGAAATGATTGGTTTCACCTCTCGTGTCTTCGGGTTCGAGTTATCCGTTCCGTCGTCAGTATCTGATCTGGGCCGTGACAGCCCCATATGCACTGCATGCTGTCCCGGAAACCGAAATGATTGGTTTCACCTCTCGTGTCTTCGGGTTCGAGTTATCCGTTCCGTCGTCAGTATCTGATCTGGGCCGTGACAGCCCCATATGAAATGCATGCAGTCCCGGAAACCGAAATGATTGGTTTCACCTCTCGTCTCTTCGGGTTCGAGTTATCCGTTCCGTCGTCAGTATCTGATCTGGGCCGTGACAGCCCCATATGAAATGCATGCAGTCCCGGAAACCGAAACTAATCTTTCCAGGGAACTAAACTAATCTAAACTAAACTAATCTTTCCAGGGAACAGACGTGATAAATGTGAGTTGACAAAAGAAAGAATGACTGGGAGGTGAGGTGCATACATAGCCTGAAGACCCAGCAATTAATTAATAATTTGGCCCTGGCTGCATTAGCTTATTGCAATTTCTTTTTTATTCCAAATGAAGTGATCAACGTTTGTGTAAGTACTAGATGTGTTGGGGAATTTAACATGTGACATTTTAATCATATTCTGCTGAAATGAACGAAATGACTTGGAAAAAAAGATGTTTATTTTGCTTAACAAGATTCAAAGATAAAATGATCCGAATTTCCTGCTACTACTTCAGAGCGTCTCCAAAGCCACGCCTCCTTCAAAACAAAAAGTCACGGGTTGCAATCTCGTAATTACGGCTACGACATGGCATATAATACGAATCTAACCCTAGCTAATTCACGTTATGACAAGTAACGTTAACGTTTTACTCAGGTGACATCTACACTCATAAAATCGGGTTAATTTAATTGCTTCAAATTATTTGTTTGAGATGCAAGTAATTAAAGTAACGTTAATAGCGTTAATTCTGATTTATGATTTAAGTCATCCAGTGTTGCAAATAAACGTCTACACATGTCTTAAAAGTTCTGAAGTGTTTTAAACCTTGTGTGGTATAATATCAATAACAAATAGTTATTTATATTGTTTTGTTGTGTAGTTTAATTTACCTCAGTAATAAGCTGGAAAATAACTGTGATTCAAAATCAACCGGCAATATCTTCCATCCATAGATTGGACAACTTGACCTTCACGTGAGCTAGCTCACCTCAGCTCCACCCACGTTCCGCCCAGGTCCCGCCTCTTTGTCCATTTTCTGTTATCCGGGAGTGACGCGCTGCCAAGATAGCAATTTAGGCTTCAGAAACGCATTTCAGAATCCTATGGGTGACGTCACGGACACTATGTCCATGTTTTTTTACAGTCTATGATTAATAGCCATTGTGGCCTAACAGTGGAAATGCGGCTAATAATTTCTGACTAGCATATCAATTATAAAAATCAAACAAATGTAAATGTCTCTTGGTGTGTATTTTCTGGTGCTTTTTAGGGTCCAGCATTAAAAAATCTTTCCACAAAACTAACGCATTAGACCACTCATCTGCATGGACTTTCGGGTGTTTTTTATTTGCTTTGTAAACAATGGGGCGGTACTTCCGCCTATGTTTAGCGTGACCTTTCTGGCGTTATTACGCAGGCACGTCGTGGAGCTATGCAAGATGAGCAATTTAGGTTAAAAGGTATATAAATGTTTATTTTTTTCCTGGCCGATGGTTTGGCTAGATAAGACCCTATTCCTCAGCTGGGATCATGCAGAGCCCTTCCGTTGAAACGGCATTGATTTGGACCTTCAACCGTTGGTTGCCATTGAAGAAAAATCCTGGAACATTTTCCTCAAAAAACTTTATTTAACATTGTAAGCGTTGTTGACTTGTGAAGCTTCAAATCTCAAGCATTTCAAGTTTTCTACGCTTAACACCAAATTCACAGAATTAGATGATAATGTGCTTTTAGTGTAAACAACATATTTGATCTCAGAGAATTTACTTTTTCTCAACATTTTCTCATATGAGCGTGAAGGTTTGATGAACTTTTAAAGCTCTTCCCACACTGAGTGCAGTGGTACGGCTTCTCTCCAGTGTGAAGTCGCTCATGTGATTTCAGGTTTCCAGACTGAGTGAAACTCTTGTCACAATATGAGCACTTGTAAGGTTTTTCTCCAGTGTGAGTTCTCTGGTGCTCTTTCAGATTGAAAGCTGTAGTAAAGCTCTTCCCACAGTCACAACACACATGATCTCTCACTCCATCATGTGTTTTCTGGTGCTGTTTAAAACTGATCAGCCGTGAAAAACTCTTTCCACAGAGAGAACACACATGAGGCTTCTCATCTGAATGAACTTTCAGGTGTTTTAGTTTTGATGATGAATTAAAATCTTCACCACACTGATCACAATTGAATGGGTTTTCTCCAGAGTGACGGAGCAGATGATACCTGAAACCTGCTGTATCTTTGAAACTCTTCTCACACCGAGTACAGTAGTACGGCTTCTCTCCAGTATGAACTCGCTCATGTGATTTCAGGGCTCCAGACACACTAAAGCTCTTGTCACAGTACGAGCACTTGTGAGGTCTTTCTCCAGTGTGAATTCTTTGGTGCCGTTTCAGATTGTCAGCTCTAGTAAAGCTCTTCCCACAGTCACAACACACATGATCTCTCACTTCATCATGTGTTTTCTGGTGCAGTTTAAAACTGATCAGCCGTGAAAAACTCTTCCCACAGAGAGAACACACATGAGGTCTCTCATCTGAATGAACTATCAGGTGTTGTTTTAGCAGTGATGATGAAATAAACTCTTTCCCACACTGATCACAGTTAAATGGCTTTTCTCCAGAGTGAACAAACAAATGATTACTGAGACTTGATGCTTGAGTAAAACTCTTTCCACACTGAGAGCATGTGTGCGGTTTCTCTCCAGTGTGAATTCTGATGTGTGCACTAAGGTGTCCTTTTTGTCTGAAACTCTTTCCACACTGAGAGCAGGTGTGCGGCTTTTTGGCTTTTGCTCCATGAATTTTGATGTCACAGTGTTTCTTTACTTCGTTTAGTTTGTGTCTCACTTCCATCTGATCTGAAACGAACATATTAAGAACTTAGAATCAGTTCAAGGAGGATAAATGTAAAAATTAAAAACAACACCAAGCACAAAACAAGACATCAGGGGTCCGTTCTCCGTACCTCATTTAATACATCTGAGATGATTTGACAGATCCCAGATCTTCTGTTTGTGATAACTGATCTCTGGCTAATTTGGTTCTTCAGACGAATTTGCAGATTGGATTAAAATATCTGGATTAAGTTATCTAAGATTACGGCGCGTTCCTGTGTTCAATGAAGAGGGCAGATGCATCGATTATCGAAACCACGATCAGCAAAGCAGCGATTGGCTGGCGCAAGACAGCAACGTAATGACATCATATTATTAAAAAAGACACCTGGCAAAAAACTTGACGGAAAAAAAACGACCTTATAAGGAAGCAACTTATGAATGAATGCAAGGATGAAAGTTTCTTAAGGGTCAAGATCAAGTTATCTGCTTCTCCTGCGCTGCATCAAGCCATCCCATAATATCCGTCATCACACAAATGAATGCACGGCTCAGATTAACGTTACAGCATGTGTGTAAGACTCCCAATAAAATTATAAAGTAATTATTCTAACACAAATTAATCTCTCAATCAAGCGGCTGTCTATAGTATTATACACAACATTATAATATTATTTTCAAATACACGTTTTTATATTACTATTTGTTACACGTCACGCCTGTCCCGGACTCCATTTCCCATCATCCTCCCTGGCCCACACCTGTAATCACTTCCTCATCATCTCTCCCGCTCCCTGGATTCCCTGCACTTGGTCATCATCGTCAGCACTCCCGTTATTTTGTCTCACTTCCCTGCACTCCCTGTCCATTCTGATGTTGATGTTTATGACCATGTGGATGATGTTGTCTATGAGGATGCTTAGTTGTTTGGTTTTGTCCTGTTCATTGTATTGATCTATCGTTTGATTAAACCCATCTATTATTTGAAGTCCGCATCCTGTCCTCCTTGCTGCATAACCAGACTGTGACTATTAGTATTAGTATTATTTAAAATTATTATTGCCCCAGGTTCAGTAATGAACTCGTGTAATAAAGTAGCAGTGGCTGGGACAGATTTTAAGTATCATCTCAAGATGCGACCTAATTCTGTTTACATGAAATAAGCAGCTCCCGAGCAGGTTTAAGCTTAGGTACATGTTGCTATGGCAACAAGTCCAGGATGAGCATAGAAGAGCCAGACAATCCAAGATCATGCCAAATCATCAACAATCAAATCCAGCTAAGTGAGTTAGCGACGTACGAAGAACAGACCCAGGTATGTCTGTGTGAGCATCAAGTATCTTTAGCTGATGTGCAAAAGGTCAGTTCTGTCACTCGCTTGATAAAACGATTAAACGGTTCTCTTATGATGATTTATGTTATCTGCATATAACGTTATATACAAGGTTATGAACATTTTGATTCATTTCTCTATCATTTATCATCCATATACTTTTTTTATTAATACTTATTAATATTATACTTATTAATTCACAGAATCAATGAAGAATCAAGAATGGACACCAACCTATTTGTTCCTCAGTGTCTTCATGTTTTATTCTGGATGGTTCTGGATCACTCATGTCTTCAATCTCCTCTTTAATAAACTCCATCTTTAACAGTCACACAGATTTCAGCCGCTACACCTGGAGTTTGTCCTTCTCTTGTAGGATGATGATTGGTGAATTGTCGTGGGAGGGACAGCAGATCTGCAAAATTCAAAGTTACCGAATTTATACTGAATTTAACAGTGGTGCAAGCATGACGCCACAACCCGTCTAATTCACCACTGGCGCCTTCAAGAACAAAATGTTACGTTTACCAGAGGCTTTATTTTACTTAGTGTTGTAGTCAAGACCACCTAATCCGAGACCGAGATGAGACCAAGACAAGACCAAAGCAGGGCGAGACTGAGTCAAGAGCAGACCAGCACTCCTTAAATTCATAAAGATCCACATTACTGCCTGAGAAATTACTTATTTTTAATCAATAAACATAATTAGAATAAGACACTATTTATACAGCTGTTATACCAATCAAATGAAATCATTAACAACAAAATTCACCTTTGATCTTCAAGTACTACAACACTAATTTTACTCATAAATAATAATAAAAAAAATAGGAATTACCCCATAGGAATATTTTGAAGGAACCAGTCGCAAATTAGACTTCCAGGTTCTGCCGTCACACCTGCACCACTCGATTTAAACTTGTGTGCTTTTATTCCAGTCTTTTAAAACATTTGAATGAATGTGCAGTACACAGTAATCATCAGAGTACCTCTTTTTCTGTCTCTGAAGATATTCAAATCTTCTTCCGTACAATCATTTTGGGTGCCGTTTGGTCAACTGAGTGCAAATATTAGGAGTGTAACGATACCCTCATGTCACGATTTGATGCATATCACGATACCACATAATTTTACAGAAAACCCTGAAAGTACATAAAACACTGCTGGAAGTGATATCATTAAACGACATATCGCGATATAAATATGCGACAATATGTAACGTTGATGGAAACGATATTGTAATGAGTCGTCACGATCCATGTGCGAGCTTTATTAACAGGCAGTGGTCAAGCACTGGCAAACGCAGCAAATCAGGAGGCAAACAATCGTGGTCAGTGAACAGGCAAGCGGTCGGGGCAGGCAGAAATCAGTAGCGAGTCCGAGGCAGAGCAGAAAGTCATAAAGGGCAGGCAGCAAAGGATCGTAGGCAAAGTACACAGCAGGGTCACAACAGGCAGGCAAATACCAGGTAAAACGCTCAGTGATGTTCACTATGGCAAAACAAAACTTTGCAGTGGGGAGAGGGAGAGAGTAGGCTTAAATAGGCCCGAGGATTAGCTAATCAAGACTAGCAACGGGGCTGATGGGAATTGTAGTGAGGGTGAGGTTAATACTCGGGCGATGGGGCCCTCTGGTGGTCAGAGGAGGGAGCCACGGAGCTAGTTTCTGTGACAGATATGATTTTGCGTTTTATCCAAGGTTCAACTTGCTGTAGTAGGCCTATTTATAAGGAATCATTTTTCCCTTTGATGTAAGTCACTTTGAATTTCTATTCTATTAAGTTTTAAATAAACTTGCCGGGGTGGCAGTGGCTCAGTGGTTCATGTAGGTTGGCTACAAACCAGGTTGGTGGTTCCATCCCCGGTTCCACCTGACCAAGTGTCGAGGTGTCCATGAGGAAGACACCTAACCCCAGCTGCTCCCGACGAGCTGGATGGTGCCTTGCATGGCTGACACCGCTGTCGGTGTATGAATGAGTGAATGTGAGGCAGTATGTAAAGCGCTTTGGTGGCCATGGGTCTGTTGAAAGCTCTATATAAATGCAGTCCATTTACCATTTAAATATGGATATTTTTCTTACACAAACGCATCACTTCGCTTCAGGAGGCATTTATTAACCCCCCGGAGCCGTGTGGAGCAGTTATATGATGGATAGATGCACTTTTATGGACTTCAAAACAGAAACAGCCATTCACTGCCATTATAAAGCTTGGAAGAGCCAGGACATTTGTAATATAACTCCGATTGTATTCGTCTGAAAGAAGAAAGACATATACACCTAGGATGACTTGAGGGGGAGTAAATCAATGTTTGGGTGAACTATTCCTTTAAGTGCATCACGATTCACCAAGTTCAGTGCAAGTAGTCCATTACTTGAACATGTCTGTTTTCTTTTCTGATAGAAATATAGAATTTTAACACAGTTACATTTGCATTTAACACAAGGTTTCTTTAATTCTTGTCTGAGAGAAACAGGACCATCGTGTTTAACTGAGCTGCTGAAAAGCCTCTTTGTCTCCAAACATTGAGAAGGGTCTGACTGCAGAGCCGCAGAGCCACAGTTTTACTCCACAGCAGTTTTGTCCGCACATGCACATTTCGTTGTGAGAGTTTTATGTCGTCGAGATGCATATTACGGCACTGGAAGGGAATAATTTCTTGATTTACCATAGCTTACCAGGATTTACCATAGTTTACGACGATTTACCATGTTCTAGTATTATTTACCATGATTCTAGCATGATTTACCATAGTTTACCATGATTTACCACATTCACAATTTACCACGTTCTAGCACGATTTACCATGATTCTACCATGATTTACCATAGTTTACCACGATTAACCACATTCTAGTATGATTTACCATGATTATAGCATGATTTACCATAGTTTACCATGATTTAACCATGTTCTAGTATGATTTTCTAGCATGATTTACCATAGTTTATCATTATTTACCATAGTTACCACGTAGTATGATTTACCATGTTTCTAGGATGATTTACCATAGTTTACCACGATTAAACACATTCTAGTATGATTTACCATGATTATAGCATGATTTACCATAGTTTACCACGATTAACCACATTCTAGTTTGATTTTCTAGCATGATTTACCATAGTTTACCACGATTTGTATGTGACAAATAAAACTCTTGAATTTTGAATAACCACATTCTAGTATGATTTACCATGATTATAGCATGATTTACCATAGTTTACCATGATTTACCATAGTTTACCACGATTAACCACATTCAAGTATGATTTACCATGATTATAGCATGATTTACCATAGTTTACCATGATTTACCATAGTTTACCACGATTAACCACATTCAAGTATGATTTACCATGATTATAGCATGATTTACCATAGTTTACCATGATTTACCATAGTTTACCACGATTAACCACATTCAAATATGATTTACCATGATTATAGCATGATTTACCATAGTTTACCATGATTTACCACCATAGTTTACCACGATTAACCACATTCTAGTTTGATTTACCATGATTATAGCATGATTTACCATAGTTTACGATTAACCACATTCTAGTTTGATTAACCACATTCTAGTTTGATTTTCTAGCATGATTTACCATAGTTTACATAGTTTACCATTTGTATGTGACAAATAAAACTCTTGAATTTTGAATAACCACATTCTAGTATGATTTACCATGATTATAGCATGATTTACCATAGTTTACCATGATTTACCATAGTTTACCACGATTAACCACATTCAAGTATGATTTACCATGATTATAGCATGATTTACCATAGTTTACCATGATTTACCATAGTTTACCACGATTAACCACATTCAAGTATGATTTACCATGATTATAGCATGATTTACCATAGTTTACCATGATTTACCATAGTTTACCACGATTAACCACATTCTAATATGATTTACCACATTCTAGTTTGATTTTCTAGCATGATTTACCAGTTTACCATGATTTACCACATTCTAGCATGATTTACCATATTTACCATGTTTCTAGCATGATTTACCATAGTTTACCATGATTTACCATAGTTTACCACGATTTAATCATGTTCTAGTATGATTTACCATGATTATAGCATGATTTACCATAGTTTACCATGATTTACCATAGTTTACCATGATTAACCACATTCTAATATGATTTACCACATTCTAGTTTGATTTTCTAGCATGATTTACCAGTTTACCATGATTTACCACATTCTAGCATGATTTACCATAGTTTAACATGATTTACCATAGTTTACCACGATTAACCACATTCTAATATGATTTACCATATTCTAGTTTGATTTTCTAGCATGATTTACCAGTTTACCATGATTTACCACATTCTAGCATGATTTACCATAGTTTAACATGATTTACCATAGTTTACCACGATTAACCACATTCTAATATGATTTACCATATTCTAGTTTGATTTTCTAGCATGATTTACCAGTTTACCATGATTTACCACATTCTAGCATGATTTACCATAGTTTACCATGATTTACCATAGTTTAACATGATTTACCATAGTTTACCACGATTAACCACATTCTTGTATGATTTACCATGATTTACCATAGTTTACCATGATTTACCACATTCTAGTTTGATTTCCTAGCATGATTTACCATAGTTTACCATGATTTACCACATTCTAGCATGATTTACCATATTTACTATGATTTACCATGTTTCTAGCATGATTTACCATAGTTTACCATGATTTACCATGTTCTAGTATCATTTACCATGACTAGAGCATGAATTACCATAGTTTACCATGATTTACCACATTCTAGTTTGATTTCCTAGCATGATTTACCATAGTTTACCATGATTTACCACATTCTAGCATGATTTACCATATTTACTATGATTTACCATGTTTCTAGCATGATTTACCATAGTTTACCATGATTTACCATGTTCTAGTATCATTTACCATGACTAGAGCATGAATTACCATAGTTTACCATGATTTACCACATTCTAGTTTGATTTCCTAGCATGATTTACCATAGTTTACCATGATTTACCATGTTCTAGTATCATTTACCATGACTAGAGCATGAATTACCATAGTTTACCATGATTTACCACATTCTAGTTTGATTTCCTAGCATGATTTACCATAGTTTACCATGATTTACCACATTCTAGCATGATTTACCATATTTACTATGATTTACCATGTTTCTAGCATGATTTACCATGTTCTAGTATCATTTACCATGACTAGAGCATGAATTACCATAGTTTACCATGTTTTTAGTATGATTTACCATGATTTAGTCAAAAGAAATAACTAAATAATTTTTGAGCGGGTAAAACTGTGGCTCTGCAGACAGATATTAGTGCAAAAGTTCCCTGTTTTCCCCTCATTCATTACGCTGATGTCTGAGATCTTCTGTAAAGTGGCACATTAAGCACATTTTATTGGTGTAATAGAGTCAGAGTCTGTGGAAAACTCTCTGCCAACATATTATTACACTCTAATAATAAACCATTTAGTTACATTTGTGCTTTATGTAAACTCTGGAGCTGATTAATGTTAAACTCTGTAATCTGTAAACATCTCTCACCTGCAGACTGGAAATATAAGGCATCCGGAGAAAATATTGCACATTTACTCTTCATTCGCAATCGAGCGATTGAGAGTTTCAGCTCGTCTCGTCGCTCGCGTTTCTCTCTTCTGCGCATGCTCAGTGAGCGCGGTGTCATGTTTCTTAAAGGGGCCGCATGTTCTTAAAGTATCCATGAAATCGAAATGTAATTTTTTTGGCTTTTAGTATGAATATGAAGGGCTTACCAGTGGTGTGCGGTGATGTTCTGAAATGAGGAGGCAATGACTATTTGGTTTACAATAATACTGTACATCCCAAACATATTTATTGTCTCATTATATTGTCTCTCTGAGGAATTGGTCTCCCCTCTTACAGACTCTTTTTTTGCACACACTCTTATAATTTTATTTTATACCTGCACTGACTTAAATTTGAAATTGCACTATTGTTACTATTGTTTGCACTATTTGCCATCGCCACTTTACCTCTATAATTCACTTTATCCATCTTTTTTAATCTTTCTTCTGTTGTTGTTACTGTTAAACTTTTGTTGTTATTGTTATTGTTTTGTTGTTGTTAGGCACCTAGGGTCTGAGAGTCATAGAATTTCAATTCTCTGTATGTATGTACTGTACGTATGGCAGAATTGACAATAAAGCTGACTTTGACTTGACTTTGACTTGATTTATTACAGTATTAAGATATAATGATTAAACTCATTCTCTGTGTTCGTTAAATAGATTGATCAAGACAAGATGGATTTATTATATTATATAATTGCATGTACAATCGAAACACAATTCAGTACACTTAGTAAATAAGTAAAGGAACTGAATACATCTAATTCAAGTAAGACCTGCTAAGCACACAATCCATCCTAACAGAAAACTACAACGACTTGATTTACACTGTAAGGCTGTGTTCACACTTGATGTCTTTTTTGACTAGAAAAAGTTGACAAGGGTGCTTCTTTAGTCAAAAAAACAAAACAAAAAACTGTGTCTTGTGCTGTGTGGTGCAGAGATACAAAATGCTGAGAAAGAGAAAGTTGGCTCTTGCGTTGGCTTTTGAAGTTAACGGAGAGGAGAATGTCAGTTCACAACAACATTTGTGGGTGCACAACATTATACAGGGAAGAAAACAGTATGGTGCTTACAATAATTTAGTCCATGAGCTCCGGTTGGATGATCCACAGACATATTTTAGACTTAACAAAAGTCAGTTTGAAGACCTGCTACAAATCATTGTACCATTAACTGCAAAAATGCAAACAAAATTCAGGGAGACCACGAGCCCAGAGGAACGTCTCTGCATTTGTGTAAGGTTTTTCTGACCCCTCTTTTGACAGCTGGTGCTAGTGAGCTGTAGCATCTCTCTCTTCAGGATGAAAGATGAGTCGATCCCACTATAAACATCAGGAAACTTTTAGCCGCATATAAATAATGTCCCAGTGCCAATGAGTCTGAGGGAGATGGCACCTTCGACAGTTTTGTGACTTGGCTGAAGTAGGACAGACAACACCGTTAGAGTCCTGTGACAGCTTCAATCAGATTCTAATCTTGTTCCATGCCTCTAACTCTCTCCCATTTACATTTATGCATTTGGCAGATGCTTTTATCCATTACATTACATTTTTTTGTTGTCAGTTCTTGCTTTCCCTAGGAATCGAACCCATGACCTCGGCATTGCTAGTGAGCATTGGCCTATCTGAGCATTGTTTCTGACCATGTCCATCCCTTTATGACCACCATGTACCCATTCTCTGATGGCTACTTCCAGCAGGATAATGCACCATGTCACAAAGCTTGAATAATTTCAAATTGGTTTCTTGAACATGACAATGAGTTCACTGTACTAAAATGGCCCCCACAGTCACCAGATCTCAACCCAATAGAGCATCTTTGGGATGTGGTGGAACGGGAGCTTCGTGCCCTGGATGTGCATCCCACAAATCTCCATCAACTGCAAGATGCTATCCTATCAATATGGGCCAACATTTCTAAAGAATGCTTTCAGCACCTTGTTGAATCAATGCCACGTAGAATTAAGGCAGTTCTGAAGGCGAAAGGGGGTCATATATATATTGCATAAATACCTAGGTTAGGTGTTTCCCTTTTAGGTGATTTTAGAGATTTGTAATTTGATCATACCCATAATGCCCTATTGAGTTAATTTTAACTAAATTTAATAACATATGTGGCCGAGACGCTACAGAGCTAAAAACATTAACGTTACATACCTATGTAATTAAAATGCATAGCCAACTATTACTACTAAGTTCAAGTGCTCACATAGGCCTACATAGTTATAAATGGTATACATCCTTCATTGCATAATGTTATTAATACAATAATTAAGCCAGTCTGACACATCTTGTAATGCAGCATATGCCACTACAAGGTGTTGTAGTCAATGATGCCAGGTTGTAGCTCAAACTACAGACAGACACAAACAACAGGTACAAACACCAAGATGCTTTCCTGTAGCTCAAACAATAAGAGCGTGGCGCTAGCAATGCCAAGGTCATGGGCTCGATTCCCAGGGAAAGCAAGAACTGACAAAAATGTAAAAATGTGTACCTTGAATACAATGTAAGTCGCTTTGGATAAAAGCGTCTGCCAAATGCATAAGTGTAAATGTAATTAAGACCTGCTGCTTGAGAAAAACTCTTTCCACACTGAGAGCATGTGTGCAGCTTTTTGGCTTTTGCTTCCTGAGTTTCTTTACTTCATTTAGTTTGTGTCTCACTTCCATCTGATCTGAAATAAACATATTAAGTAGTCAGTAATCAGTTCTCTTGTAGGATGGTGGGAATATTTCCAGTATTTATTGGTGAATTGTTGTGGGAGGGGCTTCACTGCAGGTGTGAACTGTGATCACTGTGAGATACTGACGCCCACAGGACCAGACCTGGAAAAATCACAGATAAATTACTGAGTTTATACTGGATTACTTACATTTAAAATGTGAATTTGGATTACAGTTACATATCAGTTTCATTTAACACAAGGTTAATTTAATTCTTGTCCAAAGTCTGAGAGAAACAACAGGACCATTCTGTTTACCCAGGTGAAAAGGAAATATATTTAAATTGTGCGTCTTTGGACATACTTAATATATTTAAATTATACTATACTAAATGCATATTAAATGTATTATTTTTAAACAACTTTAAGCATATTAAGTGCATTTCAAGATATGCTTAAGATTCATTTTAAGCTATTTGCAATGTATTTTAATATATTAAATAGTGATAAAATTGAACAACTTCAAGTACATTTAGTGCAATTTAAATTGATTTAATTAAAATTCATTTAAAATAAATTGTAATAATTTTAATGTGCTTCAAGAACATTTCAATAGCATTTCAGTTCATTAGAAATGCATTAGTATTAGGGCTGATTTATACTTCTGCGTCGGTCCTGCGCCGTAGCCTCTATGCCGTGGGCTACGTGTCAATTTTCATTTGTACTTCTGCGTCGTTGTCCGCGGCCGACGTGCAGTTACACATGCAGAGGGAGCATGTGTATCCCTGAGGGAGGGGTTCTGGCAGACAAATCACAGCGATTGTGGTCCGCATCGAATCGACACACTGTTACATTTTTGAAGAGGTACACGTCAGGGTATGTCGTAGTCTATGCGTGCTACACACAACCTACAACGTAGCTACGGTGCAAACTCAACGCAGAAGTATAAATTGGGCTTTACACTACTAGTTTATTTTAAAGCTGTTTTTTAGTATTCAAAATGGTATCAAAAGTGCAAAATCATTAAATATAAATGTTAAGACACGTACACACTTTGAAATCTAGAAAACTTCAATGTACTATATCATTGTGTACGTTACAAAATAAATTCCTAGCGTACATTAAAAAGTACAGCAGCATACATAATCTCTGAACAAATACATTACAATAAATGAAAGATCAGTGAAATGCAATGGCAGAGCTATTTTCATCCACTTGTAGAACATTTCAGTTGTACCTGTATTACTGAAAAGTACACTACTGGGTGGTTGCCCTGCACGCTTAATAAACAACCTCCAGCTGGTCCAAAACGCAGTAGCTCGAGCTCTTACTGGAACCCGGAAGTATGACCATATTAGCCCGGTTCTGTTAACACTGCACTTCCTCCCTATTAAACATCATTTAAATTTTTAAATCTTGCTTATTACTTACAAAGCACTAAATGGTTTAGCTCTGCAGTACTTGAGTGAGCTCTAAACACATTATACTCCTTTACATCTATTGTGGTCTCAAAACCCTTCCTAGCATTGTTCGGGAAACACTCTGTCAGTTTAAATCTAGATTAAAAACTCTTTTCTATGGCATACACATAAAACATTATCAATTATTCAAATCAGTAAATGATTGTTAGGCTGCATTAACTAGGTCAGCCGGAACCGGGAACACTTCCCATAACACCTGATGTACTCGTTACATCATAAGAAGAATGGCATCTACGCTAATGTGAGTCTTTCTGTTTATCTCGGGGTTTACTGCAGTCAGCCGGATCCGGGCCGTATCCAGATCAGATGGCGGACCTGAGCTTAGACATGACCACAACACATCCCTGAAGTGTCTGCAGAGATCCTGTCAACTAGACTCTCCCCTGTGAAGGCCTCATCCAGTGGCACTGATCCGCAACAAGCCCGTCTCCTGCATGATGACTCCAATATTCAATCAGATGGAACTGTACAATTATTTGGAATATTCCGATTTCACAAACTTCTATAAGTAAAAGTGATCACACAAATCCATGCAATAAATGCACATCCTTGAATGACGCGCATTTACTGCTGGGCAATGGGCCATTTCAGGGGCATCTATAATTGCAAATTAAAATCAGTCAGAGTTATTGAAATGCATCGTTTTACAAATTAAGCAATGCAAATAATAAGTGAAACCGTAATCCAAGTACTCTCTCAATATTCTCAATGTATGTATGTAGGTTTACTAGCCTAATTTGCGCACATCAGGGAGCTCGTGTTTTACTTTAGCTTTTGAATCTCTGATCAGAGAACTGTGATTCTATGCTAATTTCACCCTCGTCATGGTGATATTGGTTTTGCGAGACAGCTTTTAACCTCGACGAGAAATCTCGAGCATGAGATCTCGTCACACCCCTAATAAGCTTACATTATTTTATCTGATCTAATCAAAAACTATCCAAGAAAAATATATTTGTCAATAACAGACAATTTTGTTCATATAAAATAATAGCTTTTTATTTTTTTTTATCAAAATAAAATAAGTTTGGAATATGACAATGAACACACTGTAAAACAATGCAGGCAAATAGATGAGCTGAACACAACACTCCCCTCCTTACACACACAGCATCCCAGAACAGGAGACAAATAGACGAGCCAGTGCGACTGCGAATGCTGTCCATTTCTTGAAATAATTTCTCAATAGAAAATCATAAATGTTAATTTTACCAATTGCATTGGTAACTGTATGGAATAGCGTAGCTCTAATAGCGGGGCACATTTTAACACAGTATTAGAGCGTTCCCCATCTGCGCAACTGGGATCTAAACCTGGCTAGTGTCTTCTGCTATAACTATATCAAATGTTAAATAACAGATACAAGATTAAAATAATATCAGATTTGTCTCATTTTAAATAAACACAAAAAAGATTAGATGAACAATTAACTAAAGTAAAAAATTTACTTTTGCTATGATTAAATAAGTGGTCAGTGATCCACATCTACCTATAGGAATACAATGCCTGTCAGCTCCTTCAGTATTATCAGCAGCTGTCGCATTTCTCTGGAGCTAATTACCCTCCTCCATCCCCAGCTCCTCCTGTCGTCAGTCAGGATTTGGAATCCGATTCCCCCTAAATCAGACTAAATTCCTGAATTAGGTTGTACATTTTAATATTGACATTAATGCTATCTGCAATACATCGTTGCTTCTGTTCCGTTTACCCGAGGGGGGTTATCGCTGCTCTTATCCATGCTAGGCTGCATGGATGCGCAGGGAGTTCTTGCCCAGAACAGAACCATACCGCCAATCTAAGTGATATACTAATTGTCTATCACTTTGACGATAGTTATCCTGACAGTTTTTTTTTCTCTATAGGTGTTGACATGACAACTAGTAAATGCACTAAGTTTCGTCATTCCACATCCATGTGTGGAAGCATTTAAAACAAGTGTGTTACAACTAGCCCCACATTAGGTTGTGCCCCACTCACCCCTGCAATCAGAAGACAATATCAATATAGCACACTAAGTAAATAATAAAAAAAATACATTTAATTCAAGAAAGACATATAGGACACAATCCACCCTGAGAGAAAACTGTGACTTTATTTAAACTGTAAGAGTTGTTGACTGGTGAAGCTTCAAAAAGTCTTTCTAGTTTTCTGAGCTTTTCACCCAATTTCACAAAATTAGATGATTTTAGTATAAACTCCATATTTTATCTCAGAGAATTTACTTGACATTAAAAAACAAATGCTGCTCACTTGCAACATTTCTTCATATGAGTGTGAAGGCTTGATAAATGTCTGAAACTCTTCTCACACTGAGTGCAGTGGTACGGCTTCTCTCCAGTATGAACTCGCTCATGTAGTTTCAGGTGTGTTGACTGAGTGAAACTCTTGTCACAGTACGAGCACTTGTAAGGTCTTTCTCCAGTGTGAGTTCTTTGGTGCCGATCCAGATTGGCAGCTCCAGTAAAGCTCTTCCCACAGTCCGAACACACATGATCTCTCACTCCATTATGCATTTTTTGGTGTTGTTTAAAACTCTTTAGCCATGAAAAACGCTTTCCACAGAGCGAACACACGTAAGGCTTCTCACCTGTATGAACTTTCAGGTGTTGTTTTAGATGTGATGACAAAATAAAGTTTTTACCACACTGATCACAGTTAAATGGCTTTTCTCCAGAGTGATGGAGCAGATGATAATTGAGATCATTTAAATATGCAAAACTCTTTCCACACTGAGTGCATGTATACGGTTTCTCTCCAGTGTGAACTCTCATGTGTTTGTTAAGGTCTCCTTTTTGTGAGAAACTCTTTCCACACTGGTCACAGTTAAATGGTTTTTCTCCAGAGTGAAAACGCAGATGAATTTTGAGTCCAGATGTATATGGGAAACTCTTTCCACACTGAGAGCAGGTGTGCAGCTTTTTGGCTTTTGTTCCTTGAGTTTTGAAGTCCCAGTGTTTCTTTACTTCGCTTAGTCTGTGTCTCATTTCCATCTGGTCTGAAATGAACATATTAAGCAGTCAGAGTCAGTTTTCAAGGAGAATACATGTGAAAGTTCAAGTGAACATTTAACAGAAAATTTAACACCTGTCTGTGTGTATAAAGTATCAGATCTTTAATGTCCAAAGGTCAGTTCTGTCTTACCATTCTTAAAGGCACAATAAGTCATTTTCGCCACTAGAGGTCACTTATTCAAAACAATAACAAAGGTGAAGCTTGATGACAGGTGAATGAGCGTTGTCTTTACCTCCAGAGCCGATGGAAAGCAATCTGATGGAAATCATGCTCACGGGTGAGCTAATGTAGTTTTATTAACATTACGGTGGTATGAACCCGGGGCGGGCCAAGAGTCGTGGGAGTGAATGCTAATGAGAGAAACCTGCGATTCATACCGGTCTTGAGACCAGCAGAGCTTTTATTATGCACTGAAGTCGGCCGTTGGGTTTCGTTGGGTATGTGGGGTAGCGCAGCGCTGTTTTACATGGTTAAAACAATCATAATAAAGACATTTGTGTTATGTACTGCGCCGAGACATAAAGGTTGAGGATCTAAATGCAGTATTTATTGGAAGGGTAATCCACAATCGAAGTTCACAAACAGGCAAAGGTCATACATAAGCTAACAGTCCAAACAATAATTGAAGGCTATAATTGAAGGCAATAATTACTGGGCTGAGGCAAACAAAGAAATCCAGAAGATTTAAACATTGTTGGAAGCGTTTGGGATAATGCAAGTACACAAGTCAACAAAATATATAACATTGTTCTTGTGGGGGTTTTTTGTGTGGATATTTTCATCTACAAATCGTATATATTGTGCCCTTAATACAATTAAAACTGCTATATACAAGGTTATGAATGTTTAGATGCATTTCCTATCATTTATCATCCTTATACTGCGTATTAATTCATAGAATTATTGAGAATGGACACCAACCTGTTTGTTCCTCAGTATCTTCATGTTTTATTCTGGATGGTTCTGGATAACTCATGTCTTCAATCTCCTCTTTAATAAACTCCATCTTTAACAGTCACACAGATTTCAGCCGCTACACCTGGAGTTTGTCTCTTGTAAGATGATGAAATGTGATTTGTGAATTGTTGTGGGAGGGACAGTGGATCTGTAAAATTCAAAGATACTTAATTACTTGAATTACCAGTGGTGCAATTACGACGCCAGATCCCGGAAGTCTAAATCGCAGCTAACTTTGATGAAATGTCAAAGTATCATCAGGTTATGTTTTCCTGGGACTTTACTTTATTCATAAATAAATAAAAAAAATCCATTCCATTGAGGCCGAGGGCTCGGAGGTGGACTTGTCCATCACCTGGGCTGAAGCCAACGAGGTAGTTAAACAGCTCCTCTGTGGCAAGGCACCTCTGTGGCAAGTACCTCAACTCTCTGGATGTTGTGGGGCTGTCTTGGCTGACATGCCTTTGCAGCATCGCGTGACTGTTGGGACAGTGCCTTTGGACTGGCAGACCGCGGTGATAGGGGGATCACACTTCTCAGCCTCCCCGGAAAAGTCTATGCCAGGGTACTGGAGAGGAGAATTTGGCCGATAGTGGAACCTCAGATTCAGGAGGAACAGTGTGGTTTTCATCCCGGTCGTGGAACCGGGATGAACCAGGGTGCTGGAGGGGTTCATGGGAGTTTGCCCAACCAATCCACATGTGCTTTGTGGATTTGGAGAAGACATTTGACCGTGTCCCTCGTGGCTTCCTGTGGAGGATACTCTGGGAGTATGGGGTCCTGGGCCCCCTGCTTAGGGTGGTCTCTGTACCACCGGAGCAGGAGTTTGGTTTGCATAGCTGGCAGTAAGTCAGATTTGTTCCCAGTGCATGTTGGACTCCAACAGGGCTGCCCTTTCTCATTGGTTCTGTTCATAATTTTTATGGAAAGAATTTCTAGGCGCAGCCAGGGGCCGGAGAGTGTCCGGTTTGGATACCACACGATTTCGTCCCTGCTTTTTACAGATGATATTGTTGTGTTGGCCTCTTCAGACCAGGACCTTCAGTGTGCACTGGGACTGTTTGCAGCCAAGTGTGAAGCGGCCGGGATGAGAATCAGCACCTCTAAGTCCGAGGCCATGGTTCTCAGTCGGAAAAGGGTGACTTGCCCGCTTCAGGTTGGTGGAGAGTTCCTGCCTCAAGTGAAGGAGTTCAGGTATCTTGGGGTCTTATTCACGAGTGAGGGAAGGATGGAACGGGAGATTGACGGATCGGTGCAGCTTCTGCAGTAATGCGGTCGAAGTACCGGTCTGTCGTGGGGAAGAAGTTGAGCTGTAAGGCGAAGCTCTCGATTTACCGGTCGATCTACATTCCTACTCTCACCTATGGTCATGAGTTGTGGGTCATGACCGAAAGGACAAGATCCCGGATACAGGCAGCCGAAATGAGCTTTCTCCGCAGGGTGGCTGGGCACTCCCTTAGAGATAGGGTGAGAAGCTCAATTACTCAGGAGGAACTCAGAGTAGAGCCGTTGCTCCTCCACATCGAGAGGAGCCAGCTGTGGTGGCTCAGGCATCTCTTTCAGATGCCTCCTCGATGCCTTCCAGAGGAGGTGTTCCGGGCATGTCCCACCGGGAGGAGACCCCGGGGAAGACCTAGCAGGAGGGATTATGTCTCGGTATTCCCCTGGAAGAGCTGGAGGAAGTGTCTATGGAGAGAGAAGTCTGGGCGTCTTTACTTAGACTGTTGCTCCCGCGACCCGGCCCCGAATAAGCAGAAGTGAATTAGACTTCTGGTTCTGGTGTCACACCTGCACCACTTGATTTATATGAGCTACTTGCACAACTACTTCTGCGTTCTGCTTATTATAACTCGAGAGTTTACAGTAACAGCGTTCAGTACAAACACATACATGAGAACGCAGATTATTATGCAATTTTATCGCTATCGATTGATTAAAATAACGAATCTCTGTGTAAACATGAATTATCTGGAACCTGCTGAAATGTCCCTGTATAAATGATTCCCTATTAACCTGCAGCAGTTCAGTGCTCGTCTTCTTATTTTCTCTTACTAATCATATTTCATACCTTTTGAGTTTACATTTTTGAATTAATTTTGACTCATAAAAAGGTTGTCTTGTGTGCTTTTATTCCAGTCTTTTAAAATATCTGAATGAATGAATGAATGTGCAGTATGTCTTAAATTTAACAATTAATCTTAAACCGTAATACAGACAGTATAGAGGAGAATGACTGTCTACTAATTTAAATATTAAATAAGCATAAGCATTTAGACAACAAGATGACTTCAGCACATTGAAAATATGCATAAATGCAAATAATTGTAGTACTATTGTACTTGTAATAGTTGTACTATTTCAATACGGAAGTGCATCACAAAGCTCAGTGCAAGTAGTCCATTACTTAAAAGGGTACTTCAGCGCTGGGAAGATGAATGTGTATTTAAACTGGGTCATTTATGTAGTAGAAATGTGAAATTATTTTTGAATTTGGTGCCTTCTAGACTGAGAAAAGCCAGTCATGGCTCATGTGGATGAAAGACAACAAGTCCCAGAATGCACTTGTTTCGCTGCCCTATGAGGCCACCACCCCTACCATTGTTTTCATTTTTATAATAGTAAAATCATTTAGTTCAGTTAGAGAACACACTACAATTAAAAACTGAACGTGTCTGTTCAATATAATGTGAGTGAGCCGGGCGAGTGTCACGGCACAAACGCAGCAGGAGTCAGACTACATTCATCACGAGAGCACGATCATTCGAATATACTACCGGATTTCTACTGATACAAAGCTTAATACTAATCACTGAAGTATCCCTTTAAACATATTTTGCTTGGAAGAGGTCACTGAAGCCATTAATCATCTTAGACTTAACAAATCTCCAGGAGTGGATGGTTTGTCTTCTGAGTTCTACAGACTGTTAAACAATTAGCTCCTTTCCTTTTGCAAACAGGAAAATAATGCAACAGAATTTGATTCGGCTGTACAGCCGCTCTGGTGAAAACGGTGATGTTATCCGGCTAATTTCAAGTATCATATAGTGTCAATGCGGGCAGATCGGTAAAATAGTTGAAATTTAGGTGACCCCAACTGAGCAAGCCAAAAGCCAGAGGCAACGGTGGCAAGGAACCAAAACTCCTTCAGGGTCAGAATGGAGAAAAAACCTTGGGAGAAACCAGGCTCAGTCACGGTGCCAGTTCTCCTCTGGCCGACGAACAAACAGTGTATGATTATAATTCTGGCAACATAGCAGGTCTTAATTCATATTAGGTATATATGACTTAAGACTTAACTTTATTCGATTGTTTCAATATGCACGGACACAGATTGCTTAAAAAAGATTGGAGTCGTCACGCCTGAGACGGGTTTAATGAGGATGTCGTGTCGATGCGGCATTTCCAGGGGGAGTTTATTTGACACGCTCTCTGCAGCCATTTCAGGGATGCGTTGGTCATGTCCAGACGCAGGTCCACCATCTGGTCTGGATACGGCCCGGATCCGGCTGACTGCAGTAAACCTCGGGATAAACAGAGAGACTAACATTAGCGTGGATGCCATTCTTCTTATGATGTAACGAGTACATCAGGTGTTATGGGAAGTGTTCCCTGTTCCGGCTGACCTAGTTAATGCAGCCTAACAGCAAAGCAGTTTAAACACTTTATGCAAATAATAATGTCAAATTGAAAACAGGTTCATCTACCAGATTTAATTTGCAATGTGGAATTAGACAAGGCTGCCCGATTTCACCAAATGTATTCGTATTAGCTGGACAATTGCTTTCCATTCATCTTAAGGCAAGCTCTGTGCAGGGTGTTAATGTTAATTTGCAAACAAACAGATCATACTTGCGCCAACTTGCAGATGATGCTACATTGTTTTTATGTAACTCTGCTCAGGTTGCTTTAGCTATTAAATGTCATTTTCTCAGGCATGAGGCTTACACTTAAATATTAATAAATGTGAGTTATTTAAAAAAAAAAATGTTTTGCCATTTGACAAATATAGTTGCCAGTCATCCCAGTGAATAAACTCACTTATCTGGGTAGAGATTTAGAAGAATATAAAGAGTTTATAAAGATATTCTCAGATTTTGGAAAATTTTGAAGATTTTTGTCTTTCTTGTCTAGCTTATTCTGCTATGTCTCTTTATGTTGATGCTTAGACTTCCAAAACAATTGACCAATGTTTCCTTAATTTTCTATGGAAAAATAGGAAACATCACATTAAAACTCTTATGAAAAAGGTGGCCTACATTTTATCAGCTTCTCTACACTTAATTGTACATTCAAAATGAATTGGATTAAACAACACTTAAAAAAAAAAAAATCCACCTCTATGGAACTTTATACCAAATAAAAAAATTAAAAATTCTAAAATAGGGGTTCTAACTTTTGTGTAATTATAATCCTGATAAAATTCCTTCCAAACTACCTTATTTTCACAAACAATGTCTTTTAACTTGATCTTTAATTTACAAGCATCATTTTCCCCCATATAGTTACATAATGTGGCACTCATTTAAAAATGTGAATTTCATTTAAAAGCCACACTTCGAGCATCCGTAAAACCGCATTCTTCCATCTTAAAAATAAATCTAAACTATGACATATGCTGAACAGTTAATTCATGCGTTCATGACCTCAAGGCTAGATTACTGTAATACTCTACTGGGTGGTTGCCCTGCTCGCTTAATAAACAAACTCCAGCTGGTCCAAAACGCAGCAGCTCAAGCTCTTACTAGAACCAGGAAGTATGACCATATTAGCCCGGTTCTGTCAGCACTGCACTGGCTCCCTATTAAACATTGTGTACATTTTAAATTCTTGATAATTACTTACAAAGCGCTAAATGGTTTAGCTCCCCAGTACTTGAGCGAGCTCTTAACGCATTATACTCCATCACGTCTATTGCGGTCTCAAAACTCTGGCCAGTTGATAATCCCTAGAATATCAAAATCAACTGCAGGCGGTCGATCCTTTTCCTACTGTAAACCTTTGAAATGTAAACCTTTTCCAGTTTACATTTCACTGCCGGTTGTATATTCTGTATATAACTGTATGTGACAAATAAAACTCTTGAATCTTCCTATTTAGCGCCTAAACTCTGGAACAGTCTTCCTAGCGTTGTTCGGGAAGCAGACAGACTCTGTCAGTTTAAATCTAGACTAAAAATGCATCTCTTTACTATGGCTTACACATAGAACATTATCAATTTCTATTATTCAAATCAGTAAATGATTGTTAGGCTGCATTAACTAGATCAGCCGGAACCGGGAACACTTCCCTAAACACCTGATGTACTCGTTACATCATAAGAAGAATGGCATCTACGCTAATGTTAGTCTCTCTGTTTATCCCGAGGTTTACTGCAGTCAGCCGGATCCAGATCAGATGGTGGACCCCTCTAGACACGACCACAACGAATCCCTGAAGTGTCTGCAGAGATCCTGTCAACTATACTAGTAAATAGAAGTGTTTGTGTTCTGGTTGGTAACATGGGATAGAGTTAAATAATAAAATCAAAGAAGCGTCTTATGAAATTATACATCGGTGCTACCATACAAAAATATTTTTTTGCAAAGGTTTATTTCTGATGACTTTGATGTTAGTTTCTCCTTCTGTGGTCTCAAGATGTGTCTCATCTGTTTTGGAGTTGTTGTTGTTTTTTTTTGTGGTATAATTCCTGCTATATCAATGAAATATGAAAATGTTATTCGCATACACATTATGAAAGAGAATATTCTGATGTTTTTATTTATTCAATCTTATTTTGTTCCTATATATATATATATATATATATATATATATATATATATATATATATATATATATATATATATATACTGAGCTGCTGAAAAGCCTCTTTGTCTCCAAAAGTTCCCTGTTTTCCCCTCATTCATTACGCTGATGTCTGAGATCTTCTGTAAAGTGGCACATTAAGCACATTTTATTGGTGTAATAGAGTCAGAGTCTGTGGAAAACTCTCTGCCAACATATTATTACACTCTAATAATAAACCAGGACACACAACACATTTCATTACATTGGTCCTTAAACACGTAAACTCTGGGGCTGATTAATGTTAAACTCTGTAATCTGAGAAACATCTCTCACCTGCAGACTGGAAATATAAGGCATCTGAGAGAAATATTCCGCTTTTGTCCTTCATTCACGATCGTGAGCAGCGTCGCTTTCAAACACAATTCTCTTTCGCGTTTCTCTCTTCTGCGCATGCTCAGTGCGCGCAGTGTCGTGTTTCTTAAAGGGGCCGCATATTCTTAAATCCCCGTGAAATCAAAATGTATTTATTTTTGGCCTGTAGTATGCACATGTTAGCCTTATGTTATCTATAAACTAGTGTGCTCCAAAACAACGACAAAATGTGCATTTTGAAGATTTAAGCATTCAAAACATAACATGCTGCGTCCCAATTCACATGATGGACACTTTACCATCCCATCTGTATTTATGAATGGCAGTGATGAATCGGGTCTCCATTAGGACTCTATTATTATACTTGTACATGCTCAACTTAATGCAGTATACCGGGATATTAAATGATCAAGAGTTTGTTTATTTTTTTAAATGTTTTTACAGCTTCAATTTTCTAACTACCTCCACCAAATCCGTTGAACTGAAGTTTTGGTACTTTATTGTTTGTAAGCAGTCAATAATGAAGGATAACAGTGAACTCCAACCTCCACGATACAAGACCTGATCACACAATCCATCCTGACAGAAATGATTTTATTTATTTCAACTCTTTAAATGTTTTCTAAGCTTTTCACCAAATTAAACAAGATGAACAAGGAAAAACTCCATATTATTTACCTCACACAGGTATTTGACATGAAAACGAATGTTGCTCACTTGCAGTATTTCTTCATATGAGTTTGAAGGCTTGATAAATGTTTAAAACTCTTCTGACACTGAGTGCAGTGGTACGACTTCTCCTCAGTGTGAACTCGCTTGTGTGATTTCAGGGCTCCAGAATGAATGAAACTCTTGTCACAATATGAGCACTTGTAAGGTCTTTCTCCAGTGTGAGTTCTTTGGTGCTGTTTCAGATTGCCAGTTGTAGTAAAGCTCTTCCCACAGTCACAACACACATGATCTCTCACTTCATCATGTGTTTTCTGGTGCTGTTTAAAACTGTTCAGCCATGAAAAACTCTTCCCACAGAGAGAACACACATGAGGTCTCTCATCTGAATGAACTTTCAGGTGTTGTTTTAGATTTGATGACGAATTAAAATCTTTCCCGCACTGATCACAGTTAAACGGCTTTTCCCCAGAGTGACAGATCAGATGATTTCTGAGACTTGATGCTTGAGAAAAACTCTTTCCACACTGAGTGCATGTGTACGGTTTCTCTCCAGTGTGAACTCTCATGTGTGTGTTAAGGTCTCCTTTTTTCCTGAAACTCTTTCCACACTGAGAGCAGGTGTGCGGCTTTTTGGCTTTTGTTTCTTGAGTTCTGAAGTCACAGAGTTTCTTTACGTCATTTTGTTGCTCCGTCACTTCCATCTGGTCTAAAATAAACATATGAAGCAGTCAGAATCAGTTCAATGAGGTTAAATGTGGAAATTAAAAACACTCAGCAGAAAAAGAGACTGTCTGCGTGAGTGGGGTGGAAAATCGTTTCATGTGAATTACGATTCTATCTTCTACCAATTCACATCGATTCACAAGTGTTAAGGCCTGTTCACACCGGGACGATTTTCATCACGTTTAACTCCTTGTGGCTAAACAAAGGGTGCCAATGTGAGTGTGCACACCGACGTGGAAAACGGCAGGCGTAAAAGCATAATTAAAAAAAAAACGCCCTGTGTTCGTTTTTTTGTTTTAACACGGCGCATTAAAAACTGGCCAACCAATCAGATCGCCGTTTTTGTTCACTTTCCTGGAGCGGCTGAAGTTACAGTAAAACACGGCTTGGTGGCGCTCAAGCACAAAACAGTCTAGCCGAGCACACATTGATACGATGAAGAGGAAGTAAGCAGACAAAGAAGATGAGCTGCTAATGCTGCCTGCCAGTTAGCAAAATGTGTGTGAATGGTTTTAGCAAGCACATAAATACTGGCTCTCTTCTTCTTCTGTGTGAGAAGAAGTGTAAAGTTGCGCAGCACCACCTTGTGTGCCGGGAGCTTCATCTACTGAATTTGCACGTTCACTCGGCGCCTCACCAGTGAAAATTGCTTGGGTGTGAACACAAAGATGCGCCGAAAAACATCTCTGGTGAATGAGATCTGACTCCTGCTGCTGATGTGCTGCGACTCTCATTCGGCTCATGATGCATGTTCAGTTTTTAATTGTAGTTAATCTGTTCTCTAACTGAACTAAATGATTTTTAATAATAAAATATCAAAACGACGGTGGGGGCGAGTGATGTAACCAGTGTCGTGTCTGAACACCGGTAACACTGCATATCGCCACAAGCCTATTACCCGTTATTATCAATTGTGACGGAACGACTGCCTCTCCCTCATAATCTGCGCCACCCCATCCCTTAAATCGTTGCCCTTCGCCAAGTTCCCGACTGGTGTGGGTGTGAGAGAGAGGAGAGGCGCTGAAATGATGGGAAATGGTGGCGAGTGATGAGGCACACCTGAATATCATGAAGCCTTATCACCGCCGCTGTTAAATGCCGAGCGCACCTCTCCTCAGGAGGCTAGTCTCTCTCTCTCTCCCCGTGCATGCACGCTGGTGTCCACATTGGTCCAGGGGCTCCCGTGCTGCCAAAGACGTGAGACGCCGGACCCGCGGTCTGGAATAAAGATACATGCGTAACGCCGCTGCTAGGATGCCGGGCCGCTATTTCCCTGGGTTGCTGTGGTTAAAGACGAGCCACCACATCAAAGCCGCCGCCCCTCGCGCATCGGGCCAGAGAGAGGAACACATGTGGCCGTCAGACCCCTGCCCCTTACCTGGACCAATCCTATCCGTTCACTACCCTTCCTTCACACCCTGGCACACCGAGGACACCAGATCCCCTGTTTTGTTCGTCACTTAATTCCCCTTTTTGAACATTTTCTGTTTATTTGTTAACAAAAGCCTCTTCGATGCCTGACGCCACACCCACTGTGTCTGTCGTTTGCTCCTCCCACAACACAATCTAAATGAATCTACTTCGAAATATAGGAGCTTGTTACCGAGACGTGACAGACCTGTGTGTTTTGCATCACTAGTTCAGTGTCTGTCCTCGGAGCATATAAGCTCTGTCTGCGTGAGGAGCCGCTTCTCCAGATTCCTGCCTTTATTAGAGAGAAGTATATGTTCAGCCCCCTCTCTCCGAACCTTCGAATATGTTGATTACTACCGAAGCCTCGAAGCCCAAAAAATGGTATTAGGACCAGCCCTAATGGACACCAACCTGTTTGTTCCTCAGTATCCTCATGTTTTATTCTGGATGGTTCTGGATAACTCAAGTCTTCAATCTCCTCTTTAATAAACTCCATCTTTAACAGTCACACAGATTTCAGCTGCTACACCTGGAGTTTGTCCTTCTCTTGTAGGATGATGGGAATATTCCCGGTATTTATTGGTGAATTGTTGTGGGAGGGGCTTCACTGCAGGTGTGAACTGTGATCACTGTGAGATACTGACGCCCACAGGACCAGACCTGGGAAAATCACAGATACGTTACTGAGTTTACACTGGGTTACTTTATTTCACAGCTACTAAAGCAGTCAATAATGAAGAATCAAGAATGGACACCAACCTGTTTGTTCCTCAGTATCTTCATGTTTTATTCTGGATGGTTCTGGATCGCTCATGTCTTCAATCTCCTCTTTAATAAACTCCATCTTTAACAGTCACACAGATTTCAGCCGCTACACCTGGAGTTTGTCCTTCTCTTGTAGGATGATGAGATCTGCCAAATAAAAAAATACTGAATGTAAACTGAAATACTATTTATATTTAAATTAAGTGAACAAATGTTTTCTGTTGGAAATATAGAGATCTGGATACAGTTAGATATTAACTGCATTTTTTAAATAAAGTTGTTTCATTGCTGTCTAACGCCTGACAAAGATAACAGAACCATCAACCTTCTTTGTCTGATTTCCCCTCATTCATTATGAGGTGGAAAATGTGCACGGCCGCTCGGGCATTCATAACGGAGCGGTGCGGAGCAAAGCGAGTGTTTTCAATGAATTCCTACTAAAGTTAAGCATGAGCTGAAAACGTGCCAGACTGCACACGCACCGTGAATGACAATGCGATTGTGAATGAATGCCCATGCTCATTTTACTTTCGGTTTAGAATTAGCGCCAATTCGGGGGCGGGTTGCTTGAATTGTGGGCTCATTAGCCTATTGAAGACTTTGAAACCAAGTCTTCCACGATCATCTTGTCAGTCGGCTCCTCACTCTCGTGGTGAATGAGATCTGACTCCTGCTGCGTTTGTGCTGCGACTCTCGTTCGGCTCACGCGGCACGTTCAGTTTTTAATTCTGTTCTCCAACCGAACTAAATTATTTTATTACTATAAAAATCTAAACGACGATGGGCAAGTGATGTCTCGCCTGAACACCGGCAACACCGACTATGGCAACAAGCCTAGTCTGAGATCTTCTGTGGCACGTTAAAGTGATAGTTCACTCAAAAAATGAAATTTACCCCATGATTTGAAGCCATCCTAGCTGTATATGACATTCATCTTTCAGACAGATATAATATCTACAATGTCACACGATTTCATACGGATCAATATCTAGCTTCCGCCACACCGCCTCCCGTATTCAACTTACGAAGAAAGTGTAACGCCTCTTGCAGTTCAAAACACTTACGCTGCGTCATACATTGCGTCAATTATGTTTTTCCGTAAGTTTAATATGGAAAACAGTCTCGCGGAAGCTAGGTTAATAGGAAAATATTTTTCTTACAAAAACGCATCACTTCGCTTCAGAAGGCCTTTATTAACCCCCGGAGCCTTGTGGAGTATGTTCATAATGCTCCCATTCACTGCCATTATAAAATGTGGATTTGCCAGGATATGTTTTTAATATAACTCTGACTGTATTCGTTTGAAAGAAGAATGTCATATACACCTAGGATGGCTTGAGGGTGAGTAAATCATGGGGTAATTTAAATTTTTGGGTGAACTATCCCTTTAAGCACATTTTATGTGGCGTCAAGAGGCTGAAGTCTGTGAAAAAACTCTCTGCCAACATACTATTACACTCTAATAATAAACAAGGACACTTCAACACTTAAATCGATTAATGTTAAACTCTGTAATCAACATCTCTCACCTGCAGACTGGGAAATATAAGGCATCTGAGAGAAATATTCCACTTTTGTCCTTCATTCACGATCGCTAATTAGCATATCGGTGACGTCATTACGTTGCTTTTGCATTCTGCCGACTGTCAGCCCTTCAAAATAAACTCGTTTTCATCTCTTTATCTTTCCGTTTCTGTTGTCGAAATGAAATAGTGACTGAAACGCGTCCCACACGTTAACCAGCCGTCACTTCCAAGCAGCTGCTCTTCACTGAAATCCTGCTTTATAATCTGACAAAATCACCATACACATAAGATAAAGGCAGTTGCTTTAAATTCGGCTTATATGTATATTCGACTGAATGCGCTGTTCCTCTCAGCCACCAGCCATACTCTCTTCTGCGCATGCTCAGTACGCGCAGTCATTCTTCTTAAAGGGGCCGCATATTAAAGTAAATTACATATAGGTAGGGCGCATTCTGGGTCTTAGCGCTAATTTATGATAGACATTTTGTAAGCTTTATATTCCACATGCAGACACACTTTTGGCCTAACCTCGCATTATTTGTTGTTTTATAATGTTACAAATTGTGGAGGAATTCCATTGAAGAAAAGAAAATCATTACTTTAAATGACACACAAGCACAACAGAACTATATCAAGGCTATTCACATTAGCATGTTTAAACTTTCATTAAGTTGATACGAAAAACAGACATTTCTACATGGCAGCGATGCAAATGAAGCATCTTCAGTTTGACAACAGATGTGCTGCTAAAGTTCACAGCACAACCAAATACAGAAACGCCCTGTGAAAGTTCACAGTACAGAAACATATGCTGCAAATACTCATAACGCAACAGTGCACATATGATCAGGATGTTAAAATAAACAACAAAAACTCACCTTTCAGGTCATCGACCACACCACGGAAGAAACATTGAACAATAAGCGGTCCCAGCCATTTTAATGAACCATTTTACAATTCTCAGTGGGCATGCATGAAAATATATAATTATTATTAATATATAATTTTTTTTTTCATAATTTACTTGATTCACAGCGCGCAGGACGTGCTCTGTGAATCGTTGTACATCATGTTTTTGCGAGCAATTTTTGATAAAAAGACAAATGTCACATCACAATATTGGAAATGTTTGCGCTTGAAGTCAATGGATATCACACAGGCAATGTGCAAACTTTGCGCTAGTTATGCTGGTGAAGAAGTCTGAAATCCCAGTCAATAATTCACTTCAGAAAGTCACGATGAGAGCTGAATATGTTATGATAACGGTATATAACTTTAAATTAATTTTCCCATACATACATTTCCAGTTCACTTTCTAATCCTCTGTGCTCCAGTCACAACCCCGTGTTGCATCTGCGCCACCTACTGGAGTGTAGCGTGCTGCGTATGGGAAAAGGGAATAAATTCCCAAATCCTGTTTTTCTGGCCTGCTGATTTTGATTTAATTTCACTGCACTTTTAAACATGAAATATAAATAATAATAACTATTTAAATGATACAGAATGTGTATGTCACTCTGACCAGCCTGGTCTGACCGTTAATAAGTAGGTACAAAACATATGTTTTTGTACATTTGGATAGGTGCTGAAATGTAAAATATGGACGTATTGGTGAGGTTTAAACGTAGCATTATTACGTTTTTACAGCTAAAAAAACGTACAATTTTAACGAATCTTTCATTTAAATATAATTTTTTCCCTTGTACCATTTTATAAATGTAAGATCCCCTAACCTAAACATACCCATTTTATACAGAATATTCAAAGAATAAAACGTAATGGACAGAAATATGCCAATTTTAGCATTAAAGCGATATTTTGAGCTGTTAATTCTAAACCTACCCATAACCATTCCTCAAAACGATGTACTGTTAAAAATAAAAGCATAACGGACAGACAAGTGCAAATCACAATAATAATTTTTTGCGAAAATGTTAAACGCTCTACCAGGTTCAGCTGACGATGTGTTGCAGTCCCATTTCTCTCTGGTGGTATAGTTTTGTATGGAGGTGCAGAGCAGATTTTAAATGATTAATCCATGAAAATGCTGATCCGACTTCTTTCCGTGAAAGCGCACATTTCCCATTTCAAATGTTCATCGACTAAAACCCGACATGTCGCAATCTGTGATAAAGCAGGCGAGAGGCAATAAGCATTGGATACCACTGCCGTAAAGCATGCCGTAACGCTTCTTGAGTGCGTGATTTTTTAAAATTTTGAATTGACGTTACAGTAGCTGGCTGCTTAGACATGAAGATCGCTGGATAAAGGGCTAATTTTGGATGTGTTCCTCGCAAACATATGGATTCTGAAGATTTGGATTACACCAAACAAATAAAACTGATGTCTTTTGTGGATTTATGTTGTGTTTTGGTGTATATTATGATTGTATTGCCGCTGCATAGGAGAAATATTACAGTAAGAAGATGAGTAAACTGCATTTAATAAATGCGACTGAAAACATGTAATTGATATGGCAATTAAATACAATAGAATCAAAAAAAGAAATTCCACGCTTTTATTATTCATGCATGGGAGCTGCTACACATTCACACGGATACGTAAATATTTTACGTTTTTAGTGCTGTCAATACGTAAATAATTGACGTTTTAATGCTGTCAATATCGTACGTTATAGTGTGTAATGCGTAAGTGAATGTAGAACCACAGTTGCTCTGACAAGTCGCAAATGTAGGCCTAAAGCCCTCCCCATTTGAACAGTCATATTTCAAGGTTTTTATTAATATTGAAATGAAAATTTGGAGTAGATCAAATTAAACAAAAGCATCAAGACTCGTCCTGTAAACCCTACCTATATTTGTACACAACATAATACATGAGTTTTACTGGAATCCTTTTAAACATCTGTAAATAAAGCAAACAATCAACTATCTAGTTTTTCAGTTTTTTTTAATTGTTGGACACCAACAGCTTTGTACGATACACGACCTGATCATTATCAAATACATTTGCTACAGCATTACTGTTTAAACCCACTGATGTGATTAAACCACGTTCATTCTCAATCAGTCAGTTCTTCATAATTTCATGTACAATTAGAGCACTGTACAAGTTGTTTACTGGTAAAGCTTTAACTCTTTTCCAAGCATTTCACAGCTTCTCATGACATTTTTTTATGTGAGTGTGAAGGCTTGATAAATGTCTGAAACTCTCCCCACACTGAGTGCAGTGGTACGGCTTCTCTCCAGTGTGAAGTCGCTCATGTGATTTCAGGTGTCCCAACCGAGTGAAACTCTTGTCACAATATGAGCACTTGTGAGGTCTTTCTCCAGTGTGAGTTCTCTGGTGTTGTTTCAGGTGTACAGATGCAACATAGCTCTTCCCACAGTGCGAACACACATGATCTCTCTCGCCGGTGTGTATTTTCTGGTGCTGTTTATAATGAGTCATATGTATAAAACTCTTTCCACAAAAAGAACACACATACGGCCTCTCATTTGTGTGAATCTTTAGATGTTTTTGAAGACTCGATGGCAAATGGAAATCTTTACCACACTGGTCACAGCTAAACGGCTTTTCTCCAGTGTGAACACGCAGATGATTTCTCAAACCTGGTGGATGTTTGAAGCTCTTCTCGCACTGAGTGCAGTGGTACGGCTTCTCTCCAGAATGAACTCGCTCGTGTGATTTTAGTTGTCCCAACTGTGCGAAACTCTTGTCACAATATGAGCACTTGTAAGGTCTTTCTCCGGTATGAATTCTCTGGTGCTGTTTCAGATGGCTATACGTTGTAAAGCTCTTCCCACACTCCGAACACACATGATCTCTCACTTCATCATGTGTTTTCTGGTGCTGTTTGAAACTGTTCAGCCGTGGAAAACTCTTCCCACAGAGAGAACACACATAAGGTCTCTCACCTGTATGAACTTTCAGGTGTTTCTTTAAATGTGACGATGAAATAAACTTGTTACCACACTGATCACAGCTGAACGGTTTTTCTCCAGAGTGAACGCGCAGATGATAACTGAGACTTGATGAATGTAAAAAACTCTTTCCACACTGAGAGCAGGTGTGTAGCTTTTTGCGTTGTTTTCGTTGCGGTTTGTCGTCACAATGTTCCTCCTCAACTTCATTCACTTCATGTCCTTGCTTCGGTTCCATCCAGTCTAAAATAAAATATTATGTGGCTACAATCAGTTTACAGTGAATTAGATTTAAAAGCAGCAGAGATGTCTGAAATATCTAGGGCTGCACGATATTGCAAGTGTACATATGGCGGCATGCGATATCTTAATGAATTTAATAGGCTACTTCAAAACGCTGTGAAAAGTCAAAGTTCGTGACACGCCAGCGTGTGGACGGGGCTCTGTTCACTGTGTGATGGCTGGCTGTGCGAGCTATTCTCTCTATTAAAGTGAATGTTAAAGTACAGACTAGGGGTAACGGTACACAAAACTGGCGGTTCGGTACGTACCTCTGTTTTGAAGTCACGGTTCGGTACATCAGGGGAGAGAAAACTAAATATAAAATTGCTTTTTGTTTATTTTCATTAAACAGTGGTTTACTGAACAAATTGTGTCTGTCCTTAAATGAATTAAATTATAACTCAAAATTTCTTAAAGATAATGCTGTAAACTATATAGGGAGCCCTTACTTGCACATTACTCTAATATTAAAGGTTAACACCAGAGCCCAAACTATTAGCCTAAATTCAGTTGCTATTTATTTTTAGATATAATAAATCAACACTCAAATAACACATTGTATGCAAACATGTGAAGTTCACATAAGGCAGTTTTTAGATTAACCTCTAAATCTAATTATAAAATTGTGTTTTTTCTCCAATTCGTTGTTGAAATATAATCATTTATACACAGTGGCTGTCATTTTCATGACAGATTTATTTAAACGTACATTAAATAATCAAGACATCAGACAAAGTTGGGACACTGTAAAAATTGTGAATAAAAAAGGAATGCAATAATTCACAAATCTCATAAACTTATATTTTATTCACAATAGAATATAAATAACATATCAAATGTTGAAAGTGAGACATTTTGAAATGTCATGCCAAATATTGGCTCATTTTGGATTTCATGAGAGCGACACATTCCAAAAAAGTTGGGAAAGGGAGCAATAAGAGGCCGGAAAAGTTAAATGTACATATAAGGAACAGCTGGAGGACCAATTTGCAACTTATGAGGTCAATTGGCAACATGATTGGGTATAAAAAGAGCCTCTCAGAGTGGCAGTGTCTCTCAGAAGTCAAGATGGGCAGAGGATCACCAATTCCCCCAATGCTGCGGCCAAACATACTGGAGCAATATCAGAAAGGAGTTTCTCAGAGAAACACTGCAAAGAGTTTGAAGTTATCATCATCTACAGTGCATAATATCATCCAAAGATTCAGAGAATCTGGAACAATCTCTGTGCGTAAGGGTCAAGGCCGGAAAACCATACTGGATGCCCGTGATCTCCGGCCCTTAGACGGCACTGCATCACATACAGGAATGCTACTGTAATGGAAATCACAACATGGGCTCAGGAATACTTCCAGAAAACATTGTCGGTGAACACAATCCACCGTGCCATTCGCCGTTGCCGGTTAAAACTCTATAGGTCAAAAAAGAAGCCATATCTAAACATGATCCAGAAGCGCAGGCGTTTTCTCTGGGCCAAGGCTCATTTAAAATGGACTGTGGCAAAGTGGAAAACTGTTCTGTGGTCAGACCAATCAAAATTTGAAGTTCTCTTTGGAAAACTGGGACGCCATGTCATCCGGACTAAAGAGGACAAGGACAACCCAAGTTGTTCTCAGCGCTCAGTTCAGAAGCCTGCATCTCTGATGGGATGGGGTCGCATGAGTGCGTGTGGCATGGGCAGCTTACACATCTGGAAAGGCACCATCAATGCTGAAAGGGATATCCAAGTTCTAGAACAACATATGCTCCCATCCAGACGTCGTCTCTTTCAGGGAAGACCTTGCATTTTCCAACATGACAATGCCAGACCACATACTGCATCAATTACAACATCATGGCTGCGTAGAAGAAGGATCCGGGGACTGAAATGGCCAGCCTGCAGTCCAGATCTTTCACCCATAGAAAACATTTGGCGCATCATAAAGAGGAAGATGCCACAAAGAAGACCTAAGACAGTTGAGCAACTAGAAGCCTGTATTAGACAAGAATGGGACAACATTCCTATTCCTAAACTTGAGCAGCTTGTCTCCTCAGTCCCCAGACGTTTGCAGACTGTTATAAAAAGAAGAGGGGATGCCACACAGTGGGAAACATGGCCTTGTCCCAACTTTTTTGAGATGTGTTGATGCCATGAAATTTAAAATCAACTTATTTTTCCCTTAAAATGATCTGTTTTCTCAGTTTAAACATTTGATATGTCATCTATGTTGTATTCTGAATAAAATATTTGAAACTTTCACATCATTGCATTCTGTTTTTATTTACAATTTGTACAGTGCCCGAACTTTTTTGGATTCGAGTTTGTAGAATATAATGAATATAACGGCTGGCTAATATAGTGCATATATTTAGTGAAAGAGTTCATCTCTCTAGTGAACTAACCAGTGGACACTGAATGACTCCTGAGGTAAATGTGAGGCTACGTGACATTGTTTACAGGCTGTTTTATTGACGTCTTTCCGCCACTGATACACTGATTGAGCGATTACACAACATGATACGTTTCAGTAAGTTGTAATGTATCCTCAACATACCTCAGGTTGATTAATGTTTATTCTTTGACTAAGAAGAGATCGTGTTCACTCGCGTGCCGCACCTATACAGTAATCATCAGTCACGTCACATTAAAAAGAGCATCAAAACAGCATTTATCGTTTGAATTTCGTGTTAAAATGGACTGAATGCTTAATATGTTCACGTGGGAACTCGGATTGAAGCGTGCGCTTAAAACAAGCCGACGATTAACTGTTAAAGACTGCATTCGGAACCATTCGGTACACACGTGCACCAAACCCTGTACCAAAACGGTTCGTTACACCTCTAGTATGGACACACCAAACCAATGCCATAGAACTAGTGCTGATAAAAGCCAACTGTGCTGTCATGTCGCGTCGGGGGGGAAAAGCTGCACACAACGAGAGAACTACAGGTGACTGTCAGACTGTCAGCATGCGCGTTCTGCACCCACGTGCGTCCATTTCTGCAGATATATTCTATCAATCCCGCTGATCTCTTTCTTTATTCAACTCCGCTCATGTTAATATTACAATATCACAACTAAGGTAGGATGACGTAAAAAGAGAACAGCCTTCAATCTGCACCATTTTTAACTTTTGACTTCTTTGCTGGCTGTTTTGCTATTGTTCTTGTGCACGGACTCATTCGTTAAGCTGAACAGCCAATCAGAGTTCTCTCTCCCACCGATGGCCCGACGTGATTGTACATGTTGAATCAGCCCCCAAAAAACAGACAGCGTCCAACTAGAGCCAACAGTGTGGATACACTGGAAAAACGAAGTCGGCTGACACCCAAAAATGGCCCGATGGCCAATAGTCGGCTCGGTGTGTCCCAGGCTTTAACCAGCCTCTCGAGTCGGCGATTCATTGTGCCTCGTCAACACACTAAATGCATATAGTAGATAACAGACTGTGCATGAGACTGACTTATAGAGTTATTAACATCCTTAACTCCAAGGGCCCTGATTAGGGTCCGGAATGACATCATCAAGTATATACTTTACATTTTAAATGTCTGCGGAGGAGCTCTGACCTCATGTGTGGTACCATTTGAAAGATCAGAATGTCTACTTCAGATATGCATCACTCTGGCATTTGTTTTATACAAAGTAACTTATTTACACTAAATTACTCTGGGACCATTTCCGCCTGGATTAGGCCTACTCAGATTGAAAAGCTTCCCATACTCACATACAGTGGTCTAAATACACAATTTTGGTGTCATTTTACAGGAAACCCTTTTGAAGTAGGGCTGGGTATTCCGATTCGATTCGAATTACAAGCTCTCAAATCGATTTGATTTCGATTCAACTCAATGAATATAGATTTAATACAAATACTATAGGCATTTATAAAAAAAGAACAGTGAACTAGGGTTGGGGGCGATAAAACGATAACGATATGTATCGCGATATCAATAAAAAATGCGTTCGATAAAATGTCCAATAATTTTTTTTTTTTTCGTCAGAAGCAAGTTTGGTTACATGAACAAAGGCGCTCACTCTCTGGTAACCAGGCAACGCAGGGAGTGACACGCTAACAGCCAATCATATAACAGTATCATGTTTGGTTCAGTAATAGACCCGTTGTGGAGTGATACGTGGAAAATGAGTGCCACATTGAGCAAAGAAAGTGTTCACCAATATGGCAGTTTTTTATTTTATTTTATAAGTCTGACCATTGTCCCCACCAAGAGTGGTAATACCACAAACTTGTTTTACCACCTTAAGCCTTACAACCATAAGCCTCTGCTGACTGCGCACGCGCCTCGTCCGTTTGGGCAGGTGTTTATACTCGACGCGCTCGCCGTTGTGCTATTCTTTGAAACGACAGGAGGGCAACTCGGAGTAATTGTTCTATAAACCATCAGGAAACAGCGGTGAGAAGAAGAAAGGTACACACGAGACAATGTTTACTTTATTAAACTTTACTAAAACCACACTACGAAAGAAGCGTGTGAAACCCAGTAAACCCAGTATTACTTGTAGCATTAGAACAGAATATATGGATAGGGGAACATCTATACAACTAAATTAACGATCTCTTAAACATTTTCTAATTTCTCTAAACATTTTCAATTAGTTTTGTGAACATTTTTATTAAACATGGATCTTTATTGTCATTAAAAGGGCTTATTTCTGCTATTGTTGGCTCATTTTGTAAATAAAAGCAACTGATTTAGACGCGCCAGATTCGCCTCGAACTCGTGCATCATCGGTTGCGGAGCCGCGTGGAAAGTTCACCGCCAAGCGGAATGGGGTCTCGCACTCTTAACGTGCTTAAAAAGAAATGAAGAGCCACAAACCTGTAATATTAAACTCTTTTTATTTTAGGTACACTTGGGCACATTAAAACAGACACAAGTAGTTGCCGTGGCAACGAACAACAATACCTTAACGTGCTGATTTACATGGACTAACTTTAATTTGAGGAAATCTGTTTATAATGTAGGCTATTAGGTTTGAATCATTGGTCTATTGACTCAGTTGATTTGAATATGTCTATAATGGCTAACGTACGTGCTTAAGTGAACGCTCAAGTTTGATCATCATGATCATGATTTTTAGCGTTTGTGTCCTCGGCTGTGGGAGTGTTGCAACGTCTGGGTGGTGTCTCATCAAATGGTTCTGCAGATTTGTAGCATTACACAGTATTTTACCTCAGCATTACAAAAGGCGACAACACACCGGAAGCCGCCATTTAACCACTGAATGAATGAATGAATGAATGAATGACAGGCGCGCCTCTCGCACCTTTGTATCATTGAGCAAGGCAAATAAGAGGGTGACATCTAGTGGAGAAGACTAGTAATTAGATTTATGTTAATCTTATGTTCAATGTTAGAAGAAATAAATATGGAAAAAAATCGATTCGTGGCCTTTGACAATCGTGACGTCGAACGCGCATCACAGAACAGAGCAAGATGAGCATTTGTGCTTATAAAACTTAAACTTTTTTTTTTTAAATAACCGATCGTTTGGCTAGATAAGACTCTTATTCATCCTCTGCCGTCGTTTAAAGCCCTTTGAAGCTGCACTGAAACTGTCATTTGGACCTTGAACCGTTTGTGGCCCATTGAAGTCCATTATATGGAGAAAAATCCTGGAATGTCTTCATCAAAAACCTTAATTTCTTTTCGACTGAAGAAAGAAAAGACATCTTGGATGACATGGGGGTGAGTACATTATCAGCAAAAGTTTATTTAAAAGTGAACTGATCCTTTAATCGAAAAATCTTTTTTTTTTTTTGCCCAGCCCTTACTTTGAAGTTACATAAAACACTGCTTAACGTGATAAACATGCAAGATATTATATATATATATACATACACACTCACCTAAAGGATTATTAGGAACACCATACTAATACTGTGTTTGACCCCCTTTCGCCTTCAGAACTGCCTTAATTCTACGTGGCATTGATTCAACAAGGTGCTGAAAGCATTCTTTAGAAATGTTGGCCCATATTGATAGGATAGCATCTTGCAGTTGATGGAGATTTGTGGGATGCACATCCAGGGCACGAAGCTCCCATTCCACTACATCCCAAAGATGCTCTATTGGGTTGAGATCTGGTGACTGTGGGGGCCATTTTAGTACAGTGAACTCATTGTCATGTTCAAGAAACCAATTTGAAATTATTCAAGCTTTGTGACATGGTGCATTATCCTGCTGGAAGTAGCCATCAGAGAATGGGTACATGGTGGTCATAAAGGGATGGACATGGTCAGAAACAATGCTCAGGTAGGCCGTGGCATTTAAACGATGCCCAATTGGCACTAAGGGGCCTAAAGTGTGCCAAGAAAACATCCCCCACACCATTACACCACCACCACCAGCCTGCACAGTGGTAACAAGGCATGATGGATCCATGTTTTCATTCTGTTTACGCCAAATTCTGACTCTACCATCTGAATGTCTCAACAGAAATCGAGACTCATCAGACCAGGCAACATTTTTCCAGTCTTCAACTGTCCAATTTTGGTGAGCTTGTGCAAATTGTAGCCTCTTTTTCCTATTTGTAGTGGAGATGAGTGGTACCCGGTGGGGTCTTCTGCTGTTGTAGCCCATCCGCCTCAAGGTTGTGCGTGTTGTGGCTTCACAAATGCTTTGCTGCATACCTCGGTTGTAACGAGTGGTTATTTCAGTCAAAGTTGCTCTTCTATCAGCTTGAATCAGTCGGCCCATTCTCCTCTGACCTCTAGCATCAACAAGGCATTTTCGCCCACAGGACTGCCGCATACTGGATGTTTTCCCCTTTTCACACCATTCTTTGTAAACCCTAGAAATGGTTGTGCGTGAAAATCCCAGTAACTGAGCAGATTGTGAAATACTCAGACCAGCCCGTCTGGCACCAACAACCATACCACGCTCAAAATTGCTTAAATCACCTTTCTTTCCCATTCTGACACTCAGTTTGGAGTTCAGGAGATTGTCTTGACCAGGACCACACCCCTAAATGCATTGAAGCAACTGCCATGTGATTGGTTGATTAGATAATTGCATTAATGTGAAATTGAACAGGTGTTCCTAATAATCCTTTAGGTGAGTGTATATATATATATATATATAATATATCCAGCTATATGTTGTCTGAGCTGTAATAGACTCTTTAATTTTTTGGTCTCGTACTGTCTGACACAAACCCAGAAGCATGCGCACAGAAACCCGCCTCGAACAGTGTGCGATCGCAAATTCAGTTCTGCGGCTTAGTGCGCTTGAATGGACAAATGCAAGTCTTGGTGAGTATTCGTGTAAATTCGTGTCATGTCTTACATAAACAATTGGGAAATGTGTGTCAATAGGATCCGTGCATTAGGTCTAATGACAGCAGCCAAAAAAACATAATTGTATATTTGTTTAATTATATTGGTCTTATTTTTGATTAAAGATACAGAAATAAAGACCATCCACTCCCAGTTTCAGGTGTTTTTGTGTACCTGGATGTTCTTGATGTTGAGTTTTAGGTTGATATAACTATATATTTCCAAGTTGAGCAAAGAGCTGTTGGTATTTAAATACTGGTATTAAATTTGTTTACATTGATGTTAAAATTACATTGTCAGATCTGTGACATTACCACTGCTGCTCACTTTCAAAAGTTGTAGCGATGCTTTCTTTTCACATAAAGACTGTGAAACATGTAATGGTTATATTTAAATATAACTTAAATTGATTTTGCACACTTAAATCAATAGTGTATAGAATATTGCATTATCTAACAAGGTATCACATATCGCATTTTTCTTGAATATCGTGCAGCCCTACATATCTTTGATGTGCCAAAGGTTAGTCGGTCACTGCTATACAAGATAGTCATTCAGATGCACTTATATATCTTAAAGCAGTCAATAATGAAGAATCAAGAATGGACACCAACCTATTAGTTCCTCAGTATCTTCATGTTTTATTCTGGATGGTTCTGGATCACTCATGTCTTCAATCTCCTCTTTAATAAACTCCATCTTTAACAGTCACACAGATTTCAGCCGCTACACCTGGAGTTTGTCCTTCTCTTGTGGGATGATGGGAATATTCCCAGTATTTATTGGTGAATTGTTGTGGGAGGGACACCAGATCTGCCAAATTCAAAAATAAGTTACTGATTTCACTTAATTACTTTAATTACAAATTAAATTAAGTGAAGAGAGCTTCTATAAATAATAAAATAATATATACACATTACATCTGTATATATATTTGCATTACAAATACATTTTATTGGTGTAATAGAGTCAGCATATTATTACACTCTAATAATAAACCAGGACACACAACACATTTCATTACATTGGTCCTTACACACGTAAACTCTGGAGCTGATTAATGTTAAACTCTGTAATCTGAGAAACATCTCTCACCTGCAGACTGGAAATATAAGGCATCTGAGAGAAATATTGCACTTTTGTCCTTCATTCACGATCGGTAACGTCGCTTTGAGCTTCAACTGGGGAAAGTTTCAGCCACTGTTCAAAATGTCGCTGAATAGCGTCATGCGCTAATTACCATATTAATGACGCCATTACGTCGATTTGCATTCTGCCGACTGTTAGCCATCCAAAATAAACTCGTTTTCATCTCTATATCTTTCTGTTTCTGTTATCTTTCCGAATATGAAACGCGTCCCACACGTTAACCAGCCTTATAAAGTCGGACAAAATCACCATAAGACAAAGACTTAGATTTTGGCTACAAAAAGACAGAATGACAGAATATCCATTTCTTTCATCTTATGACAGCCTCGACTGAACGCGAGACCTCGCAGCCCTACTCTCTTCCGCGCATGCTCAGTACGCGCGGTCATTCTTCTTAAAGGGGCCGCATATTCTTAGGGGTCTTGAACTACACTTATTATTATTTTTTTTTTTAAATGTTATGTTCTCTGAGGTCCACATATAATGTTATCAAGATTTGGACATAAAAACATCCTAATTTAGAAGTAATAAGTAAAATGTCTTATGCATTACTGTATACTTCATCGTCATTATTTATTCATTTATTTTTTAAATCAGCATAAAAAAAATACCTTTGCACTGCAGAAGTGGCACAGAGGCTCAATCTGAAGTGGTATAGACTGAGTTATGTTTTAAATTAAATAAAACAGGTTGTATTATTGATGACAATACAGAAGATGTCGCTCACTGAAGTATTTCCTGTAGCTCGAACAATATAAGAGCGTGGCGCTAGCAACGCCAAGGTCATGGGTTTGATTCCCAGGGAAAGCAAGAACTGACAAAATGTAAAAATGTGTACCTTGAATGCAATGCAAATCGCTTTGGATAAAAGCGTCTGCCAAATGCATAAATGTATTTATTCAGAATTACAGAGAATGGCTATTCTAAACAAATTTCCTATTATAACAAAGTCAGTGCACACAAATGTCTTCACGTTAAGGTATTGTTATTTGTTACAACGGAAAACCACTTGCGTGTCCAGCTTTACACATGACTGGCGGAAAAACCACAAGAAAACCTAGACTTACTGACAACTATACATTATTTAACCGTATTTTCTTACCATTAGGATGTTGATATAGCAACTGTTCAAGTGTAAAGTAAGTTTCATTCATAATGTTTCTCCTTTTATCCGTTGCAAATATGTCATACCTTATTGTCCCTCATTACCGGTAGTATAACAAGCCTAAGCAAGCTTAATTGTTATACTAGTTTGACATGACATTGTAGAAAACTTAAATGTTTTTTGTAAGCTTTCAAAATCACCTTGCTCATCTTCAGAGTGGACAGTGAAAGCCAACGCATGCAAAACTTGAGGTAAAAGTAAATGATTTTGTTGATTTTTTCTTTGGCCAATGAAAACGAGTGGCATCTGCCTGCTAACCCAGAGGCTGCATTTTCAGGACTGCATTTCTAGAAGCCTAGCAATGATTTAGATTCATTTTAATTGATATATTGTCCAACCCCTAGCCCTAAACCTACCTGTTGGTAACCCTGTTGAAATATTCAAACAACAGTCTAGAGCAGACTCTAGAGCAGTGGAGACGTGTTCTCTGGAGTGACCAATCACGTTTCACTGGCAGTCTGGCAATCCGATGGACTAGTCTGGGTTTGGCGGTTGTCAGGAGAACGGGACTTGCCTGATTGCATTGTGCCAAGTGTAATGTTTGGTGGAGGGGGGATTATGGTGTGGGGTTGTTTTTCAGGGGTTGGGCTTAGTTCCAGTGAAAGGAACTCTTAATGCTTTAGCATACCAAGACATTTTTGACAATTTCATGCTTCCAACTTAGTGGGAACAGTTTGGGGATGGCCCCTTCCTGTTCCAACATGACTGCACACCAGTGCACAAAGCATCAGTCCATAAAGACATGGATGAGCGAGTTTGGTGTGGAGGAACTTGGCTGGCCTGCACAGAGTCCTGACCTCAACCCGATAGAACACCTTTGGGATGAATTAGAGCGGAGACTGCGAGCCAGGCCTTCTCGTCCAACATCAGTGCCTGACCTCACAAATGTGCTTCTAGAAGAATGGTCAAAAATGCCCATAAACACACTCCTAAACCTTGTGGAAAGGTTATTGCTCCTACATAACAGCTTTTTTTTAAATCAGTCAAATTGGGTCATTATATTTCTCACAGATGCGTGTCAGGAAATGGCTTATCCTGTTGCGCCCTCTGCAGGCCAGCGACTAGTTGACGTCAAGCTTAAAACGTCATGGCAGAGAATTAAAGTCACCTACTCTGTGCAACCCCTAAACCCTACGGATTAAGAATGGGATGTTACTAAATTTCATGTGCATGTAAAGGCAGACAGGTGGAGAGATTTTGCCTCAGGTGGAGGAGTTCAGGTATCTTGGGGTCTTGTTCACGAGTGAGGGAAGGATGGAACGGGAGATTGACAGACGGATCGGTGCAGCTTCTGCAGTAATGCGGTCGATGTACCGGTCTGTCGTGGTGAAGAAGGAGCTGAGCTGTAAGGCGAAGCTCTCGATTTACTGGTCAATCTACGTTCCTACTCTCACCTATGGTCATGAGCTGTGGGTCATGACTGAAAGGACAAGATCCCGGATACAGGCGGCCGAAATGAGCTTTCTCCGCAGGGTTGCTGGGCGCTCCCTTAGAGATAGGGTGAGAAGCTCAGTTACTCGGGAGGAGCTCAGAGTAGAGCCATTGCTCCTCCACATCGAGAGGAGCCAGTTGAGGTGGCTCGGGCATCTATTTCGGATGCCTCCTGGACGCCTTCCCGGGGAGGTGTTTCGGGCATGTCCCACCGGGAGGAGGCCCCGGGGAAGACCTAGGACACGCTCGAGGGATTATGTCTCCCGGCTGGCCTGGGAACGCCTCGGGGTTCCCCCGGAAGAGCTGGAGGAAGTGGCTAGGGGAGGGAAGTCTGGGCGTCTCTGCTTAGACTGTTGCCCCCGCGACCCGGCCCCGGATAAGCGGAAGATAATGGATGGATGGATGGTAAAGGCAGACGTCCCAAAACTTTTGGCAATATAGTGTATATTACAGTATTTTACTTAATAGAAATGATCAATCTCACTAAAGGAATGTGACAAATACAATTTATTGACATTATTCTAAATAATCACTCATTTGAACTAGAGGCCTGAAAGAGAGTTGGGTTTTATGTAGTCCTGCGATTGGATAAGTACATTATTTTATGTGAAACAATAAATCCTTAATCTGTTAAAAGTCATTGCTCGCACAGGCCTGACAGTGGAAATTTGGCTAATAATTTGACTGGCATATAATAAATAAACAAATCAAACAAATGCAAATGTGTAAAGGCGAAGCCCTACATCCACCATTAGCAGTCATTAATAAAGGATAAAAATGAGCTCCAACCTTTTTGTATGGATTATAACCTTATAATTGGTTGACAATGTGCATGCCAAACATATTTATCACAGTATTAAGATATTTAATGAATGTTTAAACTCATTAATGTTAGTGAAAAAATTATTAATTCTCAGTGTTCATTAAACAGACCAATCAAGACAAAATGCTGTTTATGTTTTATTTATCATTAAAAAACAAATCTGAACAAAATCTAGTACACAAGTAAATTACATGAATATATCCATTTCAAACAAGACCTAATAAGCACACAATTCATCATGGCAGAAAAAAACAGCAATGATTTTATTCACACTGTAAGACTCAAGTCTTTCTAGTTTTCCCAGCTTTCCATATTTCATCTCACACAGTTTACTTATGAGATATTTGACAGTGAATCATGTTGCTCACAACATTTTTTCATATGTGTGAGAAGGTTTGGCAAATATCTAAAACGCTCTTCACACTGAGTACAGTAGTACGGCTTCTCTCCAGTGTGAAGTCGCTCGTGTGATTTCAGGGCTCCAGACTGAGTGAAACTCTTGTCACAATATGAGCACTTGTGAGGTCTTTCTCCAGTGTGAATTCTTTGGTGCCGTTTCAGTTCACCAGATGTAGCAAAGCTCTTCCCACAGTCACAGCACAAATGATCTCTCACACCTGTATGTGTTTTCTGGTGGCGTTTACAACTTTCCAACCGTGAAAAACTCTTCCCACAGAGAGAGCACAAGTGAGGCTTCTCATCTGAATGGACTTTCAGGTGTCTTTTGAGATATGAAGACGAATTAAAATCTTTCCCACACTGATCACAGTTGAATGGCTTTTCTCCAGAGTGAATGTGAGTATGATTACTGAGACGTCCTGCATCTTTGAAACTCTCTCCACACTGAGTGCAGTGGTACGGCTTCTCTCCAGTGTGAACTCGCTCGTGCACTTTCAGGTGTCCAGACTGAGTGAAACTCTTGTCGCAATATGAGCACTTGTAAGGTCTTTTTCCGGTATGAATTCTTTGGTGCAGTTTTAGATTGCTAGATGTAGTAAAAGTTTTCCCACAGTCCGAACACACATGATCTCTCACTTCATCATGTGTTTTCTGGTGCTCTTTAAAATGATCCAGCCGTGAAAAACTCTTCCCACAGAGAGAACACACATGAGGTCTCTCATCTGAATGAACCTTCAGGTGTTTATTTAGAGTTGATGATGAATTAAAGTTTTTCCCACACTGATCACAGTTAAATGACTTTTCTCCAGAGTGAATGCGCAGATGATTACTGAGACTTGATGCGTGAGAAAAACTCTTTCCACACTGAGAGCAGGTGTACGATTTCTCTCCGGTGTGAATCCTCATGTGTATTCCAAGGTTTCGTTTTTGTGTGAAACTCTTTCCACACTGAGAGCAGGTGTGCGGCGTTTTGGCTTTTTCTCTTTGAGTTTTGAAGTCACAATTTTCCTCCTTAACCTCATCCAGTTTATATTCTTGCTTCACTTCCATCGAGTCTAAAAAAATTCATTTAAGATGAGTAAGATTAAGCAACAGAGATCAGTTAACTGTACAAAGTGTCACATTTTCGATGTGGCAAAGGTTAGTTCTGTCATTCTTGTATGCAATCAAAATGTGAAGGACAACAGCTATGCAAGATCATAATCATTCAGATGCACTTCTGGCTTTTAAATCTGTTAAACTTAAGTTGTAATGTTTCTCAGAAGAATCGATGGACAGTGGACACCAACCTGTTTGTTGCTCAGCGTCTTTATGTTTTATTCTGGATGGTTCTGGATCACTCATGTCTTCAATCTCCTCTTTAATAAACTCCATCTTTAACAGTCACACAGATTTCAGCCGCTACACCTGGAGTTTGTCCTTCTCTTGTAGGATGATGGGAATATTCCCAGTATTTATTGGTGAAGTGTTGTGGGAGGGGCTTCAGATCTGCCAAATTGAAAAAAGTTACAGAATTTATTCTGAAATACTAACTGTATTTAAATTATGTGAACATGTTATTTATGTTGCATTTAAAACAAGGTTTGTTCAACTCCTGTCCAAAGTCTGAGAGGAACAACAGGACCATCATGTTTAACTGAGCTGCTGAAAAGCCTCTTTGTCTCCAAAAGTTCCCTGTTTTCCCCTCATTCATTACGCTGATGTCTGAGATCTTCTGTAAAGTGGCACATTAAGCACATTTTATTGGTGTAATAGAGTCAGAGTCTGTGGAAAAAACTGTCAACATAATATTACACTCTAATAATAAGCACATTTCATTATATTAGTAGTTAAACCCTTGAGCTGGTTAATGATAAACTCTCACCTTAACGGTGGAAATATGGCATCCAAAGAAAATATTCCACATTTGTCACGATCGAGAACGTCATGCGCTAATTAGCATATCAGTGACGCCATTACGTTGCTTTTGCATTCTGCCGACTGTCAGCCCTTCAAAATAAACTCGTTTTCATCTCTTTATCTTTCTGTTTCTGTTGTCGAATATGAAATAGTGACTGAAACGCGTCCCACACGTTAACCAGCCAAGCAGCTGCTCTTCACTGAAATCCTGCTTTATAATCGAGACGACGTCTGACAAAATCAACATACACATAAGATAAAGACAGTTGCTTTAAATTCGGCTATATTTACACATAAAACGATCGCTCCTTTAAGAAACAACCAAAAAAATTGACTCGACTGAATGCGCTGTTCCTCTCAGACAGACAGCCACTCGCCCTACTCTCTTCTGCGCATGCTCAGTCCACGGGGTCATTCTTAAAGGGGCCGCATATTTTTAAGTAACTCGACCCGAAATCGCTTACTTCCCTACTATATAGTAGGCGAAAAATATGTGACAAAAGTATTTACAGTACTCATAAAAGAGTAGGTAAAAACCCGGATGACCTTCTGGTCAGGTTCTGAAGTGTGCATATGATGGACACTTTACCATCCCATCTGTATTTATGAATGGCAGTGATCAATCAGGTTCTCCTCGAAATCGGGTTCTCCATTAGGAAACTTTATTTTTTTAAATGTTTTTACAGCTTCAATTTTCTAACTACCTCCACCAAATCCGTTGAACTGAAGTTTTGGTACTTTATTGTTTGTAAGCAGTCAATAATGAAGGATAACAGTGAACTCCAACCTCCATGATACAAGACCTGATCACGTGGGCTGATTTTATCTTAATACATGCACATATTTATCATAGCATTAAGATGATTAAACTCTTAAAATGTATATAAATCATTCTGTGCTCATTAAACAGATCCATCAAGATGTTGTTTGTTTTATTTCTCATTAAAAAAATCAGAACACAATCTAGTGCACTTAGTAAATAAGAGAAAAAAACATGAATATGTCCAATTCAATAAAGACCTGATCACACAATCCATCCTGACAGAAATGATTTTATTTATTTCAACTCTTTAAATGTTTTCTAAGCTTTTCACCAAATTAAACAAGATGAACAAGGAAAAACTCCATATTATTTACCTCACACAGGTATTTGACATGAAAACGAATGTTGCTCACTTGCAGTATTTCTTCATATGAGTTTGAAGGCTTGATAAATGTTTGAAACTCTTCCCACACTGAGTGCAGTGGTACGACTTCTCCTCAGTGTGAACTCGCTCATGCTTCTTCAGGTGTCCTATCTGAGTGAAACTCTTGTCACAATATGTGCACTTGTAAGGTCTTTCTCCAGTGTGAGTTCTTTGGTGCTGTTTCAGATTGCCAGTTGTAGTAAAGCTCTTCCCACAGTCACAACACACATGATCTCTCACGCCATCATGTGCTTTCTGGTGCTGTTTAAATCTGTTCAGCCATGAAAAACTCTTTCCACAGTGAGAACACACATAAGGTCTCTCATCTGAATGAACTATCAGGTGTTGTTTTAGATTTGATGACGAATTGAAATCTTTGCCACACTGATCACAGTTAAACGGCTTTTCCCCAGAGTGACAGATCAGATGATTTCTGAGAGTTGATGCTTGAGAAAAACTCTTTCCACACTGAGTACACGTATACGGTTTCTCTCCAGTGTGAATTCTCATGTGTATGTCAAGGGTTCGTTTTTGTGTGAAACTCTTTCCACACTGAGTGCAGGTGTGCAGCTCTTTGGCTTCTGTTGCTTGAGTTTTGAAGTCACAGAGTTTCTTTACGTCATTTAGTTTGTGTCGTTGCTCCGTCACTTCCATCTGATCTAAAATAAACATATAAAGCAGTCAGAATCAGTTCAATAAGGTTAAATGTGAAAATGAATCAAAGTAACTGACTTGTTGAGATGGGTATTCATGTTTTTGTTATAAATTCATTTAAATTTTGAGTACATTCAATTTAAAAACAAATGTATTTATAATGTATCCCCTTTGAAATGTTTGAAGTTGGGGTGGGATTTAAGAGACGTAATGCGTCACATGAACCGGTTGAGTGGGGAGCAGGTTTGCATCATTTTGGCAACGTCGAGCGTGAACACGGAGAAATTATGTGATATATACTAATGTCAACAGATGGCGGCGCGCACTGACGCAGCAGCTCGAGGCTCCCAGCTACTTTGCACCTTTTTGTTTTTTTATGTATGTTTTGTCTTTTTCTGACACACTTATGCATAAGCAAGTAAATCTACAACCGTCAAAAACTGATAGGCATCAGAATCCAAGCGAAAATGGAAATATCAAGTGCTTTTTCATGGACTCACAACATCCCGCCGGAGATAGCGAGACAGCCGGGCGCTCCGCGGACTGTTGTTGGACCCGGTAGGTGCCGAAGGCGGCGCAAGGAGAGAAAGCAGAGACACGGATGTTGGGCAGGCCTGCTAGCCCGGCTAAGGAAAAAGCCACAGCGTCCCCCGCTACCATCTATCCTCCTCATGAATGCCAGATCTCTGGCGAACAAGACGGATGAGCTGCAGTCACGGATCGTCTACAATCATCTTATTCATGAGTGTTGTCTGTTGATTGTTAGTGAAACTTGGTTACACCCACAAATCCCGATGCTACAGTGGAGCTAGCGGGCCACACCATTCACCGCCATGACCGGACCGAAGCCTCCGATAAGACCAGAGGAGGTGGACTCTGTGTTTACGAACTTGAGGATTGGTGCTTAGACAGTAGAGTAATCAACACCTACTATTCACCGGACTTCGAGGCCATGTCTGTCCAGTGCCGACCCTTCTACCTGCCACGGGAGCTAACGGTAGCCATTGTGACTGTTTACATCCATCCAAATGCTAACGTTAGCACGGCACTCTGCCAGCTTCAGAATAACGAATAACGAAAATGATAACGAAACAACAGAGGGCTCATCCGGATGGCGTTCACATCATCGCTGGCGACTTTAATAAAGCACGCCTTAAGACTGTTCTCCCCAAATTACATCAGCACGTTGAGTGTGCTACTAGGGGAGAAAATACATTAGATCATGTTTACTCCAATATTAAACATGCCTACAGAGCGTCCCCCCGGACAATCAGACCACCGCTCTCTGCTCCTCTTCCCGGCCTACACCTCCCTCAGGAGGCAAATTAAATCAGCCCCACAGACCATCACAGCCTGGCCTGAAAATGCGCTCATCCAGCTGCAAGACTGCTTTGCCTGCACGGAGTGGAGTATTTTTGAAGATCAGGACCTGGGCACACACACCGAGTCTGTCCTTTTCTACATCAAGTGCTCTATCGAAAATGTCACAGCGAAGAGACGCATCCGTATCTTCCCAAACAGGAAGCCCTGGATGACAAGTGAACCCTGATCAGAGTTCGTACCTCGGCCTTCAGGACGGGAGACAGAGCTCCCTACAGCACTGCCAGAGCTGACCTGAGGAGGGGCATTAAACAAGCCAAGGACTCCTACAAGAGGAAAATAGAGGGACATCTGATTGACAAAAACCTGCAACAGATGTGGAGGGGCATCCAGGCCCTAACCAACTATAAAGGCCGCCCCCCTCCCACATCCCCCAGCAGCAACACCCTGGCAGAGGAGTTAAACAGCTTCTTTGCCCAGTTCGAGACGACCACCACCACACACCTGCAGTCACTCCCTCCCCCTGGCTCCAGCACTCCACCGCTCTCTCTTCAGGAGCACGAGGTGAGGAAGAAACTGAGAGCAGTGAACCCCAGGAAAGCTGCTGGTCCCAATGGCATTCCGGGAGCAGTGGTTAAAGCATGTGCAGACCAGCTGACAGGGATCCTCACCAAACTCTTCAACCTTTCCCTGACACATGCCACTGTCCCCATATGTCTGAAGGCCTCTACTATCATCCCCATTCCCAAAAAAACTGCCATAGACAGATGAATGATTACAGACCCATCGCTCTGACGTCTGTAATCATGAAGTGCCTGGAGCGATCAGTCTCCTAGCACATCATAGACTCCCTCCCTCCTTCGACCCCCACCAGTTTGCCTACAGGGAAAACCGGTCCACGGAGGATGCCATCGCCCTCACACTCCACACAGCGCTGAGCCACCTGGAAAACAAGAATAGTTATATCAGGATGCTCTTTGTGGACTACAGGGCAGCGTTTAATACAATCATTCCGGACATTCTCTACAGTAAACTGATACAGCTACAGATCCCCCTCCCCACCTGCATCTGGATTAAAAACTTTCTGTCGAGCCACCCACAATCCATGAGACTCGGCCACCACCACTCCTCCACACTTACATTTAGCACTGGTTCCCCTCCAGGATGCGTTCTGAGCCCTCTGCTGTACACCTACGACTGCTCTCCAACACACCCAACTAACCACATTATAAAATAAGTGGATGACACCACAGTGGTTGGATGTATTTATGATGGGGATGAGACAGCGTAGAGGGCAGAGGTGAGGGATCTGTCACGTTGGTGCTCAGACAATAACCTAAACCTAAATATCCTCAAAACAAAATAACTAATTTTGGATTTCAGGAAGCACAGACAGGATTACACCCCCCTCCTCATAAATGGAGATCGGGTGGAAATCGTCACCACCTTCAGGTTTCTGGGCACCCACATTTCTGCTGACCACTCCTGAACCTACAACATCAGGGCCCTGGTTAAGAAAGCTCAGAAGCGGCTACACTTCCTGTATGTCCTCAGGAAGAACAATCTGGACACAAAGCTACTACTGGCTTTCTATCACTCCGCTGTGGTGAGCGTACTAACAGACTGCTTAAGTGTGTGGTACGCAGGCTCCAAGGCTGAGGACAGGAAGGCGGTCCAGAGGGTCATTAACACTGCCCAAAAGATCATCGGCTGCCCCCTGCCCAGCCTGGAAAACATCTCTACATCCTGCTGCCTCAGGAGAACCAAGGCCATCACAAGTGACCCCTCACACCCTTGCCTACCCCCTGTTTGATCTGTTGCCCTCAGGGAGACGCTACAGGTCAACCAAATCTCACACCAGTAGGCTGATGAAAAGCTTTTTCCCCTGGGACATACGAAAAATAAACAGAGAAGAGATCTGTATGAAGCGTGGCCATTGTTTTATTAGACCAGTGCAGCTACACTTAGCAGAAAAAGAGAGTAATGGGGTGGGGAAAAATCGATTCATGTGAATTATGATTCTATCTTCTACCAATTTGCATCGATTCACAAGTGTTACACTTCTTTAACTTTGCAGTACTACTTAAAGTTATTGACACGTTTGAGTGTTTTTAAACACAACAAGGCGCGAAAAGAACTGAATGCGAGCACAGATGCATGCCATCCCGAATTCAGTTCCCTTTCATTTTATCAGTTTATTGCACTTACATGGTCAAATACACACACAATTGTGTCAAAATGCACATTGTGTAGTGTATTCATTCCTGTGGGGTGTTCCCGGTTTGCAGTGGTCAGTATCTATCAAAAGTGCTGCAAGGAAGGAACAGTGACGACAGGGTCATGGGCGGCCAAGGCTCATTGATGCACGTGGGGAGTGAAGGCTGGCCTGTGTGGTCCGATCAAACAGACGAGCTACTGGAGCTCAAACTGCTCAAGAAGTTAATGCTAGTTCTGATAGAAAGGTGTCAGAATACACAGGACATCTCAGTTTGTTGAGGGCGGCATAGCCGCAGACCAGTCAGGGTGCCCATGCTGACCCCTGTCCACCGCCGCGTGTGAATAAAAAAATATATTAAAAAATATATAATTCATATTTTCTCATTTTATGTCTTATCTTATCCTTTTAGTGTAGAATGAGAAAAGCTGATTGTTTTTAGGATGTTTTTATTTTAATTTTAAAGTTTTAGGCGCCTTCGGGTAGGGGATAGGTCTCTCACTGTCGTATGTGCCTACGGGCCAAACGGCAGTGCGGAGTACCCGGCCCTAATGGGGTCTCTGGGAGGGGTGCTGGAAAGTGCTCCAACTGGAGACTCCATCATTCTACTGGGGGACTTCAACGCACACGTGGGCAGTGACAGTGATACCTGGAGGGGCGTGATTGGGAGGAACGGCCCCCCTGATCTGAACCCGAGTGGTGTTCTGTTATTGGATTTCTGTGCTAGCCACGGCTTATCCATAACGAACACCATGTTCAAGCATAAGGGTGTCCATCAGTGCACGTGGCACCAGGACACCCTAGACCGGAGGTCGATGATCGACTTTGTGATCGTCTCATCTGACCTCCGGCCGTATGTCTTGGACACTCGGGTGAAGAGAGGTGCGGAGCTGTCAACTGATCCCCACCTGGTGGTGAGTTGGATCCGATGGTGGGGGAGGAAGCTAGACAGACTCTGGAGACCCAAACGTACTGTGAGGGTCTGTTGGGAACGTTTGGCCGAGCCCCCTGTCAGAGAGATCTTCAACTCCCACCTCCGACAGAGCTTTGACCGGATCCCGAGGGAGTCTGGAGATATTGAGTCCGAGTGGACCATGTTCTCCACCTCCCTTGTCGGCCACGCGGCTGCTCGGAGCTGTGGCCGTAAGGTCTCCGGTGCCTGTCGAGGCGGAAATCCCGAACCCGGTGGTGGACACCGAAGTAAGGGATGCCGTCAAGCTGAAGAAGGAGTCCTATCGGGCCTGGTTGGCTTGTGGGACTCCTGAGGCAGCTGACGGGTACAGGCAGACCAAGCGGACTGCAGCCCGGATAGTTGTGGAGGCAAAAAAAAAATCGGGCCTGGGAGGAGTTCGGTGAGGCCATGGAGAAAGACTATCGGTTGGCCTCGAAGAGATTCTAGCAAACCGTTCGCCGCCTCAGGAGGGGGAAGCAGTGCCCTACCAACACTGTTTACAGTGGAGATGGGCAGCTGTTGACCTCAACTGGGGATATCGTCGGACGGTGGAAGGAATACTTTGAGGATCTCCTCAATCCCACCAACACGTCTTCCATTGAGGAAGCAGTGGCTGAGGGCTCAGAGGTGGATTCATCCATCACCCGGGCTGAAGTCATCGAGGTAGTTAAAAAGCTCCTCGGTGGCAAGGCACCGGGGGTCGATGAGATCCGCCCTGAGTACCTCAAGTCTCTGGATGTTGTGGGGCTGTCTTGGCTTGTCAAAACATGTGTTTTGTGGATTTGGAGAAGGCATTTGACTGTGTCCCTCGTGGTGTCCTGTGGAGGGTGCTCTGGGAGTATGGGGTTGCTTATGCCCTTGCTTAGGCTGTTTGGTCCCTGTACGACCAGAGCAGGAGCTTGGTCCGCATTGCCGGCAGCAAGTCGGACTTGTTCCCGGTGCATGTTGGACTCCGGCAGGGCTGCCCTTTGTCACCGGTTCTGTTCATAATTTTTATGGACAGAATTTCTAGGCGCAGCCAAGGGCCGGAGGGTGTCCGGTTTGGGAACCACATGATTTCGTCGCTGCTTTTTGCGGATGACGTTGTCATGTTGGCCTCCTCAGACCAGGACCTTCAGCGTGCACTGGGGCGGTTTGCAGCCGAGTGTGAAGCGGCCGGGATGAGAATCAGCACCTCCAAATCCGAGGCCATGGTTCTCAGTCGGAAAAGGGTGGCTTGCCCACTTCAGGTTGGTGGAGAGATTTTGCCTCAGGTGGAGGAGTTCAGGTATCTTGGGGTCTTGTTCACGAGTGAGGGAAGGATGGAACGGGAGATTGACAGACGGATCGGTGCAGCTTCTGCAGTAATGCGGTCGATGTACCGGTCTGTCGTGGTGAAGAAGGAGCTGAGCTGTAAGGCGAAGCTCTCGATTTACCGGTCAATCTACATTCCTACTCTCACCTATGGTCATGAGCTGTGGGTTATGACTGAAAGGACAAGATCCCGGATACAGGCGGCCGAAATGAGCTTTCTCCGCAGGGTTGCTGGGCGCTCCCTTAGAGATAGGGTGAGAAGCTCAGTTACTCGGGAGGAGCTCAGAGTAGAGCCGTTGCTCCTCCACATCGAGAGGAGCCAGTTGAGGTGGCTCGGGCATCTATTTCGGATGCCTCCTGGATGCCTTCCCGGGGAGGTGTTTCGGGCATGTCCCACTGGGAGGAGGCCCCGGGGAAGACCTAGGACATGCTGGAGGGATTATGTCTCCCGGCTGGCCTGGGAACGCCTCGGGGTTCCCCCAGAAGAGCTGGAGAAAGTGGCTAGGGAGAGGGAAGTCTGGGCGTCTCTGCTTAGACTGTTGCCCCTGCGACCCGGCCCCGGATAAGCGGAAGATAATGGATGGATGGATGGAAGTTTTAGGCTGTTCTACCTCAGTGGTCTAACAGCGCTCGTCAATGTCAAAATTATTGAGATGGCCAATCAAATCAAAGAAGGCAGGTCTTACTGTCACGGTCACAACGCAACGAGAGTTTGTGGAAAGATGTAGCTAAGTAGACGCAAGTATTAGACAATTTTATGATTGAATTTTTCAGCTACCGACACAAATGCAAACTACTAAATTCTGTATAAAATTTTACCATTTGGAATAGACCTCGCAACTTACAGGACTTAAAGGATCTGCTGCTAACATCTTGGTACCAGATACCACAGCACACCTTCAGGGGGTCTCGTGGAGTCCATGCCTCGACGGGTCAGGGCTGTTTTGGTGTGGGTCATGTTGGGCTGGACAATAATTCAATATCAATATACACTCACCTAAAGGATTATTAGAAACACCATACTAATATTGTTTGACCCCCTTTCACCTTCAGAACTGCCTTAATTCTACGTGGCATTGATTCAACAAGGTGCTGAAAGCATTCTTTAAAAATGTTGGCCCATATTGATAGGATAGCATCTTGCAGTTGATGGAGATCCATGGGATGCACATCCAGGGCACGAAGCTCCCGTTCCACCACATCCCAAAGATGCTCTATTGGGTTGAGATCTGGTGACTGTGGGGGCCATTTTAGTACAGTGAAGTCCTTGTCATGTTCAAGAAACCAATTTGAAATGATTCGAGCTTTGTGACATGATGCATTATCCTGCTGGAAGTAGCCATTAGAGAATGGGTACATGGTGGTCATAAAGGTATGGTCATGGTCAGAAACAATGCTCAGGTAGGCCGTGGCATTTAAACGATGCCCAGTTGGCACTAAGGGGCCTAAAGTGTGCCAAGAAAACATCCCCCACACCATTACACCACCACCACCACCAGCCTGCACAGTGGTAACAAGGCATGATGGATCCATGTTCTCATTCTGTTTACGCCAAATTCTGACTCTACCATCTGAAGGTCTCAACAGAAATCGAGACTCATCAGACCAGGCAACATTTTTCCAGTCTTCAACTGTCCAATTTTGGTGAGCTTGTGCAAATTGTAGCCTCTTTTTCCTATTTGTAGTGGAGATGAGTGGTACCCGGTGGGGTCTTCTGCTGTTGTAGCCCATCCGCCTCAAGGTTGTGCGTGTTGTGGCTTCACAAATGCTTTGCTGCATACCTCGGTTGTAACGAGTGGTTATTTCAGTCAAAGTTGTTCTTCTATCAGTCGGCCCATTCTCCTCTGACCTCTAGCATCAACAAGGCTTTTTCGCCCACAGGACTGCTGCATACTGGATGTTTTTCCCTTTTCACACCATTCTTTGTAAACCCTAGAAATGGTTGTGCGTGAAAATCCCAGTAACTGAGCAGATTGTGAAATACTGAGACCGGCCCGTCTGGCACCAACAACCATGCCACGCTCAAAATTGCTTAAATCACCTTTCTTTCCCATTCTGACATTCAGTTTGGAGTTCAGGAGACTGTCTTGGCCAGGACCACACCCCTAAATGCTTTGAAGCAACTGCCATGTGATTGGTTGATTAGATAATTGCATTAATGAGAAATTGAACAGGTGTTCCTAATAATCCTTTAGGCGAGTGTATTTGCTTCTTCTTAACCTAAGTGTTTCCTGTAACGGAATATCCTCGGTCTAGAGCGCACAACTGCATGTATGGAAGAAGAGCAGGCCTGAGCTTGCTTTCTGGGTTAAGCTGTGTTGGTTTGACATTGTGGAAAATAGAATAATACAATCAAAATGTATTAGCCTTTTACTAGTGCAGTTTAATCGATTTTCTGTAATTAAAATTTTTGGAGTTTTTAATATTTTGATATTGTATTAATTTCAGTTACTCTCCAAATTAACGTAGAAACAATTTAAAGACAGCATATTTTAAATATGTGTTGTAATGGCATCTCCTTATGAATGAAGGCCAGTATCACTGATACTAATGTCTCAACACTGTAAAAACAAACTTACTTTTTAAATATTTATCTGGTTGCCTTAAAATTTTGAGTTCATTGAAATTAAAAATTTGAGTTAATACAATGAACATTTTTGAGAATTGACATAATTGTGCTTTATTTGTTATAATGCAGTGAAACTGTGTGCTATTTTCATGATTTATCACAACATTTTTTATTTTATTTATTTGTGTGGTTCAGACACAATAATATTTTGAGTTTCTATTTATTAAACCCATTTCCTTCATTGTATTAACTCAATTTTTTTATTTCAAAGAACTCAACATTTTAAGGCAACCAGGTTACTTACTTTTTTTAAGTTAAACCAACAATATTTTTTTACAGTAAATGAAACATTGATGACATTACATTACAGTATAACTGAAAGCTACCAATTTCAACATTTATTAGGCTTTAAAAAACAACTTTTAATTTAAGTGAACTTAAAACAATCTTCACATAAACCCATTATAATAAATGTTATATTTACCTGTGGCCTTCCCTGTTAGACATATACAGAAATGTAATAGTTATCAAACACCTTTCATAACTGCATAAATAATAAATTAACTATAGATTAATCATCAGTTAATTTAAGACGTTATTTAAGACTCCTATTATGAAAATATTCGACAATACTGGCATTTTGGCAACATTCAAATTTTTGTTCAAGAGCGAAAGAGAACTCGATGTGTGCACGAGACTGGCGCAAATCTGTCTGTGTGTCGAGTGTGTTTGTGTGTGTGTGTGTGTGTGTGTGTGTGTGTGTGTGTGTGTGTGTCAGCTCCCTATCTTCCTAGGTGTAACATAAATTAATGTGTCTGACTCCCTGATCAGTGCCCTGACTACTGAACTAGGGATCAGACTGAGACGCAGCCACACAGACAGGACACTGACGTACAGCGCGTTCTCTTCTGTCTTGTCGCGCTTAGATGGTTTAACAGCATTTACATGAATACGAGCGTAATCATATAATGTAATACTAGGCAAAAATGGATATAAAAAAATGAATGCTGCGTTAACGTGATAATTTGCACAGCACTACTTTTTACCTGTTAGGGATGTGACAGTGAATTGTTTTCCCTCACCATCACTTTACAGTGCTTCTGCGGCCATGCGCATTTTACTTTTGGTTCAGAATTAGTGCCAATTCAGGTGCTTGAACATTAGCCTATTATTCTTAATGAAAAACACAACAAAACAGTACAGTGACAAACTCCCTTTAACAGGCGCCTTTACATTTCGCTTTGAAACCAAGTCTTCCGCGATCATCTTGTCAGTCGGCTCCTCACTCTCGTGATGAATGAGATCTGACTCCTGCTGTGTTTGTGCGACTCTCGTTCGGCTCACGTGGCACGTTCAGTTTTTAATCCTGTTCTCTAACTGAACTAAATTATTTTTAATAATAAAATATCAACGGTGGGGGCGGTGCCGCGGTGGGCAAGGGATGTAACCAGTGTCGCGTCTGAACACCAGTAACACCAGCAACGCTGGGTATCGCAGCAAGCATATTACCCGTTATTATCTATCTAAATTAATCTACTGCAAAATATAGGAGCTTGTTACTGAGACATGACAGACCTGTGTGTTTTGCATCACTAGTTCAGTGTCTGTCCTTGGAGCATATAAGCTCTGTCTGCGTGAGGAGCCGCTTCTCCAGATTCCTGCCTTTATTAGAGAGAAGTATATGTTCAGTCCCCTCTCTCCGAAGCTCAAAAAATGGTATTAGGACCAGCCCTAATGGACACCAACCTATTAGTTCCTCAGTATCTTCATGTTTTATTCTGGATGGTTCTGGATCACTCATGTCTTCAATCTCCTCTTTAATAAACTCCATCTTTAACAGTCACACAGATTTCAGCCGCTACTCCTGGAGTTTGTCCTTCTCTTGCAGGATGATGAGATCTGCCAAATTAAAAAAGAAGTTACTGAATGTAAACTGAAATACTATTTATATTTAAATTAAGTGAACAAATGTTTTCTGTTGGAAATATAGAGGGATACAGTTAGATATTAACTGCTTTTTTTTTTTTTTAAATAAAGTTGTTTAATTGCTGTCCAACGCCATCAACCTTCTTCGTCTGATTTCACCTCATTCATTATGGTGACGTCTGAGATCTTCTGTGGCACATTAAAGGGATAACCCGCCCGCAACTCGGACCGCAAAAAAAAGAAGAAAATATTGTACCCGACCCGCATTTTTTAAAACTAGTAAATGCTCATCGTAGCGTCATTGGGCCACAGACGTAGGAACTAGGGGTGCCTCCCATACGGCCCCCATCAGCCTCCCTGGCCTATAATATCCATTGATCCAGCCTGTGGAGGAGAGAAATGTTCCAGGCCCTGACGTGGTGCGCTCAGAGGTGCAGCGGCGAGAGCAGGCGGCCCATCATTTTCCATTTCAGCTGTCAGCTTATGTTTCGACCCTTCTTGAAGAATTCATCAGCAGGTCGACTGAGAGAAGGCCCACTTTTGGAAAAGTGTGAAAGCGCAAACTGTTCTTTTTCTGAATGCTGCATGATAATAGGGATGGGCATTTCAAGCAAAAATATTATTCGATGATTGCTGGGAATTATTCGATTATTACTCAAAAAAAAAACGCAACTCCTCCCCCGCATGCACACATGTATAGGCTACACACATAAACAGAGAGAGAGAGACCCTTCACACTCTTAGTCTGTATGATAACAAACTGTTTAAGTTATTAGGGAATAGGCTATATTAACTCAAGCCATATAATGATTGTAACATGCTGAAACATTATGACCCCAAGATACCGTAACCGTTATATGCCACGCAAGTCTACAGTGTGTGAGCAACACTCGGGTGCGCACTTATTCAGGAAGAAAAGTAACCGGCGCATGTGTTTTAGCAGATTACAGGTGTCATTAGATCAGTAACGTAAGGGATGATAGTGTTGAGGATTTACCTTAGATACGACCGAGAGAGAGCCTGCAGTGTATTCACGCTTTTTCCCGATTCCCAATTACACACTGACTGTAGCAGCCATTAACATAGTTCAGCTTTGTTTTTAATATCAAAGTAGTTATAATTTGTTTCGTTTCTTTATTAAGTCAATTTAGAAAAAATGTTTGGAGCATTTGTTTGTTTGTTAAATAAAAGTTTTTGTTTTTTTTAAAGTGACGACATCCACGTTTGATCAATTTAGCCTCTCAAATCAACACTTGACTTGTCTTGCCTATAATAAAGTCAATAGATATAAACACTTCAAGCATATCACAATGTTAGTTTATATGTTTACTATCACCACCACAGTAAGAGGCGTTTTTGTTTAGTAGTTTCTACTAATAAACTAAATAAAAACAATCAGGCAGTTAGTCTTACCTTACACCTCTCCGCAAAATGACCATAAATCTGATCTTCAATTCCCGCACTAGATCACGTCAATGAAAGCAACAGATACGAGCTGCATTTTATTCATCATCAGCTCATGATCAAACACCGCAATAGAATTGATTTATTAGTGGTCGGATATTAATCCGTCTCGAAAGAATTTCGAAAGGCATTTACTCCTGGTCTTTTCACAATCGGATAGATATCTGACCAGAGAAAGCGAATGAAGTGAGCAGGTGTAAAGGACATAACTCTTGCAGCTGCGCTGAAGGAACGTTCGCTGATGCTGCTGGCGCGGACTCTGAACACGCGCGAGCCGGTCTCGACAGTCGCGTGGGCTCGTGTTGTTTCCACCAGCGCAGCACATCTCATAGTTTCTTTTAATTAACGAATGTCTAAAATATAAAAAGGAGAAGCCTAAAATGGTCACTCACCACCACATCAGCACCGAAAACATGGGGTTTTTCTTAGACGATAATCGCACAACCTATTCGATATTCTATAATTAAGTCAACTAATCGAATATTCGAAAATCGTGACTCATCCCTATATGATATAGCCTAGTGTTATGTAATAAAGGCTTGATTTATTCATTCATTTCGTTTCATTTTCTTAACAATTAAGATGCTGCGTGTGTTTTTCCGGTCTAATCGAAGTGTGCGTCTCTCCCCCGACTTTCCCAACAAAAATCCCGCTCCCTCTCAGAAAATACATAAAACTGACATTACTGAGCTATATGCGTTTAAAAGTAGCCTATTAAAATGGTACAATGGCATTGCTCAGTTCAACGTGTTGGGAAATCGGGCATTTTGTCCCGCGTCAGCATTTATTCAAAAGTTAATAACGCTCAACATTCAAAAGGTAAATAAGGATTTCCCACTTGTATTAGTAGGCTTAGGCTATTTCGCCATGTGGATGCCCGATTGAAGCTCTCACAAGCACAAAATGCAGGCATAGAGTATGTTAATAAAGTCTTTATTAACGCATTTTAGACAAACAAAAACAGGTAGGCTAAGCCTAAGACTCAGGCTACAATATCCATAAATAAACGTTCACAAATACCCGTGAAAGTAAAACTGAAACACACAGTAAACTTAACCTGGGCTTAAAAAGAAGGCTAAAGAAAAAAAAAAAAAAAGAAAAAAAGTAGCCTAATACAAGATAAACGCAAAATATACATTTGTATAATAAAATAAAATAAACTATTATAAAAATAAAATAAAATAAAATACACAAATTTCGGCAAACTTCTCCCACACTTTGCTCTTTCTATTTGTGTATTTGAGGAGCTTGCCGCCTCCATCGCTACCTGCAGACTGAGCTTGTGTGTCATCTTCGCTCCAGTTATCCAGCCAATGAAGTGTAGGCCTATGTATTTCATAGAAAATTGTGTCTAATACTATATAAATTACAAAGGGTTAATTGGCATCTTTATTTCAAACGACCCGACGTACCGCGACCCGTGATATTATTAAAAATATTTTTGGATGACTCGTAACCGCACAAAATGATCCCGCAAATTTTGGATCAACCCAGTCATCACTGACACCGACTTCCGTTTTCAACTTACAAAGAAAGTGTAACGCCTCTTGCAGTTCAAAACACTTATGCTGCGTCATACATCGCGTCAATTATGTTTACGGAAGGCGGTGTGGCGGAAGCTAGATATTGATTCGTATGAAATCATGTGAAATTGTAGATATTATATTCGTCTGAAAGAAGAATGTCATACACACTCACCTAACGGATTGTTAGGAACACCTGTTCAATTTCTCATTAATGCAATTATCTAATCAACCAATCACATGGCAGTTGCTTCAATGCATTTAGGGGTGTGGTCCTGGTCAAGACAAACTCCTGAACTCCAAACTGAATGTCAGAATTGGAAAGAAAGGTGATTTAAGCAATTTTGAGCGTAGCATGGTTGTTGGTGCCAGGCGGGCCGGTCTGAGTATTTCACAATCTGCTCAGTTACTGGGGTTTTCACGCACAACCATTTCTAGAGTTTACAAAGAATGGTGTGAAAAGGGAAAAACATCCAGTATGCAGCAGTCCTGTGGGCGAAAATGCCTTGTTGATGCTAGAGGTCAGAGGAGAATGGGCCGACTGATTCAAGCTGATAGAGGAGCAACTTTGACTGAAATAACCACTCGTTACAACCGAGGTATGCAGCAAAGCATTTGTGAAGCCACAACACGCACAACCTTGAGGCGGATGGGCTACAACAGCAGAAGACCCCACCAGGTACCACTCATCTCCACTACAAATAGGAAAAAGAGGCTACAATTTGCACAAGCTCACCAAAATTGGACAGTTGAAGACTGGAAAAATGTTGCCTGGTCTGATGAGTCTCGATTTCTGTTGAGACATTCAGATGGTAGAGTCAGAATTTGGCGTAAACAGAATGAGAACATGGATCCATCATGCCTTGTTACCACTGTGCAGGCTGGTGGTGGTGGTGTAATGGTGTGGGGGGTGTTTTCTTGGCACACTTTAGGCCCCTTAGTGCCAATTGGGCATCGTTTAAATGCCACGGCCTACCTGAGCATTGTTTCTGACCATGTCCATCCCTTTATGACCACCATGTACCCATTCTCTGATGGCTACTTCCAGCAGGATAATGCACCATGTCACAAAGCTCGAATCATTTCAGATTGGTTTCTTGAACATGACAATGAGTTCACTGTACTAAAATGGCCCCCACAGTCACCAGATCTCAACCCAATAGAGCATCTTTGGGATGTGGTGGAACGGGAGCTTCGTGCCCTGGATGTGCATCCCACAAATCTCCATCAACTGCAAGATGCTATCCTATCAATATGGGCCAACATTTCTAAAGAATGCTTTCAGCACCTTGTTGAATCAATGCCACGGCGAAAGGGGGGTCAAACACAGTATTAGTATGGTGTTCCTAATAATCCTTTAGGTGAGTGTACACCTAGGATGGCTTGAGGGTGAGTAAATCATGGGGTAATTTTCATTTCTGGGTGAACTATCCCTTTAAGCACATTTTATTGGCGTCAAGAGTCAGAGTCTGTGAAAAACTCTGCCAACATATTATTACACTCTAATAATAAACAAGGACACTTAAACACGTAAATCGATTAATGTTAAGCTCTGTAATCTGAGAAACATCTCTCACCTGCAGACTGGAAATATAAGGCATCTGGGAGAAATATTCCACTTTTGTCCTTCATTCACGATCGCTAATTAGCATATCAGTGACGCCATTACGTTGCTTTTGCATTCTGCCGACTGTCAGCCCTTCAAAATAAACTCATTTTCATCTCTTTATCTTTCTGTTTCTGTTGTCGAATATGAAATAGTGACTGAAACGCGTCCCACACGTTAACCAGCCAAGCAGGTGCTCTTCACTGAAATCCTGCTTTATAATCGAGACGTCGTCTGACAAAATCAACATACACATAAGATAAAGACAGTTGCTTTAAATTCGGCTATATTTACACATAAAATGATCCCTCAGGTAAGTAGCAACAAAATACCTTTTTTCTTTCTTTCTTCTTCTAGCAGACTCGACTGAATGCGCTGTTCCTCTCAGCCACCAGCCCTACTCTCTTCTGCGCATGCTCAGTACGCGCAGTCATTCTTCTTAAAGGGGCCGCATATTAAAGTAAATTACATATAGGTAGGGCGCATTCTGGGTCTTAGCGCTAATTTATGATAGACATTTTGTAAGCTTTATATTCCAATCGCGGAACACATGCAGACACACTTTTGGCCTAACCTCACATTATTTGTTGTTTTATAATGTTACAAATTGTGGAGGAATTCCATTTAAGAAAAGAAAGTCATTACTTTAATGACACAAGCACAATAGAACTATATCAAGGCTATTCACATTAGCTTGTTTAAACTTTCATTAAGTTGATACGAAAAAAAGACATTTCAACTAGTATACTGACCTGAAGCAGACATAGCTGAAGCGGTTTGAAATCGTATTGGTCTGGAGCAAGGTTTACTTAAGGAAACATGAAAATAAGCAGAGCAGTCTGATATCTGCCCCAATGACTCAATTAGAGTGCACTGCAGTTTCATTAATCACCACAGATTTACATTGGAAAACCCTGGGGGAGCTGTAGAGCTGGGGAGGACTCAGGCACCCGCTGCCCCACTTAAGGCCAAAGTACACTCACCTAAAGGATTATTAGGAACACCTGTTCAATTTCTCATTATTGCAATTATCTAATCAACCAATCACATGGCAGTTGCTTCAATGCATTTAGGGGTGTGTTCCTGGTCAAGGCAATCTCCTGAACTCCAAACTGAATGTCAGAATGGGAAAGAAAGGTGATTTAAGCAATTTTGAGCATGGCATGGTTGTTGGTGCCAGACGGGCCGGTCTGAGTATTTCACAATCTGCTCAGTTACTGGGGTTTTCACGCACAACCATTTCTAGGGTTTACAAAGAATGGTGTGAAAAGGGAAAAACATCCAGAATGCAGCAGTCCTGTTGATGCTAGAGGTCAGAGGAGAATCGGCCGACTGATTCAAGCTGATAGAAGAGCAACTTTGACTGAAATAACCACTCGTTACAACCGAGGTATGCAGCAAAGCATTTGTGAAGCCACAACACGCACAACCTTGAGGCGGATGGGCTACAACAGCAGAAGACCCCACTGGGTGCCACTCATCTCCACTACAAATAGGAAAAAGAGGCTACAATTTGCACGAGCTCACCAAAATTGGACAGTTGAAGACTGGAAAAATGTTGCCTTTTCTGATGAGTCTCGGTTTCTGTTGAGACATTCAGATGGTAGAGTCAGAATTTGGTGTAAACAGAATGAGAATATGGATCCATCATGTCTTGTTACCACTGTGCAGGCTGGTGGTGGTGGTGTAATGGTGTGGGGGATGTTTTCTTGGCACACTTTAGGCCCCTTAGTGCCAATTGGGCATCGTTTAAATGCCACGGCCTACCTGAGCATTGTTTCTGACCATGTCCATCCCTTTATGACCACCATGTACCCATTCTCTGATGGCTACTTCCAGCTGGATAATGCACCATGTCACAAAGCTTGAATCATTTCAAATTGGTTTCTTGAACATGACAATGAGTTCACTGTACTAAAATGGCCCCCACAGTCACCAGATCTCAACCCAATAGAGCATCTTTGGGATGTGGTGGAATGAGAGCTTCGTGTCCTGGATGTGCATCCCACAAATCTCCATCAATTGCAAGATGCCATCCTATCAATATAAGCCAATATTTCTAAAGAATGCTTTCAGCACCTTGTTGAATCAATGCCACGTAGAATTAAGTCAGTTCTGAAGGCGAAAGGGGGTCAAACACAGTATTAGTATGGTGTTCCTAATAATCCTTTAGGTGAGTGTATACTTCACTTTTTACACGTATGCGAGGGTCAGCGTACAGTGCATGTGATGCAAATTTCCTCATCAGAAGAGTAAGCGTGTACTGAGTGTGCACTGCCAGATTACCATATGTACTTTTTACATGCAGGTTGCACATGCACATAAAATTGCAGTATTTACGTGGGTTGTAACTCATAGCGAGAGATTGCTCGAAACGCTTGTGCATGCGTCGAACGCCGGTGTACGCGTACGAGTCAAAAGAAGTATACGCTCACGTATGCGTAAAAAAAACTAAGTATACTGTGGCTTTAGGCTACGTTCAGGCGGTTCAGACTGACTTTTGTGCATATCCGATTGATCAGGTTTAGCAAGTCTGAACGGCCAAAAATCACATGAAATACAATTTTTACAAATCCATTTCAAGCTACACTCGAATATGTGGTTTGATCCTATTCAAATCACATTTCTGCAAAGTGCCAGGAGAGCAGAATAATTATAGTCTATACCCAGTAAAGCCAGTAAAGTACCTCATACTAGCCTCCTACATTTCTGCCATTGCATCATCATAACTTAGTCTTATAACTTAGTGTAATTTATATTTACAACTTTCGGCAGTACTGGGATATTTAACACCATTTGTAAATAATATAAATGATCAACAGTTTGTTTATTGATTCATATTTTGCAACTTCTAGTAACTACTACCTCCACCAAATCTGGTGAACTGAAGCTTTGGTACTTTATTGTTCGTAAGCAGTCAATAATGAAGGATAAAAAATTCTCTCCATGATACAAGACCTGATCACGTGGGCTGATTTTATCATAATACATGCACATCCCAAACATATTTATCACAGTATTAAGAAAGAATGATTAAATTCATTAATGTGATTAAAACTAAAGTATACAACTGATTCTGTCATTTAATAGATCAATCAAGACAAAATGTTGTTTCTGCTTTATTTCTCATAATTGCATGTACAATCAGAACAAAATATAGTACACTTAGTAAATGACACAAATATATCTTATTCAATAAAGACATTAGCACACAATCCATCCTGAGAGAAATAAATTACAATGATTTTATTTACTCTGTAAGAGTTGTTGACTGGTGAAGATTCAACTCCTTATTTTCCAAGCTTTGTAAGGGCCGCCCCATCGGGTTTCCAATAGGCGGGTGAAGGTTTCTGCATGTCTTTTCAGCGTGGCAAAGCAATTCAAATTAAACTTTTATCGGACTAAACTTTTTATCTTTTAATCACAACCTCAAATTTAGGTAAGAGTGCCGATTCATTATTGCTAATTTATATGATAATCTAATCAGACATCTGATCTTTGCACCTGCAGTTTATTCTTACACTATATTGCCAAAAGTATTGGGACACCCCTCCAAATCATTGAATTCACGTGTTCCAATCACTTCCATGGCCACAGTTGTATAAAATCAAGCACCTAGGGGTGCTTCTGAATTCTTATTTGTGCATCCTCGTTTCCCTTCAGGATGCGAGGGAAGGATGCAAGGAAAAGATGCGAGGATGGAGGAATTGAATCAAGTGGAATGAAATATCCTCGCTCCCTTTAGCGTCACTTCAAAGAGTCGTCAATCAATGATACTTGAACATTAGAAATAACTATTTATATTGTAATAGGTTTCAACCTTATGTGTCAATGCATATTGAAACAACTGAAGTTATTTGCATGAGTGCATTTTGCTGATTTTTGCCTTTCATTCACTTAAGTTAATGGTGTTTGTGTGGTCACAGTTTCATCCTTTATGTCGTATACGACTGACACTGAGTAGCCTACATCTTGGATAAGATTCCTAAAAGTTTCACACATACAGCAAACATTACAGACATGCATAAACGTGGATATGTTACATGTCTAAAGTAGTCTATATAGAAAGAATAAACCAGTCTAATCTAATGAATTTCACTAAATTTAAAATATGCATGCACAATAAACTACAGTAAAATGTATTTAAATCTCTCGACAGAAAGGTTTTTGTAGGTTTTAATAAAATGTTATTTAATAACAGTACTCATAATAAGCATATTTCCAGTATGTGCATGCCTCGCGCTCATAAAAAAGGCTTGCATCGCCAACTCTCATCAGAATCCTCTGTAATCCTCAGCAAACTTTGACAGCTGGTTGATCCGTCTCATTCGGTACTTTTTTGAGTCGGACGTGCTACTTCAGGTTTTGCGTCTTGGGTCATCAACCCAGAACTAACGTTCGATTCAGTTCGTTTAACTTGCTCAAGAACCAAACATCACTAATGCAGACGCTTCTACAAACATTAGTGAAAGAATGGGTCGCTCTCAGGAGCTCAGTGAATTCAAGCGTGGTACCGTGATAGGTTGCCACCTGTGCAATAAGTCCATTCGTGAAACTTCCTCACTACTAAATATTCCACGGTCAACTGAATGCATCTGAATGAACCTGCAGGTGTTGTTTTAGATTTGATGATGAAATAAAATCTTCACCACGCTGATCACAGTTGAATGGTTTTTTCCCAGAGTGACGGAGCAGATGTTTACTGAGACCTGATGCTTGAGTAAAACTCTTTCCACACTGAGTGCATGTATACGGTTTCTCTCCAGTGTGGATTCTCATGTGTTTGTCATGGTCTCCTTTTTGTCTGAAACTCTTCCCACACTGAGTACAGTAGTACGGCTTCTCTCCAGTATGAACTCGCTCATGTGATTTCAGGTGTGCTGACTGGGTGAAACTCTTGTCACAATATGAGCACTTGTGAGGTTTCTCTCCAGTGTGAATTCTCTGGTGCCGTTTCAGTTGGTCAACTCTAGTAAAGCTCTTCCCACAGTCCGAACACACATGATCTCTCACTTCATCATGTGTTTTCTGGTGCTGTTTAAAACTGTTCATCCATGAAAAACTCTTCCCACAGAGCGAACACACATGAGGCTTCTCGTCTGAATGAACCATCAGGTGTTTTTTTAGATTTGATGATGAAATAAAATCTTCACCGTTGAATGGTTTTTCTCCAGAGTGACGGAGCAGATGTTTACTGAGACCTGATGCTTGAGAAAAACTCTTTCCACACTGAGTGCATGTATACGGTTTCTCTCCAGTGTGGATTCTCGTGTGTTTGTCATGGTCTCCTTTTTGTCTGAAACTCTTTCCACACTGAGTACAGTAGTACGGCTTTTCTCCAGTATGAACTTGCTCATGTGATTTCAGGTGTGTTGACTGGGTGAAACTCTTGTCACAATATGAGCACTTGTGAGGTTTCTCTCCAGTGTGAATTCTTTGGTGCCGTTTCAGTTGGGCAGTTGTAATAAAGCTCTTCCCACAGTCACAACACACATGATCTCTCACTTCATCATGTGTTTTCTGGTGCTGTTTAAAACTGTTCATCCATGAAAAACTCTTCCCACAGAGAGAACACACATAAGGCTTCTCGTCTGCATGAACCATCAGGTGTTTTTTTAGATTTGATGATGAAATAAAATCTTTCCCACACTGATCACAGTTAAACGGTTTTTCTCCAGAGTGACGGAGCAGATGAACACTGAGACCTGATGCTTGAGTAAAACTCTTTCCACACTGAGTGCATGTATACGGTTTCTCTCCAGTGTGGATTCTCATGTGTTTGTCATGGTCTCCTTTTTGTCTGAAACTCTTTCCACACTGAGAGCAGGTGTGCGGCTTTTTGGCTTTTGTTTCTTGAGCTTTGAAGTCACAGAGTTTCTTCACGTCATTTAGTTGGTCTCGTGGCTCCGTCACTTCCATCTGGTCTAAAATAAACATATAGTCAGAATCAGTTCAATGAGGTTAAATGTGAAAATTAAAAACACTCAGCAGGAAACAAGACATCAGGTATCTGTATCTGAGTATCTTTGATGTGTAAAGGTCAGTTCTCTGATTCACTTTCGTTTTAATACGATCAGTGGTGATGATCAGTGGTGGACAGGACATATTTTTACTTTGTTACAGTGCTTAAGTACATTTTACAAGTGTCCGAGTATTTTTATTTTAAGAAACTTTTACTTTACTACATTGTAAAGCATAATATTGTACTTTTTACTCCACTACAATTGTACGCACCGAATGATCCGTTCAGCCCGAGTCTCCAGTTAAAGGGATAGTTCATTCAAAAGTGAACATTAGCCCATGATTTACTCCCCCTCAAGTCATCCTAGCTGTATATGACATTCTTCTTTCAGACGAATACAATCGAAGTTATATTAAAAAATGTCCTGGCTCTTCCAAGCTTTATAATGGCAGTGAATTGTGTCATTTTTGAAGTCCATAAAAGTACATCTATCCATCATATACCTGCTCCACACGGCTCCGGGGGGTTAATAAACTCCTGAAGCAAAGTGATGCGTTTGTGTAAGAAAAATATCCATATTTAAAACTTTCTAGACTAAAATAACTACCGGCGGTCAGCGGTACGCAGCTCGACTTACTTAGTAACCCTTGTGTTTTGACGAACGCAGAAGTGCAGAGGATAGAGCGGGGGGTGTAGCCAGCGGGCGGGTCTGACGGGCACAGGGCCGCCTACTGTGATGAGTAGGCCCCCCCAGTTTATTATACAAATATAATATTTGTTGAATAACAGTTGTTGAAATTATTTTAACGTAATTACAAAATTATTACAACATCTCAAATACTAAAACAAATAAAATGTGTTTTTTTACAGTCTATAGTTTTTGAATAATGACTGATGAGTTTGATTGACAGCTGTGTTAGACAATTAGGTGTCAGGCTGTCTCGTGCATGTCACGCCTGTGAGTTCATGAAGTGTGTTTGCCTAATCACTTAGCCTATAATTTGCAGTTGTGCGATGCAAAATTCTATTAAAAGGACTTTTAAAAACTCGCACTGAGAAAAACCGTAACCGCTGCTCATGTTTTGTATGTGGACAGGTTGCAGTTGCAGTTTTAGTTTATGTTGACAGTGACACTGACTGGGCACGTTCGTGGGTGAGACGTGGTAGTTTTACATGGGTGTGTTCTACGATAATTTTTTTCAATTGAATCAAAGAAAATAAGATTGAAATGACCTGAATATTGAGTCCGTCTGTTATTTAACCTGAAAGCATAGGCGTAATTTGTGGGTGGCACATGTATGCCCCTACCACTGCACAATGGGTATCTTGAAAGAGCCCGCTCACTTTTGCTTAAAATTCTGCCTACGCCACTGGGATCGAGCAAAACAAAATGTAGCATAAGGGGTTACTCTTTTAGCACAAGTTGACTTGTGTACCGCTGACTGCCGGTAGCTAGTTATTTTAGTCTATACCGTTTTAAATATGGATATTTTTCTTACACAAACGTGCCACTTCACTTCAGAAGGCCTTTATTAACCCCCCGGAGCTGTGTGGAGCAGTTATATGATGGATAGATGCACTTTTATGGACTTCAAAAATGACACAACCATTCACTGCCATTATAAAGCTTGGAAGAGCCTAGGATGACTTGAGGGTGAGTAAATCATGGGCGAATTTTCATTTTTGGATGAATGCTTGATGAACCTAATGCTTTAACTGAATTCACAAGTCTGACTAAAAATTACGGGAGATCCTTGGAACTTGAGTGCAAACACGACCGATGGCGCGAAAAGTTAGTTACGAATGCCGAATTTTAGGATTGATAGAACAAAATCTGCTGTAAAAGGACGAGCCGTTTAAGGCAGACCACTGTAATGCTTAAAAGCAGTACGGTCCACACCACTGTCCCAACGGTGTAGGGTTTAGTTAAAAATCAACCCTAAACATAACGTTAAAATAGCGCAAATTGCATCGTTTTTCCTTATTTTAAATAACACCGTTTGTTTGGATACATGAAGTAACCTAAATTTACTTTTACTATATTTTAATATAATTAATGTTTTGATAGTGTATAAGTTTTTGAAATAAAATAAAATGTTCTTACTTGCAGAGCAATATATTTATGAAGTTTTTGAAGCGTCAAATTGGTAGTTGCGTAGCTGTCATTGGAGGGACAGGAAGCTCTCAGATTTCATTAAAAATATCTTAATTTGTGTTCCGAAGATGAGCGAAAGTCTTACGGGTTTGACATGAGGGTGAGTAACTATCCCTTTAACTGTAAATCCCCTTAATGGTGGATATGCGTGGGCGATCATTCTTCTGTGACGTTCCTGACTAATGAAGAATGAAGAATGGACACCAACCTATTTGTTCCTCAGCATCTTCATGTTTTATTCTGGATGGTTCTGGATCACTCATGTCTTCAGTCTCCTCTTTAACAGACGACTGTAACATCTTACAACAGTTTTTATGATAGAGAATGCTTCTTTTATGTTTGAAACTCTTCCCACACTGAGTGCAGTGGTACGGCTTCTCTCCAGTATGAACTCGCTCATGTGATCTCAGGTTTCCAGAATGAGAGAAACTCTGTTCACAATATGAGCACTTGTAAGGTCTTTCTCCAGTGTGAGTTTTTTGGTGCCATTTCAGTTGGGCAGCTCTAGTAAAGCTCTTCCCACAGTCACAACACACGTGATCTTTTACTTCATGTGTTTTCTGGTGCAGTTTACAATGATCCAGCCTTGAAAATCTCTTTCCACAGTGAGAACACACATGAGGCTTCTCATCCGAATGAACTCTCTGGTGTCTTTTTAGATCTGATGATGAATTAAACTTTTTACCACACTGATCACAGTTAAAAGGCTTTTCTCCAGAGTGAATGCGCAGATGATTCCTGAGAGCTTTTGTCCGATTGAAACTCTTTCCACACTGAGTGCATGTGTGTGTCTTTTTGGCTTTTCGGGTTCGGGTTTTGAAGTTGTAACGTTCCTCCTCCACCCCATACAGTCCATGTCTTTGCTGTTCCACTTTCACCCAATCTAAAATAAATAAAATAAAAAAATAAAATAATAAAATAAAAAAAGGTTTTTAATTTAAAAGTAAGAAAGGAACTTGTTGCTGCTACCTTTTTATCTGTTATAGACAATAGAGATATTCTGTACATGCATGCAGAAAAGTCTGTTTTACACACCGAACCGACCAACTAGTGGAGACGAAAGCAGACTGCGGCTGAGAAAACTTAGCTGACGCACAAAAACTGGTGTGTTCCAGGCTTTATGCTCACTGGATTCTATTTACCATTCTGCTTTACGTTTTGTTACTAAAACCGAGTATTCTACACATCATTGTAGTTTGTACAGTTTATCATGTTGGCCTCCACTTTCAATTCGTAGGCAGCATCACTGGCTTATTTTTATTTATAAGGCAGTGATAGGATTGTTGCCTTCTTATTTATCAGTTTTCTCTTTGGTAGAAAACAATAGATACAATCTCAGGTTAAAATTCTTTTTACTATACCTGCTGTAAAATCTGAATTTGGTAAAATTGCCTTCCGTTACAATGCCCCTTCAACCTGGAATGCTTTGCAGAAACAGTTGCACTATTATCCCACTTAATGATTTTAAATTATGTGTCACAGAAACCTTCAACTATAAGTGTGATTGTATATAGGCTGCTGTTCTGTTTTGTTTTCTGCCTGTTCTGGTTATGTTATTGTGTCATATTTAGTTTGTTGTTGTATTTAACTTTTGTCCTTTTTAGGTGCTGTATGGTTTACGGGTGTAAACAATCAGCGAAAGGTTTGCTCTATAAATGCAATAAGCATTTACAAAAACTGGGTACAATGCAACATTATTCTACTCACCCTTCAACCATTGAATATTAAAAGTAAATTTGTCAGTGTAAAAGCATTAAAAAGTAGCCTAGAAATCTAGACGCACCCTAGCGGCAGCAAATCTAATTTGCCGCGAGTGTGGTCTAGCAACTCTTGGTAGACCTGCGAGCTGGAAAAACCAAACTCTGGTCAGGCCAATCACATCGTGTATAGAGTCGGTGGGCGGGCTTAACATAATGACGGCAGAGTTGCCGAGGTTCCACGTGCTACTTAAAAACAAAGAAGCTGGCGAACAGCGGTCTTTCGAAACGGCTTTGGCCGCGACTCTGGGAGACTTGTTAAACTTTTCTTTGAGAAAAGAACAAAGAACGGCACTGAAGTCATTCTTAAGAAAGGAAGATGTGTTTGGAGTTTTGCCGACCGGATACGACTAAAGTTTAATCCATCAACTAGCTCCACTTCTTTGTTGCTCTGGTCGGTTGTAGCGCACCCTATTGCGTGCAGAGGGAATTTGAAAGACAACCGTTTATCCCGCCTCTCGGATTGAGCCCTGCCAATGGCGAGTTCCCAGACCCAACATCTTGATGTGGGGAGAATGTGTCTACATTAAAGGGGTCATGAACTGGCTTTTTTTATACTGTTGTCTGAGGTCAACTTATGGCGTTTGCGTGGTTTTTACATTCAAAAACATCATAATGAAAAAGTAATAGGCTATTTTGTACCCTGGTTTTGAGGCTCTCTCAAGAAAATTTGAGAGTGAAAATTTTAATGGGCGTCGCACTGAAGACTTGGAAGTAAGCGCCCACGGCTAGGATTGGACAAGATTTGCATATTATAATGAGCTCCGGCTCCCCTGGCAGTACACCGGAATGAGTCAATCACAGGGTTCGCAAGATGTCTTTATCAAACAAACACAATGATTCGTCTCTCATCCACCCGCGATTGATTGGAATGTTATTTTTGTATTACTTGACCAGCCTGATCTGTGAATATAACCGCAAACCGTACACGCACACACACACACACACACACACACACACACACATATCAAGTCAAGAAGAGCGCACCCTTCAAATATCAAGTCAAGAGAGTGAACAAAACACATCAAGAAATTAATGTTATTTTTGCTATTTAAGATAGCCCATCGGCTGCCAGGCTTACGTTTTGGTAGCCCATCTGGAAAACACATAGCCCCGGGACGTTGGGCTTTATGAGCCCTGGCCCATATATGTCCGAGTCTGATCCTGAATCGCAATGAGCCAACAACACCACAAATAAAGGATTCGGGCTTGAGGCGGTGTTTCACCACATGATGACGTCAAGGGTTGGCACATTCTGTCAATAAAAGCTTTTCTTTGACTAACAAGTTTTCAGCTCTGAAACTTACAGGATATTCTTATATTACCATGACCTTTTATATATCAAAAGCTCAAGGGAAAGCTGATTTCTCAATTCATGACCCCTTTAACACATTTACCACAGCAGACCATGAATAAACCAAAGGCTTGATTCTTTCTTCAATTAATTACAGAATTTAAATTTTTGCGTGAACTATCCCTTTAATACTTTTACTGGAGTAATATTTTAATAGAATATCTGTACTTTTACTCAAGTATTTGATTTGTGTACTTCATCCATCACTGGTTATGACTATTTAGATGCATTTCTCTATCATTTATCATCCATATACTGATTATTATTTCACAGCCACTAAAGCAGTCAATAATGAAGAATCAAGAATGGACACCAACCTATTTGTTCCTCAGTGTCTTCATGTTTTATTCTGGATGGTTCTGGATCGCTCATGTCTTCAATCTCCTCTTTAATAAACTCCATCTTTAACAGTCACACAGATTTCAGCCGCTACACCTGGAGTTTGTCCTTCTCTTGTAGGATGATGGGAATATTCCCAGTATTTATTGGTGAATTGTTGTGGGAGGGGCTTCACTGCAGGTGTGAACTGTGATCACTGTGAGATACTGACGCCCACAGGACCAGACCTGGAAAAATCACAGATAAATTACTGAGTTTATACTGGATTACTTTAATTACAGTTAAATGAAGTGAACACTGTCAGGAATATGGAGTATTCTGGTACAAGTTAGATATGAATTGCATTTAAAACAAGGTTTGTTCAACTCCTGTCCAAAGTCTGAGAGAAACAACAGGACCATCATGTTTAACTGAGCTGCTGAAAAGCCTCTTTGTCTCCAAAAGTTCCCTGTTTTCCCCTCATTCATTACGCTGATGTCTGAGATCTTCTGTAAAGTGGCACATTAAGCACATTTTATTGGTGTAATAGAGTCAGAGTCTGTGGAAAACTCTCTGCCAACATATTATTACACTCTAATAATAAACCAGGACACACAACACATTTCATTACATTGGTCCTTAAACACGTAAACTCTGGAGCTGATTAATGTTAAACTCTGTAATCTGAGAAACATCTCTCACCTGCAGACTGGAAATATAAGGCATCTGAGAGAAATATTCCACTTTTGTCCTTCATTCACGATCGCTAAACGATCGTCGCTTTCAGTTTTAATTGCTCTCGTCCCGTCTCTCGCGCCTCTCTCTTCTGCGCATGCTCAGTTCGCGTAATTTTTCTTAAAGGGGCCGTATATTCTGAAAAAGGCCCGGTTCCAGAATCAAATCACTGAGGGTGCTTCTAAATTACTGCGGGTGCTCTAGTAAAGTGCAGATGTAGGCTAATCAACAGATACACTATAGTAGTGTACAGTGAGATGTTTCATTAAGTCATCACTTTTACCAATACTTCGAATTAATCTATTAGTCTGTTAATACAATAATTAATAGTATTGTATTAATCTATTAGTCTGCCTTTACATTACTGTAATGTTTTACTATTTTAACATCATATTTCTGTCCCATGCAGAGTGAATCCAGTAGATATCACTTCTGAAACCTTGCAGCATGCAATTGCAATCTGTCCTCTTAACATCATAAAAAACAATAGTTTTATTCAATGGATGATATAGGCTGCAGCCTCTAAAGTAAGCCAAGGTCGCCCCCTTTACAATCACTAAAACACTGTCGCTTTGTCAGTTAGATGAGAAACATCCAAAACATTAGTCCAGGAGTCTCAGCATGTTGCATTCTTCTGCATAACATTTGCTTAGAGCCAGATGATAAGCTTGATGTGGTTGATCAAAGTGTTGATGCATGAATAACACCCCCCAGCAACTTTACAATAGTTTTCGATACGTCTTTGTGTTCACACCATAGACTGTAAAAAAAATATGGACGTAGTGTCTGTGATGTCACCTGTGTCATCTGTGATTCTGAAGAGCAGTTTTGAAGCATAAATAGGGTCAAGCTGGCCGTTGTCATATTGGCAGCGCATCATCATGCGTCACTCCCAGATAACTGACAATGGGCAAAGAGGCGGGATGTGGGCAGAGCTGAGGTGACGTGATGACTAACAGACAGCAGACAAACCTGTCACTCAAAGTGACCACGCCCTTAATTATGCAGAACTTTAAGGCTTTATTTAATGTAAACTAATGAGTTATAAACAAATTCGCCCCCCTCACAGTTGTCATGAAGGGCAAAATTAGCTATGTAGACCAAAACCACAATTTGTACCAGGATGTAAACATGTTTTTTTCTGCTGTAAAGTTGGGCATTTTAACATGGAACTCAATGAGATTCTGCTCCCTTCTGGAGCCTGTCCCTAGGGGACAGTCGATGAATTGCAGTTTAAGTCACTTCCGTATTGGCTTCAACAGAAACTGGGGGAGGTTGCCGCTTGGTTCACACCCAAGCGATTTTCACTGCCGATGCGCCAAGTGAACGTGCAAATTCAGTAGATGGAGCTCCCGGTACACAAGGTGGTGCTGCGGCACTTTACACTTCTAACACTCGCTTGTCACACAGAAGAAGAAGAGAGCCAGTATTTATGTGCTTGCCAAAACCATTCACACACTGTTTGCTAACTGGCAAGCAGCATTAGCAGCTCATCTTCTTCTTTGTCTACTTAGTCTACTTCCTCTTCGTCGTATCAATGTATGTTTGGCAAGACTGTTTTGTGCTTGAGCGCCACCAAGTCATGGTTTCAGCAGCTCCAGGCATGTGAACAAAAGCACCAATCTCATTGGCCAGCCAGTTTTTAACGCGGTCAAACCAGGCCTTTTTCTGGGTAAATTATTTTTGCATCGGTGGGCACACTCACATTGGCACCCTTTGTTTAGAGGCACTAAACGTCAGCGATAAACATGCACGATAATCGTCCCGGTGTGAACAGACCTTAATGCAAGTCATTACAGAGACATGATTTGCAACTGCATCTATGAGTTATAGAGGGATGATGAACTAAAATGAGGGACACTTTGTATACTGGCACATATGGGTTTGAGTGTACAGGAACAGAGATTTGTAATAAAAAGTATTGTAAACAGAAACAGCCTGAACATGGGTTCCAATCCCTAACCCATAATAATAAAATGTTTCTTTCTAAAGAGATTTCTTTCACACATTTTCTCCATCACTTAAAAGTATATGAGTCACTATGAGTTTTAAATTAAATGCACAAAATTTTGCCAAAAGTTTTGGGATGCCTGCCTTTACATGGACATGAACTTTAATGACATCCCATTCTTAATCCGTAGGGTTTAATATGGAGTTGGCTCACCCTTTGCAGCTATAACAGCTTCAGCTCTTCTGGGAAGGCTTTCCAAAAGGTTTAGGAGTGTGTTTATGGGAATTTTTGAGGATTCTTCTAGAAGCACATTTGTGAGGTCAGGCACTGATGTTGGATGAGAAGGCCTGGCTCGCAGTCTCCGCTCTAATTCATCCCAAAGGTGTTCTATCGGGTTGAGGTCAGGACTCTGTGCAGGCCAGTCAAGTTCCTCCACACCAAACTCGCCCCTCATCCATGTCTTTATGGACCGACGCTTTGTGCACTGGTGCGCAGTCATGTTAGAACAGGAAGGGGCCATCCCCAAACTGTTCCCACAAAGTTGGGAGCATGAAATTGTCCAAAATGTCTTGGTATGCTGAAGCATTAAGAGTTCCTTTCACTAGAACTAAGGGACCAAGCCCAACCCCTGCAAAAAAAAAAAAAAACCACACAAACCCCCCTGGCCACCAAACTTTACACTTGGCACAATGCAGTCAGGCAAGTACTGTTGTCCTGATTGCCAGACAGACAAGCGTGATTGGTCACTCCAGAGAACACGTCTCCACTGCTCTAGAGTCCAGTGGTGGCGTGCTTTACACCACTGCATCCCACGCTTTGTATTGCACTTGGTGATGTAAGGCTTGGATGAGCTGCTCGGCCATGGAAACCCATCCCATGAAGCTCTCTACGCACTGTTCTTGAGCTCATCTGAAGGCCACATGACATTTGGAGGTCTGTAGCTATTGACTCTGCAGAAAGTTGATGACTTCTTCGCACTGTGTGGCTCAGCATGCGCTGACCCCGCTCTGTGATTTTACGTGGCCTACCACTTCATGGCTGAGTTACTGTTGTTCCCAATTGCTTCCACTTTGTTACAATACCACTCAGAGTTGACTGTGGAATATTTAGTAGTTTTAGTAATTTCACGAATTTCCACACTTGAGTTCACTGAGCTCCTGAGAGCAACCCATTCTTTCACAAATGTTTGTAGAAGCGTCTGCATGCCTAGTGTTTGATTTTATACACCTGTGGCCATGGAAGTGATTGGAACACCTGAATTCAATGATTTGGAGGGGTGTTCTAATAATTTTGGAAATATAGTGTATGTCTCAAGCTTGAAATCGGAATAGATTTTTTTGACATGCACACACTGCACAAAAATGCAGTTTCCCGTGCATTTATAACTATATGCATTGTGCATAATAACTATTCGCCTACTTGGAGAATATTCATATTCTCCTACTCCTATTCTTTATTTGTTTTAATCAGCAGACTTAATATTTATCAATTTCTGATCATAATTTGCAGATAATGAGCATTTGAACCGCTGTGCTGTGCTGCTTATATTGCTTATATGCCTCATCCCGTGCACAAAACCAGTCACATGAGAATCCGAAACAGGGACTGGTGGGATGTTGTCCTGCTCCACTTCAGACGCTGAGTGAAAGGACAATTTAAGAAGGACGGGACACTCATTTATATGACACTTTATTCAACAGGAAGAACAGTTTGTTCCACGCTGCATACGTCATTATACTATTTCTACATCATTGTACATGCACTGTCCTTTCAGGTTCAGTTTTCAATCCGATCAAGTGTTTACATGTCCTCTCGATCGGATTAGAAAAGGAATAAACCACCCCTTACAATCCGATCCGAATGGAATTCACTCGGATCGATTAAGGTGTTCATGAAGGCTTTTCAGTCCGAATGAGCTGTCAATCCGATTACTAATGGATTATATTAATGGATTATATTAATGGACAAATTAATCCATTAATTTTGGTTGCATGTAAACGTAGACAGTGTTACTTAGAGAAATCGAGTGTAAATCAAAGTATTGCGTGTATAGATATGTAACATGATATAAACGTCACTATAAGATTACAATGAGATGGAAATAGATGATATAAAACACAGACGTTGTCAAAGGTTTTTATTGCGTAACAGAAAAATACATACATATATAGAGGATGATACTGTATTCCAAACATCCAAAAGAAATTAACAAAGAAGAAAAATAATAAATGAGACTACATAGAGGTATATCTTACAATCAATCAATAAAATAAAAGGTATCAGGAATTATATAGAATCGTTGTGGTTTTTAATTCCTCTTAGGAATAAGGAATAAGAGGAATCTTATTCCTGAGGAATAAGAGTTTTATTCCTCTTCTTCCAAATAGTGTATTAGTTCACTTTTAAATACTATGATGTTAGGTTTATTATTTGCACAATTTTGTTTGTGTGCATCAAATATAAGCAATAGTTTAACAAGAATGTTTTCTTCCAAACGGTTACTCTTATACAATAGGAATATATATTTACTAGATAGCTGTTAAAGAAAAATTGAATCATTTATGTTTGAGTTCACACAGAAGTCAACATCTGTCTCTGCCACACAAAAACACCTTCTTAACAGGGGGTCACGGGACTCCTAGTTTGGAGACTCTCCCGGGCCTTAGGTGTCAGATGGGGCTGATTGAATCACATATCTATCTCATTAAAATGTATATCGACCACACCTCACATTCTCATGCACGATCGTAAAGCTCCCCACCACGCACAGCAGGATTCAGTCACTCTCACACAAACACTAATGGGGGAAGTACGGGACATTGAGGGGTATAAGGGCTAGGGCCATCCTTTGGTTCCTCAGTTTCACACTTGGTACAGACACTGACGGTTGTACTGAGTGTGGCTCTTCTAGCAAGAATAAAAGCTTTATAAAGACCATTGGTAATGCTTTGTCTCTTATTCAGTGAAGCAGCTGTTTTGCCATCACATAGCGTAATCTTAATTTTTTTTTTTGAATATCAGATATTCAATATGTAGATCGGTTAAATATAGGAACTTGTATAAGAAAAAAACATGCAACACACGTTGTCCTTGTCATCACAGAATCTGACCAATGAGAATAAAGTGTGTCGTCATCAAGGCTTTCACAACTGATTTTGAGCAACTGCAGCGCTTGGTCTCATTTTGCTCTCGTGGTACTTTGATGGCATATGTGATCGTAAGGCGGCTGCAGCGCCGATCAAAGTCGGACACATTTTCTAACCAGAATGCATTGCTTTTGCCAGGCGGCAGCCGATCTTTGCTGTGCCGCATGAAGTCGAACCAGCCAAATGGGAGACGAATTTCAACTGACAGGAAAATTGACCAATCATATCGTCCCTCTAAATGGGTGGGGCTTAATATCATCCCAATTATGATGCGTTTCGCCCACTGTGAGGGACTCGATCAGAAAAAAATAATACAACTGATAAATTGGCTAGTGCTATAGAAACTGCAAGCAACGTCATTTTAAATTTTTTATCCACTCCGTTTTCAAGATTAACTTTTAAAGAAAAGCTGTAGTTGATCAGGAAAGGAAGAACTAGACCAGAGCTTAGTTTTGTGCAGAAAGCCAAGCTTTTGAAAACAATTATAAGCGAATCTACCCCTGGATGACAGAATTAATCAAGAAGCTAAAGCTGTACTGTTTTACACATATTAAGCTTTATTTGAGAAAACCTTTGTTCTAAGGATCTATTATGGATTATCAATCTCTCATGAAGTGCAGTCTAAAAGTTGCAATCTCTTCCCGAGTTTTCAACTCAAACATGTTCAAACATGTAAGGCTACCTTCCACAACTAGTTATTTCTGACATTTAGGCTGAGTGAGATTCGCCTGTTTTGTTGTTGACATTTTGTCATTAGTAAGAAGGCTTGACAAAATGTTTGAAACTTTTCTCACTGAGTGCAGTGGTACGCCGTCTCTCCAGTATGAAGTCGCTCATGTTTTTTCAGGTGTGTAGACTGAGTGAAACTCTTGCCACAATATGAGCACTTGTAAGGTCTTTCTCCAGTGTGAATTATTTGGTGCCGTTTCAGACAGTCAGCTCTACTAAAGCTCTTCCCACAGTCACAACACACATGATCTCTCACTTCATCATGTGTTTTCTGGTGCAGTTTAAAATGACGCAGCCATGAAAAACTCTCTCCACAGAGAGAACACACGTGAAGCTTCTCATCTGAATGAAGTTTTAGGTGACTTTTGAGATGTTTTGACAAATTGAACGTTGCACCACACTGATCACAGTTAAATGGCTTTTCTCCAGAGTGAATGAACAGATGATTTTTTAAACCTGTTGCATCTCTGAAACTCTCTCCACACTGAGTGCAGTGGTACGGCTTCTCTCCAGTATGAACTCGCTCATGTAGTTTCAGGTTTCCAGACCGAGCGAAACTCTTGTCACAATATGAGCACTTGTATGGTTTTTCTCCAGTGTGAGTTCTTTGGTGCAGTTTCAGATCGCCAGTTGTAATAAAGCTCTTCCCACAGTCCGAACACACATGATCTCTGACATCATTGTGTGTTTGTTGGTGCTGTTTAAAACTGTTCAGCCATAAAAAACTCTTCCCACAGAGAGAACACACATGAGGCTTCTCATCTGAATGAACTTTCATGTGTTCATTTAGATGTGATGATGAAATAAAATCTTTCCCACACTGATCACAGATAAATGTTTTTTCTCCAGAGTGACAGAGCAGATGATATTTGAGAGTTGATGCTTGAGAAAAACTCTTTCCACACTGAGTGCATGTGTACGGTTTCTCTCCGGTGTGAATTCTCATGTGTGTGTTAAGGGTTCCTTTTTGTCTGAAACTCTTTCCACACTGAGAGCAGGTGTGCGGCTTTTTGGCTTTTGTTTCTTGAGTTTTGAAGTCACAGAGTTTCTTTAAGTCATTTAGTTTGTGTTGTTGCTCCTTCACTTCCATCTGGTCTAAAATAAACATATAAAGCAGTCAGAATCAGTTCAATGAGGTTAAATGTGCAAAGGTCAGTTCTGTCATTCACTTGTCAATTAAAACTTGTTTATGATCATTTAGATGCATCTATCATTTATCATCCATATACTGATTATTATTTCACATCCACTACAGCAGTCAATAATGAAGAATCAAGAATGGACACCAACCTATTTGTTCCTCAGTATCTTCATGTTTTATTCTGGATGGTTCTGGATCACTCATGTCTTCAATCTCCTCTTTAATAAACTCCATCTTTAACAGTCACACAGATTTCAGCCGCTACACCTGGAGTTTGTCCTTCTCTTGTAGGATGATGGGAATATTCCCAGTATTTATTGGTGAATTGTTGTGGGAGGGGCTTCACTGCAGGTGTGAACTGTGATCACTGTGAGATACTGACGCCCACAGGACCAGACCTGGGAAAATCACAGATAAGTTACTGAACTGATGCTGAATCATTTTAACAGCAAACACAGTGTTGCTGAATTATTAGAAAAATAATGCACACCCAAGGTGTAACGGCCACTCAGCTATATTTTTTGTATAGTGCATTATTTTCCTAATAATTCTCGGAGTCAATTATTCCTCCCTTAGTGTGTTTAAACGTGAATAATAAAGCCACAATATGTAGTTTTTCGTGCTAGAGGTCTATTCAAAACAAAGTCGTAGCTTGATGATGCTGAGATTGAGCGAGGATTGAGCCAGTGGGAAAGAATCCGGACGGACTTAATTTTCTGTGGATGATTGTATCCAAACAGTTGCTCACCTGTCTAATAAAGCACATAACATATTAAAGCGTATTTGGTGTTTCATGGTTTCTATTTCGGAAATCGAGGGTAACGCAGGTATGATCAATCAGCCCGTGTCCTGGTTAAAATCACTTTTTTTTTTTTTCTCAGGATTTAAACATTCTTGGAAACATTTGAGATGTATATATCTATATATTTGGGATATTTTAATCCAAAAATCTTGCGTATTGCACCTTTAAATTATAAAAATTAAATAATTTAACAAACAATTAAATTAACTATATGTGCTTGATTTTAGAAATATAGAGCGTTTTGATATGGTTGTACATTAGTAGAATTCAAAACGTCTGTGGGAAGGTTGCATATTTTTATGTGACTCCAGATTTTATAAGGATGAAACAAGTCACAGGTCAAATTCTTCAATTAATATATGAATTACACAGAAATGTAACAGAGATAGAGGCTAGTCAAAATTAACGACTATATTTAATTCTCTGTACGTTACAACAATGTACATTTAGGCAACACAAACACCAATTCTTGCATTATATATGGAACATCTCTGACCTGCAGATTGGAAATATAAGGCATCCGGAGAAAATATCCCACATTTATCCTTAATTCTCGATTAACAGCTTGAAACTGGTGAAAGTTTCAGCTCTCGTCTCGTCTGGTGCGCTTCTCTCTCTCTTTATTGCATTAAGAACATTAACATAACATACATTTATAGGGGGCCATAGTATATTAGACTGTTACATTCATAATAGGATAAAAGTAAACAACATTCTGCGCATTCTCAGTGCGCACGGTGTCGTGTTTCTTAAAGGGGCCGCATGCAGTAAATCACATCTCTGCACTGTTGTGAAGCATTGGGCTATGCGCACAAGATGGCGCCTGTGAGCTCCGGCGACGCAAGTTTAAATGTGAGCATGTTTACCTCCACTCGGTCTCTCAAAGAAGATATATCATTGATGTAAACATTATTATTACTCTGGGTAAATATCATATGCATAAAAAACCGGAATAACAGTAAACACTCTTTATTTGTTTATCTATAATCCATAAAATATCCCTTTGTGAATTGTATAAAGTCATGTATGAGTCTTTTATTTTTTTTCCCTCGCAACCCCCTTAACCCTTACGAAAATGAACCATGGTTTTACTACAAATAAAACAACAACAAAAAAAAACATGGTTATCGTAGTTAAACCATGGTAACCACAAATTAACCATGGTTTTGCTACTTCTAACCATAGTTTAACCATGGTATTTGTGATAAAACTGTGGTTATATAAATGGTAATCAATCAGCCAAAAACTATGGTTACTACACTTTTACTATGATAAAACCATGGTCATTTTTCGTAAGGGAAGTGTCTGAAGATTATGCCTATGTTTATTGTAGGCTATTTAATATGCTATTCCCTTACGAAAATTGTACTTGTATTGTAGTAAAAGTGTAGTAACCATGTTCTTTTGGCTAATTGATTACCATTTATATAACCACAATTTTACCACAAACACCATGGTTAAACCATGGTTAGAGTAGCAAAGCCATGGTTAATTTGTGGTTACCATGGTTGAACTATAATAACCATGTTTTTTTGGTTTTATTTGTAGTAAAACTATGGTTCATTTTCGTAAGGGTTGTTATTGTTGTCCCCTACATCTACAGTGCATAATATCATCCAAAGATTCAGAGAATCTGGAACAATCTCTGTGCGTAAGGGTCAAGGCTGGAAAACCATACTGGATGCCCGTGATCTCCGGCCCTTAGACGGCACTGCATCACATACAGGAATGCTACTGTAATGGAAATCACAACATGGGCTCAGGAATACTTCCAGAAAACATTGTCAGTGAACACAATCCACCGTGCCATTCGCCGTTGCCGGCTAAAACTCTACAGGTCAAAAAAGAAGCCATATCTAAACATGATCCAGAAGCGCAGGCGTTTTCTCTGGGCCAAGGCTCATTTAAAATGGACCGTGGCAAAGTGGAAAACTGTTCTGTGGTCAGACCAATCAAAATTTGAAGCTCTCTTTGGAAAACTGGGACGCCATGTCATCCGGACTAAAGAGGACAAGGACAACCCAAGTTGTTCTCAGCGCTCAGTTCAGAAGCCTGCATCTCTGATGGGATGGGGTTCATGAGTGCGTGTGGCATGGGCAGCTTACACATCTGGAAAGGCACCATCAATGCTGAAAGGTATATCCAAGTTCTAGAACAACATATGCTCCCATCCAGACGTCATCTCTTTCAGGGAAGACCTTGCATTTTCCAACATGACAATGCCAGACCACACACTGCATCAATTACAACATCATGGCTGCGTAGAAGAAGGATCCGGGGACTGAAATGGCCAGCCTGCAGTCCAGATCTTTCACCCATAGAAAACATTTGGTGCATCATAAAGAGGAAGATGCCACAAAGAAGACCTAAGACAGTTGAGCAACTAGAAGCCTGTATTAGACAAGAATGGGACAACATTCCTATTCCTAAACTTGAGCAGCTTGTCTCCTCAGTCCCCAGACGTTTGCAGACTGTTAGAAAAAGAAGAGGGGATGCCACACAGTGGGAAACATGGCCTTGTCCCAACTTTTTTGAGATGTTAATGCCATGAAATTTAAAATCAACTTATTTTACCCTTAAAATTATAGATTTTCTCAGTTTAAACATTTGATATGTCATCTATGTTGCTATGTTTCATAAAATACTGAAATTTGAAACTTCCACATCATTGCATTCTGTTTTTATTCATAATTTGTACAGCGCCCCAACTTTTTTGAATCAGGTTTGTAGCATTTTCACATATATTATTACCAAGTATTACAACAAATATTTAACATTTTGTATTTAGTAAGCCATGAATATGGGAATTTCTCTCATTGAGCAAAATCATAACTTCAATGCTGGTCACTTTTTCATTTATTAAACTATGAAATTATTTATTCAAACTTTTATATCTTATACCAATGAATACATTTCAACAGGGTTACAAACAGTGAGAACACACATAAGGCCTCTCACCTGAATTAACTTTCAGGTTTTGCAGACGTGATGACAAACTAAAATCTTCACCACACTGAGAACATTTAAATGTTTTTTCGCCTGAGTGAAAGAGCAGATGTTTACTGAGACCTGATGATTGAGGAAAACTCTTTCCACACTGAGTGCATGTATACGGTTTCTCTCCAGTGTGAGTTCTTTGGTGCCGTTTTAGTTGATTAGTTGTAGTAAAGCTCTTCCCACAGTCCAAACACACATGATCTCTCACTTCATCATGTGTTTTCTGGTGCAGTTTAAAATTGTCCAGTCGTGAAAAACTCTTTCCACAGAGAGAACACACATGAGGTCTCTCACCTGAATGAACATTAAGGTGTTTTTTTAGCTGTGATAATGAAATAAAATCTTTCCCACACTGATCACAGTTAAATGGCTTTTCTCCAGAGTGAATGTGCAGATGATAATTGAGACCTGATGCTTGAGTGAAACTCTTTCCACACTGAGTACACGTATATGGTTTCTCTCCAGTGTGAACTCTCATGTGTATGTTAAGGTGTGCTTTATTTTGGAAACTCTTTCCACACTGAGAGCAGGTGTGCGGCTTTTTGGCTTTTGTTTCTTGAGTTTTGAAGTCACAGAGTTTCTTTACGTCATTTAGTTTGTGTCGTTGCTCCGTCACTTCCCTCTGGTCTAAAATAAACATATAGAGCAGTCAGAATCAGTTCAATGAGGTTAAATTAACAACACAAGTATCGGTAACACTTTACAATAAGGTTTCATTAGTTAACATGAACTAATAATGAACTGCACTTCTACAGCATCTATTAATCTTAGTTTTTGTTAATTTCAAAATTTACTAATACATTATTAAAATCAATTTTTTTATTGTTAACATTTGTACACAAACAAGTAGCTTGAACAAACAATGAACAGCTGGATTTTCATTAAAGATTGATAAATACTATAACAAATGTATTGCTCATTGTTAGCTCATGTTAGTTAATACATTAACGAATGTTAACAAATTAGACCTTATTGTAAAGTGTTGCCAAATTATCTTTGATGTCCAAAGGTCAGTTCTGTCATTCACTTGTTAAAGGCACAATATGTAATTTTCGCCGCTAGAGGTCGCTTATTCAAAACAAAAGCGTAGCTTGATGTAGAGACCTGGGCGGGACAGATTTCTCAATCCTGCTCCCGCAGGATTCTGTCCCGCCCCCACAAAAATATACGTTACCATCTCCCTCTCCGGCCCGCAACATTCATGTTTTATCCTGCTCCCGCCCGCATAAAAGTAAATCGATTTTTTTCTGTACGTGCCTGAAATAGTTTCAAGTAATTAAACATAAAAGCAAGCGCGTGCATATTATGTTTAGCGCGATCTCACAAAGCTCCATTATCAATGAAGCTGACTGCACAATGAATCTTCCATAGTGTCTACACATTTTTCCTTGTTGTAACCAGAGGATTTGCCAGCATGCAGAATTCATCACTGAACAAAAACTCACTTTGAGCGGTGGGTGGATTCTATCTTAAATGCATCTGATTGGCCATTGCGTTCAGGAAATCAACACATTTCTCTGATTGCTACATTGCACAACTCTGCAAAAACATGTTATAAAGAGAAACTCTGCCCATGCTTGCGCCTGTAAATGAAAAACAATACTTTTATTCAATGGATTATAGCTGTATAGCCTCGAAAGCATGAAAGAGTGCTCACTTTACAATCACAATTAAATGTCACTCATCTCAGTTCATGATCTCACAACGTTCCATTAAAATCAGTAAAGTTGTCTACACTGCACAATGAATCTCTTACATCGTGTCTTTGTTAATAAGAGGGTCCGTGAGAGTGAGCAGAACTCAGCACTTTGAACAAAAACTCTAGCATTTTGAGCGGTGACTGGATTCTAACTTAAGCACCTATGATTGGCCATTGCGTTCAAGGGATCAACAAACACGTCGCAAAAACGCAATAGTGTTTGCCAAATCTGTTTCGCTAATATTATTATATTATTACAGTATCAACTGAGGGTGGCCTTGCTTTCTTTTCAGGGTGCTTATCTTTAAATTTTACTTTGTTTTTTTGGTGGTTTCTGCGAAAGTAAAACAGGAAATCGAGGGTAGATCGGATGTGACGTCAGTGACAGGCGACGCAATGGCACGGCCCGTTTCATGGTTAAAATTACTGATTTCTCTAGATCTAAACATTGTAGGAAAAGTTGGGAAGAACACAAGTCAACAAAATATATACAATTTTTCTAGTGGTTTTTGGATATTTTCATCTAAAAATCTTACATATTGTGCCTTTAATACGGAGTTATGATCATTTAGATGCATTTCTCTATCATTTATCATCCATACACTGATTATTATTTCACAGCCACTAAAGCAGTCAATAATGAAGAATCAAGAATGGACACCAACCTATTTGTTCCTCAGTATCTTCATGTTTTATTCTGGATGGTTCTGGATCGCTCATGTCTTCAATCTCCTCTTTAATAAACTCCATCTTTAACAGTCACACAGATTTCAGCCGCTACACCTGGAGTTTGTCCTTCTCTTGTAGGATGATGGGAATATTTCCAGTATTTATTGGTGAATTGTTGTGGGAGGGGCTTCACTGCAGGTGTGAACTGTGATCACTGTGAGATACTGACGCCCACAGGACCAGATCTGGAAAAAAAAAATTATCTTAATGATCATTTTTAATGCATCTTATATTTTAGGGATGAAAAAACATAAATCGCGATACTGCCTAATGTGACTATTAAACTTCAAAAGGCTAAGATTTAATTAAAGGTGCTCTAAGCGATGTCACGCGTTTTTAGGCCAAAACATTTTTTCTCACATACAGCAAACATCTCCTTGCTATCCGCTAGCTGCCTGTCCCCTGAACACACTGCTCCAAAAACGGCAACAAACACAAACTGGTGCAGTCTGGACCACTTAACATAATAAACAGTGCTCCAGCCAAAAGCTGGATTTTCACCCCCAATTCATTCTTGCCGGCTATTGGCTGGAGCACTGCTTGTTATGTTGCGTGGGCCAGACTGCCCATGTTTGTTTTGGTTGCAGTTTGTGGAGCCTGTAGATCACACACCAGCGCCACGCTCAGGATTTGAAACGTGTTGTGTGTTCTTCAGGCTCGCGCTTCAGACGGCTTGAGATCAGTTTGCAATCACTGAACAGCACACATTTACGCCAAACGATTGCTTATGAACTAATGCTGATCAATTATGACAATGTTTACTTTACCATGTTTATATTGTAATATGTTGCATATAGGGATGTATATTTTAATATTTATTCGATGGGTTGGTGTGGCGAGGCGAGGGACCATGAGAGCGGGCCGGTGGCGAATGATGATGAGCGTCAGCTGTGCGCCACACCGGTCTCATCTCATGGAGGAGTGACGGGAGTATAAAAGGAGGAGCGATGACAGTGTAAGACGAGAGAGGACCAGGCCTGGACTTTATGTTGCGTTTTGTTGTGTATGTAGGCGGCAGGCGGCCGTGAGGGGCTGCCGCCATTATTATGTTGTGGTTTTGTTTTGTTTTAGGCGGCAGTCGTCCGTGAGGGGCTGCCGCCGGCATTATATTTTGTTTGTTTATTTTTTATTAAAGTTTTAAAATGTTCGCCGGTTCCTGCCTCCTTCTTCCCTATATCTGTTGCAATTACTTTACATTGGTGCCGAAAACCTGGGAGGAAGGAGGGACATGCTGTCGGAGAGCCCTCGCTGCTGATGGGGATCGCGGTGCTGAGGAGTTCGGGCAGCGCGAATGAAGGAAGACCGTGAGTGGCTGCCCGAGGCGGTGGTGCTGGAGCAAGTGAAGATCGAGGTGGGACGGAGAGCTCGCTGCCGTGCCCCTGGGTCGAGGTGGGGTGGCTGCCATCCGAGAGGGAGTGGAGGAGTCGCCGGCTGAAGCCTGCTGCCGTCCGCCATGTAGGGGAGGAGCAGGGGGCGCGGGGCTCGCTGCCGGCTCCCTCAGTAAGAGGAGCCACCGCTGGCCGCCAGGTGATGGAGGAGGATCGGACCATCCACCAAGCGTCCAGTGCCATCGCATGGCACCGCGAGGAAGAGCCTCTAGGCAGGCTGAGGACCGAGCGGCAGTGTGTCCGGGAACCGGAGCAGATTTATAACGTACCCCTCAATCCCGCTGCAGTGTTTGTGAGAGCTGCTGCTTTCTCCGAGTGAAATTCTCAGACTCCGATAAAATAAAACAGAACTTATAACATTGGGGCTAATATGTTAGCAAACAAGCTGCTGATAGTTTTTAACTACAGTCCTTAAAGTTGCAAGCATTGTAGCGTTATGCCAGTTCCGGACGGGTCCACCACACCAATAACACGGGCTGCCCGCGGACGTGCCTGACTTTAAATCACCGCTACTAAACACGGATATCGGCCGATGCCGATATATTAAAAAATGACAAATATCGGCCCGATATATATCAGCCGACCTCTAGTAAAAATGGTTTTGTTCAGTTAGAGAACAGATTAACTACAATTAAAAACTGAATATGCTGCGTGAGCCAAACGAGAGTCGCAGCACAAACGCAGCAGGAGTCAGATCTCATTCATAGAGGGGAGGGGGAGTAGAGCGCAATCTCAGGAGTGCCCCCCGGCCTGCGAAGGGCATTGGGGGTATGTGGCGAGGCGAGGGATCGTGAGAGCGGGCCAGTGGCGAATGATGATGAGCGTCAGCTGTGCGCCACACCGGTCTCGTCTCATGGAGGAGTGACCGGAGCATAAAAGGAGAAGCGACGACATTGTAAGATGAGAGAGGACCAGGCCTGGACTTTATGTTGCGTTTTGTTGTGTATGTAGGCAGCAGTCGGCCGTGAGGGGCTGCCGCCGTTATTATGTTGTGGTTTTGTTTTGTTTTTAGGCGGCAGTCGTCCGTGAGGGGCTGCCGCCGGCATTATATTTTGTTTGTTTATTTTTTATTAAAGTTTTTAAATGTTCGCCGGTTCCCGCCTCCTTCTTCCCTATATCTGTTGCAATTACGTTACAGTTGGTAACGTAATTTGATTTTCAAATTTGGGATTTGAATATTCGGGGGTTTTTTCCTCTTTTTTTCACACACCCTGCATCCCCCTCGAAACAGTTCTCATTCACGCTTGCATATGTTTACACTATAAAATAGGGCGAAATACAACACTTGAAATACACAATTATCTTATAGCCTAGCCGTTTTTAATAGGATGGACAGTTGAGAAACCCAACCTCGTTCTACTTAATAAATATATTTGCTTCTTCTTAGCCTAAGTGTTTCCTGCAACGGAGTATCCTCGGTCTAACGCGCACAACTGCATGAGCTTATATGGAAGAAGAGCAGGCCTGAGCTTGCTTTCTGGGTTAAGCTGCGTTGGTTGGTCATTGTGGAAAACAGAATAACAGAATCAAAATGTATTAGCCTTTTTACCCGTTAGGGATGTGACGTGAGAAAATTTCCCCTCACCATCACATTGCAGTGCTTGGGCACTGAGCGACTGTGAACGAATGCAGCCGTGCGCAGTTTACTTTCGGTTTGCCAATTCGGGGGCAGGTTGCTTGAATTGTGGGTTCATTAGCCTATTATTCTTAATGAAAAATAACAAAACAGTACAATGACAAACTCCCTTTAACAGGCGCTTTTACATTTCACTTTGAAACCAAATTGTGGCGAGGCGGGGGACCATGAGACCTTGCCTCATGGAGGAGTGACGGGAGTATAAAAGGAGGAGCGACGACATGGCAAGACGAGAGAGGACCAGGCCTGGAGTTTATGTTTGGTTTTGTTTTGTGTATGTATGTAGGCGGCAGTCGGCCGTGAGGGGCTGCCGCCGACGTTATGGTTTATTTTTGGATTAAAGTTTTTAAATGTTCGCCGGTTCCCGCCTCCTTCTTCCCTATACACGTGAACGTCGTTACACAAATCTTCCGCGATCATCTTGTCAGTCGGCTCCTCGCTCTCGTGATGAATGAGATCTGACTCCTGCTGCGTTTGTGCTGCGACTCTCGTTTGGCTCACGCGGCATATTCAGTTTTTAATTGTAGTTAATCTGAACAAAATCATTTTTACTAGAGGTCGGCTGATATATCGGGCCGATATTTGTCATTTTTTAATATAGCGGCATCGGCCGATATCCGTGTTTAGTAGCGGCGATTTAAAGTCAGGCACGTCCGCGGGCAGCCCGTGTTATTGGTGTGGTGGACCCGTCCGGAACTGGCATAACGCTACAATGCTTGGAACTTTAAGGACTGTAGTTAAAAACTATCAGCAGCTTGTTTGCTAACATATTAGCCCCAATGTTATAAGTTCTGTTTTATTTTGTCGGAGTCAGAGAATTTCACTCGGAGAAAGCAGCAGCTCTCACAAACACTGCAGCGGGATTGAGGGGTACGTTACTCCGACCCGCTCACAGACAGCACTGCCCGTGCTCGGAGACACAGATCTGTCCTCACTCCTGGAGCAGCCCAGAACAGTGTATGACAGGCTAGACGTGTTTATACTCGACGCAGCCGCACGAGCGAGGGTGTGCGCGGCAAAAATGAAGTCAACACGGAGTGGGCGGTCGTGCACGTTGAGCGCAGTGATCGGAGGCACGTGGAAAGTATAAACAAGGCTGAAGCACCCTCAAACGCAAGCTAAAGCACTCTCAGTTGATACTGTAATAATATACTGGCAAAACAGATTGGGCAGATTTGCACATTTGTGTTTGCGCCATCTATTTACAGCGTGTGTTTGCAGCGGTGAGTGATGTAGCCAGATCTCTTCAACGTGATCCGAGTTTTTATTCAGTGCTGAGTTAATGCAGGCTCGCGAAACTCGAGGCTATAGTCTATAAAATCCTTTGAATAAAACTATTGATTTTCATGCTGCTAAGAGGACCGACGGCCAACGGCATGCTGCAAAGTTTCGGAAGTGACCTCTACACATAAATGCTGGAGTCACTGCACGAGACCGAAATATCCTCCGGAGACCCACAATAGAGATTTGGCCTCTGTAGAGGACATTATATTTTAGTGAATTTCTCTGATAACATACACAGTTTTGTCTGGATATTCTTATGAAAATATTCCTTTTTATTACTCCCATTATTATACATCTTTTTACATTACATATTGTTCTAAAAACACATTATGCAAATTAGATATAGTGTATAGATGCATTTCATAGAATGGGAACGGCATTTATGGCCATGTTTATGATTAATACTTGGTCAGTTTATTGATTTGTTTGGTTAACTTTGGATAAAGATTTTATTTTAATACCGTGCAGTTCACAAAATTAAGATTCGAGAGATGGTTCAAGTCAGTGTTCAATTAATGAAGTTAAGTTTAGAAATGTTGGGCATCCACTTATTATTAGTGTGACATTTTAGCATGCAAATGAAGGCGAAAACTTTAAGATCTCAGCCCTAAAAATCGACTGCATATATCGGCCATCGGCTGACCCTGACCTCTAAAAATCGGCATCGGCTATAGAAAAAAACAATATTGGTCGATCTCTAATTTTTACTACTATAATATATCAAAACTGGGACGTAACAGACCTGTGTGTTTCGTATCACTAGTGCAGTGTCCGTTCTCAGAGCATATAAGCCCTGTCCGCGTGAGGCGCGCCGCTTCTCCAGATTCACACCTTGATTAAAGAGAAGAATATGTTCAGCTCCTTCCCTCCGAAGTTTCGAAGCTCAGGACCAGCCCTAGTTGCATATGGTTGTAATAACGCATTAATAAAGCACAGACATTTCAAAATAAGAGTCCCGGTGTATTTCGGGCTGGTTTATTAAATAGAATTCACGCCGTGTGTCCAATTTCCACCTCGGCTATTATTTGGTTACAAAACATAAAATAAAATTTAATTTAATTTAAAGTAAACCCTGTTAGCTTGTGTCTGGGATGCCCCGTCACAGGAAGGAAAGACTAAGGACATTATTTGACGCATATTATTAAATATATAGATTTTTACTAGTATCAGTGTTATTATAGCTAACAAACCATAAGAAAACTTGAAATAAATAAATAAATGTTAACTGACATAAAATAAAAGACTCAAAAAAACTTTATATTAAAGAAATTAACCCGTTATTTAGTTCTATTAACCTGATGTACCAAATTACAAATAAAATAAAAATTAATAAAACTATATAGACAAAACAACAATTACTAAAATGTTAACTAAAATGAAAACGAACACAAAATTAAACAATTCAAAATATTAACAAAAACTATATAGCATCTCAGTGATACTAAAATAACAACATTATATATATATATATATATGTGTGTGTGTGTGTCTGAGATCTTCTGTAAAGTGGCACATTAAGCACATTTTATTGGTGTAATAGAGTCAGAGTCTGTGGAAAACTCTCTGCCAACATATTATTACACTCTAATAATAAACCAGGACACACAACACATTTCATTACATTGGTCCTTAAACACGTAAACTCTGGAGCTGATTAATGTTAAACTCTGTAATCTGAGAAACATCTCTCACCTGCAGACTGGAAATATAAGGCATCTGAGAGAAATATTGCACTTTTGTCCTTCATTCGCGATCGTGAGCAGCGTCGCTTTCAGCTTCACCTGGTGAAAATGTAAGCAGTAAGCATGCGTCTCGTCCCGTCTCTCGCGCCTCTCTCCTCTGCGCATGCCCAGTGCGCGTCATATTTCTTAAAGGGGCCGCATATACTTAAACAGGCCCAGTTCCAGAATCAAATCACTGAGAGTGCTTCTGAAATAACTGCGGGTACTCTAGTAAAGTGCAGATGAAGTCTAAGCAACGGCTCCACCATAGCAGTCTGCAGTGAGACATTTAAGATTAAGTCACAACTTTTACCAACAATTGGAATGGAATTTATATATTACCACAAATATGTTTCTACTCATCTTCCTTACATTGCTTTATTGTGTTACTATTTTAACATGTAATATTTCTGTCCCTTGCAGAGTGAATCCAGAATTTATATGTTGATGCAGCTGGCTGGCTGTCCTCTAAGCAGCATGAAAAATAATAGTTTTATTCAATGGATTATATAGACTGTAGCCTCAAAGGCGAGCCAAAAAAACCCCCCCAAAAAACAAACACAGTGTCGCTTTGTCTGTTATAATCAATAAAGCTGCCAACAAAGCACAATAAATCCCTTACTTGCATTGTGTTTACACTTTGTTTGTTAATGAGAGGCGAGCCTGCTGCATAAAAACTCTGGCACTTTGAGCGGTGGGTGGATTCTGGCTGATTTAAACACCTCTGATTGGCCATCTCTAGAGATCAGCTATGTCCGTGATTGGCTAAAGTACTCGCCACAGCAAAAACATAATGCAAATCGATGCATTTGACATTCTCAGTGCACAAATCACAAATATTTATTACAATAACATTATAACTTGTAATCCAAAGCCTCTGTAAACATCCTGAGGACGTTCAGAACAGTCTGGATTGCAAGCTTGATGACATATGTGCGGGAGCAAACTCACACATGAGCCGACGCTGTGTTTGTTTACAACAGAGATGGGGGATGTGTGTGTTGTATTAATAATTAGATAATGAACTGGCCCAGATCTGGTATGATACTGGGCCAGATCCAGAATAGAGAGGCCAAATCACCATAAAGGAATCCACATCTGGTCCAGAGCTGGCCCAGTTCTGGTCTGGAAGAGTAAAAACAGATCCGTACCCCTAGTATTGGTAGGTTTATGAGGAGGTATGGGGGAGCGGTTAGGGTTAGGCAATCAGGTAGCAACTTCAACGAGGGGGGTAATAATTTGCCAGTGGGGTCGAAATTCGGCACAACACCGGTATTGGCCTGTTGCACCAAAAAACACTGGCCCAAGTCCAATGCGCAGATCTGGCACAGAACTTACGAATGGTCTGGGCCAGATGATGTTTGCTATCTGGGGTAACATTAGGCAGTTTTGATTTATATGCTGTTTAATGTTGTTATTTTATACACTCACCTAAAGGATTATTAGGAACACCTGTTAAATTTTTCATTAATGCAATTATCTAATCAACCAATCACATGGCAGTTGCTTCAATGCATTTAGGGGTGTGGTCCTGGTCAAGACAATCTCCTGAACTCCAAACTGAATGTCAGAATGGGAAAGAAAGGTGATTTAAGCAATTTTGAGCGTGGCATGGTTGTTGGTGCCAGACGGGCCGGTCTGAGTATTTCACAATCTGCTCAGTTACTGGGATTTTCACGCACAACCATTTCTAGGGTTTACAAAGAATGGTGTGAAAAGGGAAAAACATCCAGTATGTGGCAGTCCTGTGGGCGAAAATGCCTTGTTCATGCTAGAGGTCAGAGGAGAATGGGCCGACTGATTCAAGCTGATAGAAGAGCAACTTTGACTGAAATAACCACTCGTAACAACCGAGGTATGCAGCAAAGCATTTGTGAAGCCACAACACGCACAACCTTGAGGTGGATGGGCTACAACAGCAGAAGACCCCACCGGGTACCACTCATCTCCACTACAAATAGGAAAAAGAGGCCACAATTTGCACGAGCTCACCAAAATTGGACAGTTGAAGACTGGAAAAATGTTGCCTGGTCTGATGAGTCTCGATTTCTGTTGAGACATTCAGATGGTAGAGTCAGAATTTGGCGTAAACAGAATGAGAACATGGATCCATCATGCCTTGTTACCACTGTGCAGGCTGGTGGTGGTGGTGGTGTAATGGTGTGGGGGATGTTTTCTTGGCACACTTTAGGTCCCTTAGTGCCAATTGGGCATCGTTTAAATGCCACGGCCTACCTGAACATTGTTTCTGACCATGTTCATCCCTTTATGACCACCATGTACCCATTCTCTGATGGCTACTTCCAGCAGGATAATGCACCATGTCACAAAGCTCGAATCATTTCAAATTGGTTTCTTGAACATGACAATGAGTTCACTGTACTAAAATGGCCCCCACAGTCACCAGATCTCAACCCAATAGAGCATCTTTGGGATGTGGTGGAACGGAGAGCCGTGCCCTGGATGTGCATCCCACAAATCTCCATCAACTGCAAGATGCTATCCTATCAATATGGGCCAACATTTCTAAAGAATGCTTTCAGCACCTTGTTGAATCAATGCCACGTAGAATTAAGGTAGTTCTTAAGGCGAAAGGGGGTCAAACACAGTATTAGTATGGTGTTCCTAATAATCCTTTAGATGAGTGTATATGCATATGATTACATATGATATCGCTCATTTCTGCATCTTCTTCGCATGCGAGATTCAGTACTCTTTCGGAAGATGTGCCATAGCGCAGTGAAAACACGGAAAACAATGGTGGGGAAGTGTTTTCTCACAAATTACAGAAATTTCCATTAGGGATGCAGCGATTAACCGCACTTAAAAACGACACGGTTAATTAACCGTAAAGGCTCTGCTACACCGTCTTTAGCACGGAACGGAACTGTTGCAACTTGCTTTTCCATGACGACACGTCATGCAGACATAATACAGATAAGTATCGTGTTTATTTCGGTTTACCTTTATTAAAAATATTTACAAACTTGTCAACTATGAATTGTGATATATTCTGAATGTCAAATATGTGTAAGTGAATGTGTTTTGTCATTTAAACCCGTTTACATCACGTAAATTCATACATTTTCCTCTAAATACATAGAAGTGGCCAGTGAACAAGGGAGAAGAAGAAACTTTATTGTTTCTTGCACAGTGTGCATCTGCTATCTATAAAACATTTATTCAAATTGTAATTGAAAGCATTATTATTGCAGCTTCCATAGATATTAGTGTATGGAATTTAAATTTAACAAACTATACATGTCTTTTTATATAGGCTAGTAATTCATTTAAATGTCTATTTAAATCTCTGAAACCTCAAATAAACATTATGTGGTTGAGTAGTGATATATGAATAGTGACATATGAAAAGCACTACGTCGTCTCTGGCTCAGCGCCAGCCAAAGCGCGGAAGCACGTTTGAACTTATCAATGACACAAACAAACCAAAATAATAGATATGAGACTTTCTAAGGCCACATGTAAAATTAGATGAATTATTAAAAAGATTATTAAAATGTATACGTATGGATGACAGTTGGTGAAAGTAACAGATGGACTTTTGTCTTATTATTATTTTGTGCTGTATTATTTTGTTACTGTGTTATTTCTGGTTCAAAAGGTAGCAAAAATAACACTTTAAAATCTAGAGTGTTCATGTTATTTTATACATTGAAATGAATGAATGCATAATAATCGTGAAACCGTGATTATTTCTCATGCTATAATCGTACTTACAAAATCTATAATCGTTGCATCCCTAATTTCCATCAATGGTGGGAAAAGAGTTAAAACACTGAGTAAAAACTGTAAAAATTACAGGAATTTTGTGCCCCTAAACCTTGAATTATGAGGGCATTTTTATTATTTTTATTATTTCATTTCTGCTCCTGTGTAACAGGAAACAGTAACACTTCCGCGAGACGAGATAAATTACACTACTTAATAGACATGACTGTTCTCACTAAAGAAATGTGACAAACACATAAAATTTATATATTTTTTTCTAAATGTGCACTTTTGAACTAAAAGCCTGAAAGGCCTGCCAGTGAAAACATGGCTAATAATTTCTGAATGGCATATAAATGAACAAATCCAACCAATGCAAACAGGTAAATATGGAGCCCTACATTCAAATCTGGTGAACTGAAGCTTTGGTACTTCTTAGCAGTCAATAATCAAAGATAAAAATGAACTCCAACCTCTTTGTATGATACAAAACCTGATAATTTAGTTGGCAATAATGCTGTATATGCCAAAGATATTCATCACAGTATAAAGATGTTTCAAATCATTAATGTGATTAAAACTATTTAACAGACAAGATGTTTCTGTTTTATTTCTCATAATTACATGTACTATCAAAACACAATTTAGCATACTTAAAGGGGTACTTCAGCGCTGGGAAGATGAACGTGTATTTAAACTGGGTCATTCATGTAGTAGAAATGTGAATTATTTTTGAATTTGGTGCCTTCTAGACTGAGAAAAGTCAGAAAATGTATTTTTGGCTCATGTGGATGAAAGACAACAACTCCCAGAATGCACTTGCTTCGCTGCCCAACGAGGCCACTCCCAAAGCCATGGCTACTGGATCACTTGCCCACCGCGGCACCACCCCTACCGTTGTTTTATAATAGTAAAATCATTTAGTTCAGTTAGAGAACACACTACAATTAAAAACTGAATGCGTCTGTTCAATACAATGTGAGTGAGCCGAGCGAGTGTCACGGCACAAACGCAGCAGGAGTCAGATTACATTCATCACGAGAGCGACGAGCTGAGGTAAGCGCGGGCACGGCATACATTCACGGCGCATTTTCAGATCATGCCTATGGAAGCTTAACTTTCATAGGAATTCATTTGAAAAGTTGAAACACTCGCTTTGCTCCGCACCGCTCGGTTTACATGAATGCCCGCAGCTGCCCGAGCCGAGGGCTGTGAGTGAGATCCCACCCCCCATGGGCGGGTTGAAAACATGCAGAACTAGCTCCTACTACTGGCTTTAGCCTCTGGACAAAAAATCCTCAAATGTCGTCATTTTGCATCATCTGAGGATTTTTTTCTCTCGTCTCGGGGATATGAGGGCGGTGGGAAACACGATCATTCAAATATACTACCGGATTTCTACTGATACAAAGCTTAATGCTAATCACTGAAGTATCCCTTTAATAAATAAGTAAATGAGATGATATTGTGCTTTTAGGAAAAACTATATTTTATCTCACACAGTTTACTTCTGAGATATTTGACATGTAATCATGTTGCTCGCAACATTTTTTCATATGTGTCAGAAGGTTTGGTAACTGTCTGAAACTCTTCTGACACTGAGTGCAGTGGTACGGCTTCTCTCCAGTATGAATTCGCTCGTGTGATTTCAGGGTTCCTGACTGAGTGAATCTCTTGTCACAATATGAGCACTTGTAAGGTCTTTCTCCAGTGTGAATTCTTTGGTGCCGTTTCAGTTCACCAGACGCAGTAAAGCTCTTCCCACACTGACAACACAAATGATCTCTCACTTCATCATGTGTTTTCTGGTGCCGTTTACAATTTTCCATCCTTGAAAAACTCTTTCCACAGAGAGAACACAAGTGAGGCCTCTCATCTGCATGAACTTTCAGGTGTTTTTTGAGATTTGATGATAAATGAAAATCTTTGCCACACTGATCACAGTTAAATTGCTTTTCTCCAGAGTGAATGAACAGATGATTTCTGAAACCTGTTGGATTTTTGAAACTCTTCTGACACTGAGTGCAGTGGTACGGCTTCTCTCCAGTGTGAAGTCGCTCATGTACTTTCAGGTGTCCAGACTGAGCAAAACTCTTGTCACAATATGAGCACTTGTAAGGTCTTTCTCCGGTGTGAATTCTTTGGTGCCGTTTCAGATAGTCATCTCTAGTAAAGCTCTTCCCACAGTCCGAACACACATGATCTCTCACTTCATCATGTGTTTTCTGGTGCTGTTTAAAATGATCCAGCCTCGAAAAACTCTTTCCACAGAGAGAACACACATGAGGTCTCTCATCTGAATGAACTATCAGGTGTTTATTTAGATGTGATGATGAAATAAATGTTTTACCACACTGATCACAGTTAAATGATTTTTCTCCAGAGTGAACACACAGATGAGTACTGAGAATTGATGTTTGAGAAAATCTCTTTCCACACTGAGAGCAGGTGTGCAGCGTTTTGTCTTTTTCTCTTTGAGTTTTGAAGTCACGATGTTCCTCAACTTCATCCAGTTTATGTCCTTGCTTCACTTCCATCCAGTCTAAAATAAAATATTCTGTGGTTAAGATGAGTTCAAGTTAATATTTTTGGATGACAACAGTTATGCTAGATCATAATCATTTAGATGCACTACTATATCATATTAATTATATCTAATGAAGAATCAAGAATGGACACCAACCTGTTTGTTCCTCAGTATCTTCATGTTTTATTCTGGATGGTTCTGGATCACTCATGTCTTCAATCTCCTCTTTAATAAACTCCATCTTTAACAGTCACACAGATTTCAGCCGCTACACCTGGAGTTTGTCCTTCTCTTGTAGGATGATGGGAATATTCCCAGTGTTTATTGGTGAATTGTTGTGGGAGGGGCACCAGATCTGCCAAATAATAAAAAGTTATTGAATTTATACTGAAATACCAATTATATTTCAATTAAGTGAACATGTTTTCTCTTGTAAATATGGAATATTTTGATGCAGTTAGATATTAATTGCATTCAAAACCAGGTTTAATTGCTGTCAGATGTCTGACAGATATAGCCATCAAGCTTATTTGTTTGTTCCCCGTTTTCCCCTCATTCATTACGCTGATGTCTGAGATCTTCTGTAAAGTGGCACATTAAGCACATTTTATTGGTGTAATAGAGTCAGAGTCTGTGGAAAACTCTCTGCCAACATATTGCATTCTAGCACTTAAACAGTGTGAGTAACATCTCTCACAAAATATTCCACTTTTGTCCTTCATTCACGATCGCTAATTAGCATATCAGTGACGCCATTACGTTGCTTTTGCATTCTGCCGACTGTCAGCCCTTCAAAATAAACTCATTTTCATCTCTTTATCTTTCTGTTTCTGTTGTCGAATATGAAATAGTGACTGAAACGCGTCCCACACGTTAACCAGCCAAGCAGCTGCTCTTCACTGAAATCCTGCTTTATAATCGAGACGTCGTCTGACAAAATCAACATACACATAAGATAAAGGCAGTTGCTTTAAATTTGGCTATATTTACACATAAAAGGATCGCTCAGGTATGAAGCAACAGAATACCTATTGTCTTCTAGCAGACTCGAATCAATGCGATTCTCCTCTCCGCCACTCGCCCTATTTTCTTCCGCGCATGCTCAGTACGCGCGGTTATTCTTCTTAAAGGGGCCGTGTATTCCTAAGTAAGTCACATACAGGGCCATCACTAGAGTGGAGAGAGTTAGTTTATAATAAACATTTTGCAAGCTTTATATTCTAATAGCTGAACACATGCAGGCACACTTTTGGCAGAGGTCTAACCTCCTTGCATTATTCAGCCTGAGGGTGGCGCGCTAATGTTGAGCAGAAGGCCGCATTGAATAGCTTGTTTGCAATCACGTGGTTCTAATTCAGATGGAGGGCAGGAAGTGAAAATCAGAATGGACGAGATGGAGGAAAGTCCGTAATGTGCTGGTTTAGAAAGCTATATAAACAGAAAATGACAACCTATGTTGGACGTGATCCTTATGTTTTGAAGATGAGTGATTTTTCTACTGACTTTGAAGACTTGCCTACCATCTAGACGGTTGCTGTAGAGAACATGAAGCTGCTGTCATGGCGTGTTGAGTTCTGGGTCTTGCTTGTTTATATTGCGCTGCCTAGTGAGTTTAGGTTATTTTGATTTTCTGTCGACTCGTAATTGTGAAAAATGTCACCATTGTAGGTCATTCATGCTGCATCGAGAATTGCCATAAGAACTCACATAATCGTTCAGGTGGAAAACTGGACAATGTACTACACTTTTCCGCTTTTCTACGTGTAAAAAATACAGGTTGAGGAGGTGACTATAAGACGCTGGATAGCAAATCTAGCAATAATGTCACTGATTAAACCTACTCCCTATCACTCAATAAAATAATCACATTGCTTCTGAAAGTTCTGTATTTAGTTTGGTTTAATAATTAACATTACATTTGTGAGTATGATTCTCACTTGGATTGTGAATTAGCTGAACTTGCACGCAGCCACTTCAAAACTATTCACAAGCTTCCATAGATGTGATTTTGGTTGTCATTTGTTGAAATAAATATAAAAAAAAAGAATACAGTGTGTCGGTGTCTGTCCGCTGAATGTGACCATCTCCGATTGTCCTGCGTGGCCGTGTGGGAAAGTGAATATTTACAATGACAACAATAAGCTTCAGTTACATTTACATCTTTCCAACAAAGAAACAGATCGACTTCTGTCAGCATGTTTAACACATTTTTATTTGGACACATTTTTACCGTATAATCATGGCTGAAGCAGCGGCGTGTGACACGGTTTCACGGTAACCAGATCAACATTGTGAACCTTTCTTCAAAACTTCAGTGAAAACATCAAATGAACATGCGATTCACTGCAAACGAACCGAGAAGAATGTGAATATTTAACCAAGTCAAGTTCTTTTGGTGCCCCCTCAGCATGATGCGCGTGGTGGGAGCGGCAGTACTGATTAAAATGAACTTTCTTCTATGATTCAATTTGTCCTCCACACATGTCAACTAATTACTAGGCAACAATTTATTTAGATAGTTCCTTTTGAACATTCTGTTGACTATAAGTAATGTTGCACCTCCATGTCAACTAACTCTCATTAGAGTATTAGTAGACTGCCTGCTTAATATCTGCTAACTCTGATCCCCCAACAGACATTCTACTGACTATAAATAACTTTGTGACTACATGTCAACTTATTCTAACCCTACCAGTCTACTAATGCTCAACTAACACTCTAATGAGAGTAAGTAGACAGAGGTGCAAAGCATTTCGGTGAAGAATGTTTTATAAAGAAGGCCTAGTTTGACGCTAGATTTGCAGATCATTTTAAAATAAAACATGGACCGGTCCAAGCAATAAAAGATCCCAGTCGTGAGTAGAAACTGCAGGAGGTGAGTGAAACTGCATCAGATATCTGTGTTTTGTTGGCAGTCTGCACGCAAGTGCATATAATGTAAACAACACAAATGTATAGTGAATAATATGTGTGTGCTCGTGACTCTTTAGCTCTGCCCAGTGCATGCCTCCACAAGCTTGGCTTTTTTCAGAAAGAATCGGTACAGCGTATTGATATGCAGATACTTCATCATGGCACTGAGAGGGGGTCGTGATGCGCTTCGTGACGTGAGTCTTGTACATCTGATATGTATCACTGAAGGCCGACCGGTTGTTGCACAGAGCTATCCAACCCATCTTGGAGGCATCTGTGAAGATGACCTTCCTCTTGTCTAATCGCCCCGATTGCCACGCCCTGCTTGAACCAGCAAGGGTTCGTCCAAGGGGCCAGGGTTGTGACACAAGCCTGGTTTACCTTGAGCGAGCAATGACCATGTTGCCAGGCTAGGGGTGGGACCCATGGTTTCAGCCAGGGCTGCAGAGGGCGTATGTGAAGCAAGCCCATCTGCAGAGCTGGAGATGCCGAACTCAGCATGCTCTGAAACATTCTGAGCGGCAGAGAAGCCCCGGGCATAAATGTTTATAAGAGCTGCTGAATGTACAGAGAACGCTCTGGAGTGACTGTGGCCCTCAAGTGGGTCGAGTCTAAAATTATCCCCAGGAACGACACATGTTGGCTGGGGCATAACAAGCTCTTTGCAACATTGACCCTGAGCCCCAAGCACTCTAAGTGGTTGAGGATGATGGATCTGTGGGATATTAGCTCCGCCTCCGACTGGGCCAGAATGAGCCAGTTGTCGAGGTAGTTAAGTATGCACACACCCATCTGTCTCAGAGGGGAGAGAGCCGCATCCATGCACTTTGTAAAAAAGGGGCCCTTTGAGCAAACTGGAGTACATAATGTCATTTTATTATGTTCAGAACCCAAGCTGACACTCCGGGGATGGCCTGCCAGGCCTCAGCTCATGTGGCGAGAGGCTGAATTGGTACTAAGTCGCTGTGAGGGACTGTGGTGCATGTGTTGGGTGGAAGAGGAAATTTGCTCTCTTTTTGTTTTTTATGTCCGCTATCACAGCAGTGCCCTGCCAGGGCATTAGAACAGGCTCTGTGCAGGCAGCAAACGCTTTTTCTTGAACAACCGGAACTGAACAAGGTGACAGGAAAATTGGATGAGGCATTTTGGAGGGTGGTCCAGCCACGGCGGTACTTAGCCTCCTCCTCTTCCTTTCTTGGACATCAGGCTGATTTTGGAGTCGCAGGGTCCAACGCTATCTTGGGTCACGGTACCTGTCGCACCGGAGGAGGGTGGAGCCTAGCAGAGCGCGAGCGCGTCTGTGCTCAGAACTTGGCACAGGCTTGGTGGCTGGCGGCTTGTCTTTGGGCAGCTGCTGCTGAGCTGGCACTGACTTAAGGTGGCTTGAAGCAGATGAGCTGGAGAATTTTGGCAAAAAGTGTTGCATGGTCTGGGACAACATTTGTGCTGTTGTGAAGTGCTCGTGAGTGGGGGAAACAGGCAATTCAAGGAAGACGGCCTTATTCGATCTCAGTCAGGTTAAGCTACAAGTGGACCTCCAGCATCACCAGGCTGACCATTGAATGCCCAATAGTCTAAGCCTTGGTCTTTGTGATGTGTAATCCGTGGCACTGCACAACTCTCTGAAGGTGGCTGAATCATGCCCCGCCTCATCCAGGTCTTTGAGGAGCTTCGCTTGGTACACCTGGAGTATCGCCATGGAGTGTAACATGGAAGCTGCCTGACTGGCCGAGGTGTACGCTCGTCCAGTGAGGGTTGAGGTGGTTCGGCAGGGCTTGGATGGGTGGGCTGGCCTTCGTCTTCCATCCAATGGCAGCGGGCGGACACAGGTGTGCAGCCACAGCTTCATCCAAAGGAGGTAGCTTTTCATATCCTTTCTGCCCGGCAACGTCAACAGAGGTGAGAGCATGAGAGGCAGAAGGATGTAGGCAGGTAGAGTCAGGAGCACGCCATGACTTGGGGAACTTGTTGTGTACCTCTGGAAAAAAGGGCGCTGACCACTGAGGAGGACAACTTGGCAACGTCCAGGCAGGAACCATTCGTCTAAGTGGCTGCGTGTGGGTTTCTCAGGCACAGACCACTCCAGACCAAGCTGTTCAACTGCTTTAGACAGCACACGGATGAGCTCCGAGTCGATTGATGCTCTGGAGTCAATCGGGTCCAAAGACGGCAAGGGGGCGGGGTCAGGAAGTGAGCCCGAGCACTCCTCGGCATCCGCATGTGCCCGTCATCAGCATTGCAGAGGGGTTCTGCATTTGCAACAGTGTCACAGAAATGTGCTCTTTAGAAAGCTCTTTTAGAAGCAACTGCTTCCAAAGGATACACCGTAGTGCACTCGCACGAGCTGCCGGTGGCTCGGGGCGAAGTGTTGACCAGGCAGCCTCTTGGGAACAGAGCTGCTTGAGAGTGGCAAGCTGATCTGCTGCTGCGAAGCAGCGGTCGATCAGTGCTGCACGAGAGCTGCAGGCTACTCGAAGCAGCGGCTGCTAGAGAGCGGTGAGCTGCTTGAGAGTGGCAAGCAGAATAGAGAACGGTGAGCAGGGAGGCGAGCTGATCAACTGCGCAGAGCGGCGAGTTAATCAGTGGTGAATCCAGCTGCTAGCAGGCGAAGATAACAGTGCAACCGTGAATGAATGACAGTGCGGCCATAAACGAATGACAGTGCGGCCGTAAATGTGTGTACACTGTGCGGCCGTGAATGAATGACAGTGCAAACATAAATGAATGACAGTGCGGCCGTGAATTAATGACAATGCGGACGTAAACGAATGACAGTGCAGCTGTAAATGTGTGTGCACTGTGCGGCAGTGAATGAATGACAGTGCGGCAGTGAATTAATGACAGTGCAGCTGTAAATGTGTGTGCACTGTGCGGCAGTGAATGAATGACAGTGCGGCAGTGAATTAATGACAGTGCAGCTGTAAATGTGTGTGCACTGTGTGACCATGAATGAATGACAGAGCGGCTGTAAATGTGTGTGCACTGTGCGAACGTGAATGAATGACAGTGCGGCTGTGAATGTGTGTGCACTGTGCGGCAGTGAATGAATGACAGTGTGGCTGTAAATGTGTGCGCACTGTGCGGCAGTGAATGAATGACAGTGCAGCTGTAAATGTGTGTGCACTGTGTGGCAGTGAATGAATGACAGTGCGGCTGTAAATGTGTGTGCACTGTGTGGCAGTGAATGAATGACAGTGCGGCTGTAAATGTGTGTGCACTGTGCGGCAGTGAATGAATGACAGTGCGGCTGTGAATGAATGACAGTGCAGCTGTAAATGTGTGTGCACTGTGTGGCAGTGAATGAATGACAGTGGAGCAGTGAATGAATGGCAGTGCGGCTGTAAATGTGTGTGCACTGTGCAGCTGTGAATGAATGACAGTGCAGCTGTAAATGTGTGTGCACTGTGTGGCAGTGAATGAATGACAGTGCAGCAGTGAATGAATGACAGTGCAGCTGTAAATGTGTGTGCACTGTGCGGCAGTGAATGAATGACAGTGCAGCAGTGAATTAATGACAGTGCAGCTGTAAATGTGTGTGCACTGTGCGGCAGTGAATGAATGACAGTGCGGCAGTGAATTAATGACAGTGCAGCTGTAAATGTGTGTGCACTGTGTGACCATGAATGAATGACAGAGCGGCTGTAAATGTGTGTGCACTGTGCGTAACGCGTGAATGAATGCACTGTGCGGCAGTGAATGAATGACAGTGTGAATGAATGACAGTGCGGCTGAATGAATGACAGTGCTGTAAATGTGTGTGCACTGTGTGGCAGTGAATGAATGACAGTGCGGCTGTAAATGTGTGTGCACTGTGTGGCAGTGAATGAATGACAGTGCGGCTGTAAATGTGTGTGCACTGTGCGGCAGTGAATGAATGACAGTGCGGCAGTGAATGAATGACAGTGCAGCTGTAAATGTGTGTGCACTGTGTGGCAGTGAATGATGACAGTGGAGCAGTGAATGTAAATGTGTGTGCACTGTGCAGCTGTGAATGAATGACAGTGCAGCTGTAAATGTGTGTGCACTGTGTGGCAGTGAATGAATGACAGTGCAGCTGTGAATGAATGACAGTGCTGTAAATGTGTGTGCACTGTGTGTGAATGAATGACAGTGCAGCAGTGAATGAATGACAGTGCAGCAGTGAATGAATGACAGTGCGGCTGTAAATGTGTGTGCACTGTGCGGCAGTGAATGAATGACAGTGCGGCTGTGAATGAATGACAGTGCAGCTGTAAATGTGTGTGCACTGTGTGGCAGTGAATGAATGACAGTGGAGCAGTGAATGAATGGCAGTGCGGCTGTAAATGTGTGTGCACTGTGCAGCTGTGAATGAATGACAGTGCAGCTGTAAATGTGTGTGCACTGTGTGGCAGTGAATGAATGACAGTGCAGCAGTGAATGAATGACAGTGCGGCTGTAAATGTGTGTGCACTGTGTGGCAGTGAATGAATGACAGTGCAGCAGTGAATGAATGACAGTGCAGCAGTGAATGAATGACAGTGCGGCTGTAAATGTGTGTGCACTGTGTGGCAGTGAATGAATGACAGTGCAGCAGTGAATGAATGACAGTGCGGCTGTGAATGAATGACAGTGCGGCTATAAATGAGACTCGAGACTCAAGACTAGAGACTAGACTAGAGACTCAAAATGGCGCCGCTGTGTTTGGTCGCCGTTCAGGTCGCTCCGCGAAGACTGTGCTTTTATTTACTATTTTACTTTCTTTTACTCTCAGTTTTTACAAACTTATCATCTGCATTGATCTACTATGACAGCAAAACTCTTTTGGACATTGGTTACCTCTACACTGGACTGTTTCAGGACACTTTCGCCGATCCTCTGTGGCCATCTGAGATTCTTCGCAACGCCGAGTTGAACAATGGACAGAGCCGACAGCGAAGAATCAAGAAACACTGTGGGAAACGCGCTGGTATCCGTAACAGACTGAGGAAAAGGGCATTCAGACCTCCTCTCCCGAGCATTCTTCTAGCAAATGTTCAATCCTTGGATAATAAGATGGACGATCTTAGAGCCAGGATAAGTTTTCAACGGGACATGAGAGACTGTAATATCTACTGTTTGTCGAAACATGGCTCACGCCGCGTCCCGGACACAGCTGTGGCGCCGTCGGAGAACTTCTCTGTTTTTCGGATGGACAGAACAGCCGAGGCTGGTAAATCCAAAAGGCGGTGGAGTGTGTTTCATGATCAACAAGAAATGGTGCGATCCCAGGAACATCACCATTCTCTCGCGGTCCTGCTCGCCTCATCTGGAACATTTAACAATCATTTGCCGTCCATTCTATCTGCCGAGGAGTTTTCTGCGGTTGTCGCGACCGCCCGTTTACATTCCACCGCAGGCAGACACAGCGCTGGCTTTATCTGGCCTTCATGATGTTGCCAGCGGCATCATAAACCAACATCCCGGACGCGGCATTCATTGTCGCAGGCGATTTTAACAAAGCAAACCTAAAGAAAGTCCTGCCAAACTTTCATCAGCACGTCTCCTGCCCCACACGAGGAGCAAACACACTGGATCATTGCTACACCCCGTTAAGAACGCCTATAAAGCGCGGTCACTTCCAGCGTTGGCAAATCGGATCATGCCGCCATTTTCCTCACTCCCGAATACAAACAAAAGCTCCTCCAGGAACCCCGGTGAGGCGGGAAGTTAAGCGTTGGTCACCCCACTCAGAGACCGCGCTACAGGCAGCTCTGGAGGATGTAGACTGGGACATGTTTCGGCGAGTTCAGCCCGGCGAAACGAGTTCACAGGCGTGGCGCTTTGCTTCATCAACACGCTTACAGAGCAAGCCACGCAAACAATAACAATAACGTCCTTCTCAAATCAGAAACCGTGGGTGGACAATTCAATCCGCGCGCAGCAGTGAGCGCACGCACTGCTGCTTACAACGCCGGTCTCCATTCAGGGAATATGAATGAATACAGATCGTCCTGCTATGCTCTCAGGCGAGCAGTTAAAGCCGCAAAACTCCGTTATAAAGACAGAGTGGAGTCTCATTTCCAACTCAACGACTCGCGGCGCATGTGGCAAGGTCTGAGGTCCATCTGCTCCTTTGGATCTAAATCCTCTGCAGAGGCAAGCGTTGATCCGTTGCTCGTGAACGAGTTAAACTCTTTCTCACGCCGCTTTGACTGTAACGCGGCAACGCGACTCCGCCAAGTGGCGCGTTAGAGGAAATTACTCAGAGCAGCAACAATCACGTGATCTCTGTCTCAGAGGATGAAGTTCGGAGAGCACTCAAGCGTGTGGACGTCAGGAAAGCTGCCGGGCGGATGGTATTTCAGGTCGTGTTCTGCGGTCCTGTGCTGATCAGCTCGCCGGGTTGTTTACATCTATCTTTAATGAGTCCCTCGCTACATCTGTGGTCCCCACCTCCTTCAAAAAATCCACCATCATCCCTGTCCCTAAGAACAGTAAACCCTCTTGCCTAAATGACTATCGTCCAGTGGCTCTCACGTCTATAGTCATGAAGGTCTTTGAGAGACTCATTAAAAACACCATTTGCGCCTTCATTCCTGACACTTTGGACCCTCTTCAGTTTGCCTATCGTCCCAATAGATCGACTGAAGATGCCATCTCTCATGTCCTCCACTCCTCCCTCACTCACATCGACAGCAAAAGTGGGAACTACGTAAGACTGCTATTTATTGACTATAGCTCAGCCTTTAACACCATAGTTCCCACCAAGCTAACCTCCAAACTCCTGGATCTCTTCTCTCTGGATCCTTCTCTCTGCCACTGGATTGAGGACTTCCTCACTGGCAGGCCTCAGGTGGTGAGAATAGGCCAGTCCACCTCCTCCTCCATCACCCTGAGTGTGGGAGCTCCACAGGGCTGTGTCCTGAGCCCCCTGCTCTACTCTCTCTACACGCATGACTGTTTGTCCACACACAGCTCCACCTCTATCATCAAATTTGCTGATGATACTGTTGTCCTGGGCCTCATTTCCAACAACAATGAGACGGCATACTTGGACGAGGTGGAGCATCTAACATCATGGTGCCAGGACAACTGTCTCTCTCTGAATGTTGGCAAGACCAAAGAAATGATTGTGGACTTCAGGAAGAGACAGCAACGGACATACTCCCCCTCATGATCAGCGGGTCACCAGTAGAGAGAGTGAGCAGCTTCAAGTACCTGGGAGTAAACATCTCCGAGGACCTGACCTGGACTGCTCACATTCAGACACAGGTGAAAAAGCCAGGCAAAGACTGTACCACCTGCGCCAGCTGAGGAAATTCAGGGTTTCACCAGCTATCCTGAAAACTTTCTATTTAGGGGCGATAGAAAGTGTTTTAACTCATCACAGCGTGGTATGGGAACAGCACCAGTCATGACCGCAAAGCCCTGCAAAGAGTAGTGCGCTTATCCGAGCGTATCTCAGGGTCAGCTCTCCCGTCTCTGCAGGACGTCTACACCAAGCGCTGCAAAGGTAGAGCTACCAAGATCATCAAGGACTCTAATCACCCTGCAAACCCTCATTTCACGCTGCTGCCATCTGGTAGCGCTTCCGAAGCCTGATGGCCAAAACTGAGAGACTCAGGAGAAGCTTCTTCCCCCAGGCCATCAGACTCCTGAACTCAGTCACTTAACATCACGTGACTTCACTTCAGGATAAACATCGATACACTGTCATTGCACTGCACTTTCTGTTCTCATTGTTACTGTGTAACAACCTGTTATAAACCTGTTTGCACATTATACTCTTATACATTTGTTAACCACATATTTATAAGTCTACAGTTTACTCACTGCAAAGTCTACTTCAATTATTTTATTCCACTTTATCCTTATTTGTTACCTTTTTTTCCTCTTGACTTGATTATAATTTATAATTCTACAGATATAGATATATATATATATATATATATATATATATATATATATATATATATATATATATATATATAGATAGATAGTACTTTTTTTTATCCTATTTCTATTATAATTTCTTCCTTGTGTTTTTAACTGTGAATTTGCACTGTCCATGGAGTGGACCTGTTTACATTTCACTGCCGGATGTATATTCTGTATATAACTGTGTATGTGACAAATAAAACTCTTGAATCTTGAATCTTGAAATGTGTGTGCACTGTGCGGCAGTGAATGAATGACAGTGCGGCTGTGAATGAATGACAGTGCGGCTGTAAATGTGTGTGCACTGTGCGGCAGTGAATGAATGACAGTGCGGCTGTGAATGAATGACAGTGCGGCTGTGAATGAATGACAGTGGGGCTGTAAATGTGTGTGCACTGTGTGGCAGTGAATGAATGACAGTGCAGCATTGAATGAATGACAGTGTGGCAGTAAATGTGTGTGCACTGTGCGGCAGTGAATGTATGACAGTGCGGCTGTGAATGAATGACAGTGCGGCTGTAATGTGTGTGTGCACTGTGCGGCAGTGAATGAATGACAGTGTGGCAGTAAATGTGTGTGCACTGTGCGGCAGTGAATGTATGACAGTGCGGCTGTGAATGAATGACAGTGCGGCTGTAAATGTGTGTGCACTGTGCGGCAGTGAATGAATGACAGTGTGGCAGTAAATGTGTGTGCACTGTGCGGCAGTGAATGAATGACAGTGCGACCGTGAATGAATGACAGTGCGGCTGTGAATGAATGACAGTGGGGCTGTAAATGTGTGTGCACTGTGTGGCAGTGAATGAATGACAGTGGGGCTGTAAATGTGTGTGCACTGTGTGGCAGTGAATGAATGAGAGTGCGGCTGTAAATGTGTGTGCACTGTGCGGCAGTGAATGAATGACAGTGCGGCTGTGAATGAATGACAGTGCGGCTGTAAATGTGTGTGCACTGTGCGGCAGTGAATGAATGACAGTGCAGCAGTGAATGAATGACAGTGCGGCTGTGAATGAATGACAGTGCGGCTGTAAATGTGTGTGCACTGTGCGGCAGTGAATGAATGACAGTGCGGCTGTGAATGAATGACAGTGCGGCTGTAAATGTGCACTGTGTGCGGCAGTGAATGAATGACAGTGTGGCAGTAAATGTGTGTGCACTGTGCGGCAGTGAATGAATGACAGTGCGACCGTGAATGAATGACAGTGCGGCTGTGAATGAATGACAGTGGGGCTGTAAATGTGTGTGCACTGTGTGGCAGTGAATGAATGACAGTGGGGCTGTAAATGTGTGTGCACTGTGTGGCAGTGAATGAATGAGAGTGCGGCTGTAAATGTGTGTGCACTGTGCGGCAGTGAATGAATGACAGTGCGGCTGTGAATGAATGACAGTGCGGCTGTAAATGTGTGTGCACTGTGCGGCAGTGAATGAATGACAGTGCAGCAGTGAATGAATGACAGTGCGGCTGTGAATGAATGACAGTGCGGCTGTAAATGTGTGTGCACTGTGCGGCAGTGAATGAATGACAGTGCGGCTGTGAATGAATGACAGTGCGGCTGTAAATGTGTGTGCACTGTGCGGCAGTGAATGAATGACAGTGTGGCAGTAAATGTGTGTGCACTGTGCGGCAGTGAATGAATGACAGTGCGACCGTGAATGAATGACAGTGCGGCTGTGAATGAATGACAGTGGGGCTGTAAATGTGTGTGCACTGTGTGGCAGTGAATGAATGACAGTGGGGCTGTAAATGTGTGTGCACTGTGTGGCAGTGAATGAATGCAGTGCGGCTGTAAATGTGTGTGCACTGTGCGGCAGTGAATGAATGACAGTGCGGCTGTGAATGAATGACAGTGCGGCTGTAAATGTGTGTGCACTGTGCGGCAGTGAATGAATGACAGTGCAGCAGTGAATGAATGACAGTGCGGCTGTGAATGAATGACAGTGCGGCTGTAAATGTGTGTGCACTGTGCGGCAGTGAATGAATGACAGTGCGGCTGTGAATGAATGACAGTGCGGCTGTAAATGTGTGTGCACTGTGCGGCAGTGAATGAATGACAGTGCGGCTGTGAATGAATGACAGTGCAGCTGTGAATGAATGACAGTGGGGCTGTAAATGTGTGTGCACTGTGTGGCAGTGAATGAATGACAGTGCAGCAGCGAATGAATGACAGTGTGGCAGTAAATGTGTGTGCACTGTGCGGCAGTGAATGTATGACAGTGCGGCTGTAAATGTGTGTGCACTGTGCGGCAGTGAATGAATGACAGTGCGACCGTGAATGAATGACAGTGCGGCTGTGAATGAATGACAGTGTGGCAGTAAATGTGTGTGCACTGTGCGGCAGTGAATGTATGACAGTGCGGCTGTAAATGTGTGTGCACTGTGTGGCAGTGAATGAATGACAGTGGGGCTGTAAATGTGTGTGCACTGTGTGGCAGTGAATGAATGACAGTGCGGCTGTAAATGTGTGTGCACTGTGTGGCTGTGAATGAATGACAGTGCGGCTGTAAATGTGTGTGCACTGTGTGGCAGTGAATGAATGACAGTGCAGCAGTGAATGAATGACAGTGTGGCAGTAAATGTGTGTGCACTGTGCGGCAGTGAATGTATGACAGTGCGGCTGTGAATGAATGACAGTGCGGCTGTAAATGTGTGTGCACTGTGCGGCAGTGAATGAATGACAGTGTGGCAGTAAATGTGTGTGCACTGTGCGGCAGTGAATGTATGACAGTGCGGCTGTGAATGAATGACAGTGCGGCTGTAAATGTGTGTGCACTGTGCGGCAGTGAATGAATGACAGTGCGACCGTGAATGAATGACAGTGGGGCTGTAAATGTGTGTGCACTGTGTGGCAGTGAATGAATGACAGTGGGGCTGTAAATGTGTGTGCACTGTGTGGCAGTGAATGAATGACAGTGCGGCTGTAAATGTGTGTGCACTGTGCGGCAGTGAATGAATGACAGTGAGGCTGTGAATGAATGACAGTGCGGCTGTAAATGTGTGTGCACTGTGGGGCAGTGAATGAATGACAGTGCGGCTGTGAATGAATGACAGTGCGGCTGTGAATGAATGACAGTGGGGCTGTAAATGTGTGTGCACTGTGTGGCAGTGAATGAATGACAGTGCAGCAGTGAATGAATGACAGTGTGGCAGTAAATGTGTGTGCACTGTGCGGCAGTGAATGTATGACAGTGCGGCTGTGAATGAATGACAGTGCGGCTGTAAATGTGTGTGCACTGTGCGGCAGTGAATGAATGACAGTGCGACCGTGAATGAATGACAGTGCGGCTGTGAATGAATGACAGTGGGGCTGTAAATGTGTGTGCACTGTGTGGCAGTGAATGAATGACAGTGGGGCTGTAAATGTGTGTGCACTGTGTGGCAGTGAATGAATGACAGTGCGGCTGTAAATGTGTGTGCACTGTGTGGCTGTGAATGAATGACAGTGCGGCTGTAAATGTGTGTGCACTGTGTGGCAGTGAATGAATGACAGTGCGGCTGTAAATGTGTGTGCACTGTGTGGCTGTGAATGAATGACAGTGCGGCTGTAAATGTGTGTGCACTGTGTGGCTGTGAATGAATGACAGTGGGGCTGTAAATGTGTCTGCACTGTGCGGCTGTGAATGAATGACAGTGTGGCTGTAAATGTGTGTGCACTGTGTGGCAGTGAATGAATGACAGTGTGGCTGTAAATGTGTGTGCACTGTGTGGCTGTGAATGAATGACAGTGGGGCTGTAAATGTGTCTGCACTGTGCGACCGTGAATGAATGACAGTGTGGCTGTAAATGTGTGTGCACTGTGTGGCAGTGAATGAATGACAGTGGGGCTGTAAATGTGTGTGCACTGTGTGGCAGTGAATGAATGACAGTGCGGCTGTGAATGAATGACAGTGCGGCTGTAAATGTGTGTGCACTGTGTGGCAGTGAATGAATGACAGTGCGGCTGTAAATGCACTGTGTGGCAGTGAATGAATGACAGTGGGGCTGTAAATGTGTGTGCACTGTGTGGCAGTGAATGAATGACAGTGCGGCTGTGAATGAATGACAGTGCGGCTGTAAATGTGTGTGCACTGTGTGGCAGTGAATGAATGACAGTGTGGCTGTAAATGTGTGTGCACTGTGTGGCTGTGAATGAATGACAGTGTGGCTGTAAATGTGTCTGCACTGTGCGACCGTGAATGAATGACAGTGTGGCTGTAAATGTGTGTGCACTGTGTGGCTGTGAATGAATGACAGTGGGGCTGTAAATGTGTCTGCACTGTGCGACCGTGAATGAATGACAGTGTGACCATGAATGATTGACCGTGCGGCTGTAAATGTGTGTGCAGTGCGGCCGTGCTCATTTTACTTTTGGTTTTTAGAATTAGCGCAAATTCGGGAGCAGGTTGCTTGAATTGTGGATTCATTAGCCTATTATTATTAATGAAAAACACAACGACAAAACAGTATAATGACAAACTCAGATTTATTTACACTGCAAGAGCTATTGACTGCTGAGGGGAAAAACTCCTTATTTTATCAAATAGTATTTACTATTTGACATGAAAACAAATGTTGCTCAATTGCAACATTTTTTATATGAGTGAGAAGGCTTGATACATGTTTGAAACTCTTTTCACTGAGTGCAGTGGTACGGCTTCTCTCCAGTGTGAACTCGCTCATGTGATTTCAGGTTTCCAGACCGAGCGAAACTCTTGTCACAATATGAGCACTTGTAAGGTCTTTCTCCAGTGTGAGTTCTTTGGTGTTCTTTCAGATGACTAGATGTAGTAAAGCTCTTCCCACAGTCACAACACACATGATCTCTCACACCTGTATGTGTTTTCTGGTGCTGTTTAAAACTGCTCAGCCATGAAAAACTCTTTCCACAGAGAGAACACACATGAGGTCTCTCATCCGAATGAACTATCAGGTGTTTTTTTAGATTTGATGACAAATTAAAATTTTTACCACACTGATCACAGCTAAATGGTTTTTCTCCAGAGTGAAAGCGCAAATGGATTTTTAAACCTCCTGCATCTTTGAAACTCTTCTGACACTGAGTGCAGTGGTACGGCTTCTCTCCAGTATGAACTCGCTCGTGTGATCTCAGGGTTCCTGACTGATTGAAACTCTTGCCACAATATGAGCACTTGTGAGGTTTTTCTCCAGTGTGAATTCTTTGGTGCAGTTTCAGATTGCCAGCTTTAGTAAAGCTCATCCCACAGTCACAACACACATGATCTCTCAGTTTATGTGTTTTCTGGTGCAGTTTAAAATGACGCAGCCTTGAAAAACTCCTTCCACAGAGAGAACACACATAAGGCCTCTCACATGAATGAACTTTCAGATGTCGTTTTAGATGTGATGATAATTTAAACTCTTTCCCACACTGAACACAGTTAAATGGCTTTTCTCCAGAGTGACGGAGCAGATGATAACTGAGACTTGATGCGTGAGAAAAACTCTTTCCACACTGAGTGCATGTGTACGGTTTCTCTCCAGTGTGAATCCTCATGTGTCTGTTAAGGTTTCCTTTATTTTGGAAACTCTTCCCACACTGAGAGCAGGTGTGCGGCTTTTTGGCTTTTGTTTCTTGAGTTTTGAAGTCACAGAGTTTCTTTACGTCATTTAGTTTGTGTTGTTGCTCCTTCACTTCCATCTGGTCTAAAATAAACATATAGTCAGAATCAGTTCAATGAGGTTAAATGTGAAAACTAAAAACACTCAGCAGAAAACAAGACACTGCAAGTCTGTGTGAGTATCAAGTAACTTTGATGTGCAACGGTCAGTTCTGTCATTCACTTGTCAATGCGATTAAAACTGGGTTATTTTCATTTAGATGCATTTCTCTATCATTTATCATCCATAAACTGATTATTATTTCACAGCTACTAAAGCAGTCAATAATGAAGAATCAAGAATGGACACCAACCTATTTGTTCCTCAGTATCTTCATGTTTTATTCTGGATGGTTCTGGATAACTCATGTCTTCAATCTCCTCTTTAATAAACTCCATCTTTAACAGTCACACAGATTTCAGCCGCTACACCTGGAGTTTGTCCTTCTCTTGTAGGATGATGGGAATATTCCCAGTATTTATTGGTGAATTGTTGTGGGAGGGGCTTCACTGCAGGTGTGAACTGTGATCACTGTGAGATACTGACGCCCACCGGACCAGACCTGGATAAATCACAGATAAGTTACTGAATTTACACTGGGTTACTTTAACAGCAAACACATATGGTGCCTTTAATTTAGTTCAAATATTGAGCATTTGGATGGTTACATATTAGCAGTGTATAAAACAGATCTAGGTTGCTCATTTTATGTAACCCAGCATGTTATGCGGATGAAACAGGGCACAGGTTATATTATTCAATATCTAAACTAATAAGAAATCTAACATAAGGCGACAGAAATCAACCGCCAATTATTCTAATACTTGACAATCAAAATGTGGAAGAACTGTACAAGATTACGATCATTTAGATGCATTTTCGATATAATTTCTAATCTCTGTATTGCTCATTATTTCACCGATGGTTGAACTGAAGCTTTGATATTTGGTGAATTGTTGTGAGGGACACCAGATCTGCCAAATTCAAGTTTATACTGAAATACTTTAATAATTACACAAATGACAATAACACAATATGTGCTTGATTTTAGAAATATAGAGCATTTTGATATGGTTATATTAGTAGCATTTAAAACAACTCTTGCATTATAAATGGAACATCTCTGACCTGCAGACTGGAAATATAAGGCATCCGGAGAAAATATCCCACATTTATCCTTCATTCACGATTAACAGCTTCAACTGGTTAAAGTTTCAGCTCTCTCTCTCTCTCTCTCTCTCTCTCTCTCTCTCTCTCTCTCTCTCTCTCTCTCTCTCTCTCTCTCTCTCTCTCTCTCTCTCTCTCTCTCTCCCGCATTACATTAACATAACATACACTTATAGGGGATCACAATGTGTTCGACTGTTACATTCATAATAGCGTCAAAGGAAACAACAAAAAGAAAAGAGAGAGAAAACAAAACGTGTAGAAGAGCTCTATCGCTTCTCTCTTCTGCGCATGCTCAGTGCGCGCGGTGTCGTTTCTTAAAGGGGCCGCATTCAGTAAATCACATCCTCGCACTGTTATGAAGCAAATACACTATCGCAATTAATAATACACAATAATTGATAATTGTGATTTATTGTTTTATTTCCTTTCAGGCACACATCCTTATATCGTGTGGTCATTCCAGGACTAGGTTCCTCCAATCCTTCTTAAAAAAAAAAAAGAAGTAAGAATCAAAAACTATACTGAGCCATAGATTTAAAAAAAATTCTGAATCGAACAGCCCCGAGGGGGCGGGGCTCGTTTGCATATTCATAAAGCAAGGGTGTAGTTACAGTCAAGCTATTTTAAGGAACAAAGACATTTTTTTTTTTTTTTTTTTTTTTTTCACAGGACAATTTTTTTAAATATGTAATTTTGGTGATCAAAGATGAGTTTTAAGAGATAAAACTGTTGACCACAGGGGAACTACAAGAGTTCCTTAAAGTTTCATTAACATTTACTTTTTTTTTTTTAAGTTTTGAGACATTCTGTTCAGTTTTTCAACAATTATTTTTTTTTTTTCTGCAGTTATGAAAAGAGTTTTCATAACTTTTCATATTTTCCAGCTTCTATTATTTTCTAACTACAGCTTCTATTATGATACAGGACCTGATCATTTGGTTGACAATAGTACTGTACATCTCAAACATAGTCATCACATTAAGTATTAACGCTGTATTTTGCATGCCACACAAGTAATTCGGCAGTCACCTTGTAAAGAAAAACTATGCGCCTGTGCACATACTCAAATGCCTATAGACTAAACATAATGCTTATGTGCGTGCCGTTACCGTTCTCACAGGGTTTTTTTAAGTTTACACTAAGATGATAACAATGTTGAGAGTTTTTCTATTTTGGTTGAAAATGGTGTTATGTAATTGGCCCCAAAGTAAATAACTAATGATTACTTACAACGGAAATGAATCAAAGACTTACTTCAGCTGGACAATAACTTTTTTCTAGAGCTGATGTACAGCCAAAACAATCTCTCTTCCATTAATTTCCTATTATCACTGTAAAGCTGCTTTGAAACAATCTGTATGCTATAAATGAAGGTGACTTGACTTAAGATACACTGATAAAAAAACTCATCCATTTGATTAAAACTACACAATTCATTCTCTGTTCATTAAACGAGTCAATCAAGACAAGATGTTGTTTCTGATTTATTTCTCATAATTGCATTACAAACAGATGTCAAGTACATAATGAAATGTACAAGTACTCTCATCTGAATGAACTATCAGGTGTTTATTTAGATGTGATGACAAAACAAACTCTTTCCACACTGAGAGCAGGTGTGCAGCTTTTTGGCTTTTGTTTCTTGAGTTTTGAAGTCACAGAGTTTCTTTAAGTCATTTAGTTTGTGTCGTTGCTCCGTCACTTCCATCTGGTCTAAAATAAACATATAGAGCAGTCAGAATCAGTTCAATGAGGTTAAATGTGAAAACTAAAAACACTCAGCAGAAAACAAGACACAGTCAGTGTGAGTATCAAGTATCTTTAAAGTTCTGATTCAGATCATTTAGATGCATTTCTCTATCATTTATCATCCATATACTGATTATTATTTCACAGCCACTAAAGCAGTCAATAATGAAGAATCAAGAATGGACACTGTTGTGGATTAAATGCTGCCGTTTTCCTCTTCTCTGGAAATAACACTTCACTCAGTCTTTGATGCCAGAATATAGGTTTTATTCTTTCAAACAAAACCGAGTCGATCTGCAGAGCTCCTGATGACTCAGGGAAATCCCCCATTATATAGGCAGTTCCTACACATTCCAAACCCACTACGTCATTGTTTCTCTTTCCCCCACATGTCTTAACTTGGCTTGAGTCCAGCACTATATATCCATATATGGACTTAACACCCAGCACTGTGAGGGGTGGTCTTCCAGTCTCCTGCAGACCCCTGCACTCCCTCAGCTGAATATCATCATACAGATACAATGAACACTTCAAAAACACCAACCTGTTTGTTCCTCAGTATCTTCATGTTTTATTCTGGATGGTTCTGGATCACTCATGTCTTCAATCTCCTCTTTAATAAACTCCATCTTTAACAGTCACACAGATTTCAGCCGCTACACCTGGAGTTTGTCCTTCTCTTGTAGGATGATGGGAATATTCCCAGTATTTATTGGTGAATTGTTGTGGGAGGGGCTTCACTGCAGGTGTGAACTGTGATCACTGTGAGATACTGACGCCCACAGGACCAGACCTGGAAAAATCACAGATAAGTTACTGAGTTTACACTGGGTTACTTTAATTAAATTTACATTGAGTGAACATATTTTTTTATCAGGAATATGGAGTATTTTGGTACAAGTTGGATATGAATTGCATTTAAAACAAGGTTTGTTCAACTCCTGTCCAAAGTCTGAGAGAAACAACAGGACCATCATGTTTAACTGAGCTGCTGAAAAGCCTCTTTGTCTCCAAAAGTTCCCTGTTTTCCCCTCATTCATTACGCTGATGTCTGAGATCTTCTGTAAAGTGGCACATTAAGCACATTTTATTGGTGTAATAGAGTCAGAGTCTGTGGAAAACTCTCTGCCAACATATTATTACACTCTAATAATAAACCAGGACACACAACACATTTCATTACATTGGTCCTTACACACGTAAACTCTGGAGCTGATTAATGTTAAACTCTGTAATCTGAGAAACATCTCTCACCTGCAGACTGGAAATATAAGGCATCTGAGAGAATTATTGCACTTTTGTCCTTCATTAACAGCGTCACTTTCAGCTTCAACTGGAGAAAGTTTCAGCTCTTGCGTCTTTACTGAGTCCCTGAGAGATCAGAAGAACACATCAAAGTGGTTGTGAAACAAATATGTAAAGACATGGACGGCAAGAGACTTGGTGTGGAAAAATGCCCAAGCGAATGAATATATACAAATAAATCATCTTCGTTTCAAAGAGGATCTGACCGCTACAGACAAAGAAGCAAGCACCAAGTTATAGCCTCTTGTAGAAAAGGCAAAGAGGGAAAGAGAGCATACTTTGTAGGTATCAAGGCTTATATAGATAAGAAAGAGGTTTGAGTTACCTAATGTTTCATTAACTGAAACTTTCTTACTTTTGTGTAAGCATGCTGTTATGTTGGCTGTGTAGGTAACAGGTAGTTATGTTAGGTACCTATACAATGCATTACATTTAAAATGTGCTAAACCATCTTTTGTGTTTAGATGCAACTGTAAATATACAGTCTGTATTTATAGGTTGTTACATTTCCATTGTATATTGCAGAGCATTATATAGAAGATATTGATGCAACAAACTGTACTTTTAAAGACCCTAATACGTCTGTCTGTTGTAACCACTGATTGTAACTTATTATGTAAAGGTTGTATACATGTGACATTTATATGGGAACATGTATGTGCAATATACTGTACCGGTATATACATAAGCAGAGGCATAAGCGAATTGGGCACCTGCTTAAAGGCGGGGTGAAATGCATACTGAGGTTTTTACACTGTTAAACATTATTTTAATCTCATAAATTGTTGTTTTGATGGTGTGCTAAGCTAACATACCAGCTTGCCCTAAGATTCACCTACTTTATTTTTATGAACATTTTTGAAACGTAAAACTACTGAAATGTTTATTTTCAAGAAAGGCATTTGATAGAGTTTCAGAGAAGGTGAAGTGAGAAGTTTGATAAAAAAAATGAGGTTTGAATAGAGGAATAATAATTAGAGCCATAACCAGGCCGGAGAGGTGTGAATGTGTGCTGGGGAGACAAACTGAATGGGGCAGTTTGCACCATGAAACGAGAGACAATACCCTGAACGAAAGCTTAGAAGATGGCAAAACACATTTTAGAGAAATCTCAACATAAAATCACATGACATTATCTTGTTAAATATTTAATAAAATTCAGAGTTTTAGACTTATCTTCAAATTTGAAATATAACATGGTCAGACATTTCTAGATCGCTACAAGGCCAACTTCAGTTTTATTTTCATAAAGATATTTCATACAAATCAATTTCTAATAACTTTACAAAACGTTGAAGCTTATAGCTATTTTTGATTATGAAAATAATAATTATTTTGACTTTATAGTAAACTGCAAAGTGTCTGCTTTCAAATGCTTTTACTTACTTGCAAATGCATATTTATGCTTTTAGTGCAAGGGATTCATGAACTGTGTCGGTTTTAGTCTGAGTATGCCATTTCTTAGGATTTTTTCAAATGTGGGGGTGCAGGCTAACAGGTTAACCCCTAACAACACAAAGCGTGCTTCTGAATTCAAATGCACTACTATTCCATTGTTTTTCTATATAAACACGCACTAGTCTGACATGCAAAACCGTTCCGCTTGCTACTGCTAACGTTTAGTCGCATACAATAGTCCATAAACCAAATCATGTCCTCATAAACCATGAGTAAACACACACAAATGTTGTAAAACTCACGCATGACAAGCCACTTAGCAAATATATACAGTTACAGTACATACCACATTTTTCACACTTTCAGACGCTCTCAATGCAATAGCGCACGCTCGTGATTCTTTAGCTCCACCCACACAATATGCCTCCAGCCGCTCAGGTTTATTCAGAAAGACTCGGTACAGCTGTGGATCTTTCTTTTATAAATATAATATATTAGATAGATATGAAGGATGCAATACTACTCTATAGGTTGACATGAGATTGACTGAAACTGAGTGTTTCTACACATTCCAGAAAAGTTGGGACAGGTAGCAATAAGAGGCCGGAAAAGTTAAATGTACATATAAGGAACAGCTGGAGGACCAATTTGCAACTTATTAGGTCAATTGGCAACATGATTGGGTATAAAAAGAGCCTCTCAGAGTGGCAGTGTCGCTCAGAAGTCAAGATGGGCAGAGGATCACCAATTCCCCCAATGCTGCGGCCAAACATACTGGAGCAATATCAGAAAGGAGTTTCTCAGAGAAAAACTGCAAAGAGTTTGAAGTTCTCATCATCTACAGTGCATAATATCATCCAAAGATTCAGAGAATCTGGAACAATCTCTGTGCGTAAGGGTCAAGGCCGGAAAACCATACTGGATGCCCGTGATCTTCAGCCCTTAGACGGCACTGCATCACATACAGGAATGCTACTGTAATGGAAATCACAACATGGGATCAGGAATACTTCCAGAAAACATTGTCAGTGAACACAATCCATCAGTGCATTCGCCGTCGCCGGCTAAAACTCTATAGGTCAAAGAAGAAGCCATATCTAAACATGATCCAGAAGCGCAGGCGTTTTCTCTGGGCCAAGGCTCATTTAAAAACTGTGGAAAACTGTTCTGAAAATTTGAAGTTCTTTTTGGAAAACTGGGACGCCATGTCATCCGGACTAAAGAGGACAAGGACAACCCAAGTTGTTCTCAGCGCTCAGTTCAGAAGCCTGCATCTCTGATGGGATGGGGTTGCATGAGTGCGTGTGGCATGGGCAGCTTACACATCTGGAAAGGCACCATCAATGCTGAAAGGTATATCCAAGTTCTAGAACATATGCTCCCATCCAGACGTCATCTCTTTCAGGGAAGACCTTGCATTTTCCAACATGACAATGCCAGACCACATACTGCATCAATTACAACATCATGGCTGTGTAGAAGAAGGATCCGGGTACTGAAATGGCCAGCCTGCAGTCCAGATCTTTCACCCATAGAAAACATTTGGCGTGTCATTAAGAGGAAGATGCCACAAAGAAGACCTAAGACAGTTGAGCAACTAGAAGCCTGTATTAGACAAGAATGGGACAGCATTCCTATTCCTAAACTTGAGCAGCTTGTCTCCTCAGTCCCCAGACGTTTGCAGACTGTTAGAAAAAGAAGAGGGGATGCCACACAGTGGGAAACATGGTCTGGTCCCAACTTCTTTGAGATGTGTTGATGCCATGAAATTTAAAATCAACTTATTTTTCCCTTAAAATGATACATTTTCTCAATTTAAACATTTGATATGTCATCTATGTTGTATTCTGAATAAAATATTGAAATTTGAAACTTCCAGATCATTGCATTCTCTTTTTATTCACAATTTATACAGTGCCCCAACTTTTTGGGAATCGGGTTTGTATGTTTGAGACATTCTGTTTGGTTTTTCAACAATTACGTCCTTTTCTACAGTTATGAAATCCTGATGATTGCCCTGTAAATCCATTATACACTCACCTAAAGGATTATTAGGAACACCTGTTCAATTTCTCAATGTAATTATCTAATCAACCAATCACATGGCAGTTGCTTCAATGCATTTAGGGGTGTGGTCCTGGTCAAGACAATCTCCTGAACTCCAAACTGAATGTCAGAATGGGAAAGAAAGGTGATTTAAGCAATTTTGAGCGTGGCATGATTGTTGGTGCCAGACGGGCCGGTCTGAGTATTTCACAATCTGCTCAGTTACTGGGATTTTCACGCACAACCATTTCTAGGGTTTACAAAGAATGGTGTGAAAAGGGAAAAACCATCCAGTATGCGGCAGTCCTGTGGGCCGAAAATGCCTTGTTGATGCTAGAGGTTAGAGGAGAATGGGCCGACTGATTCAAGCTGATAGAAGAGCAACTTTGACTGAAATAACCACTCGTTACAACCGAGGTATGCAGCAAAGCATTTGTGAAGCCACAACATGCACAACCTTGAGGCGGATGGGCTACAACACTAGAAGACCCCACCGGGTACCACTCATCTCCACTACAAATAGAAAAAAGAGGCTACAATTTGCACAAGCTCACCAAAATTGGACAGTTGAAGACTGGAAAATTGTTGCCTGGTCTGATGAGTTTCGATTTCTGTTGAGACATTCAGATGGTAGAGTCAGAATTTGGCGTAAACAGAATGAGAACATGGATCCATCATGCCTTGTTACCACTGTGCAGGCTGGTGGTGGTGGTGTAATGGTGTGGGGGATGTTTTCTTGGCACACTTTAGGCCCCTTAGTGCCAATTGGACACCATGTGCCCATTCTCTGATGGCTACTTCAGGCAGGATAATGCACCATGTCACAAAGCTTGAATCATTTCAAATTGGTTTCTTGAACATGACAATGAGTTCACTGTACTAAAATGGCCCCCACAGTCACCAGATCTCAACCCAATAGAGCATCTTTGGGATGTGGTGGAACGGGAGCTTCGTGCCCTGGATGTGCATCCCACAAATCTCCATCAACTGCAAGATGCTATCCTATCAATATGGGCCGACATTTCTAAAGAATGCTTTCAGCACCTTGTTGAATCAATGCCACGTAGAATTAAGGCAGTTCTGAAGGCGAAAGGGGGTCAAACACAGTATTAGTATGGTGCTCCTAATAATCCTTTAGGTGAGTGTATTTGTGCACACGTACAACTAACAGCACTGGGATATTTAAAACCATCTGTAAATAATGCAAATGATCAACAGTTTGTTTATTGTTTCATCTTTTACAGCTTATAGTACTTTCTCACTACATCCACCAAATCTGTTGAACTGAAGTTTTGGTACTTTATTGTTCCTAAGCAGTCAATAATGAAGGATATTTGAACTCCAACCTCTTTATGTGATACAAGATCTGATAATCTAGTTTAAAATAATACTGTACATGCCAAACATATTTATGACAGTATTGAGATGGAATTATAAAAAATCTTATTAATGTGATTACAACTATAACTCATTATCTGTTCATTAAATAGATCAATCAGGACTAGATGTTGTTTCTGTTTTATTTATCATAATTGCATATTCTAGAAATAACTATTTAGCACACAATCCATCCTGACAAAATAAAAACATGGCTTTTTTTTTTTTTTTTTACACTGTAAGAGTTGTTGACTGATGAGTGGAAAAACTCATCTCACAGTTTTTACCATTTGACATGAAAAAAAAAACGTTGCTTACAACATCTTACAACATTTTTTAATATGAGATTGAAGACTTGATAAATGTGAAAAACTCTTCTGACACTGAGTGCAGTGGTACGGCTTCTCTCCAGTGTGAACTCGCTCGTGTGATTTCAGGGCTCCAGACTGAGTGAAACTCTTGTCACAATATGAGCACTTGTAAGGTTTTTCTCCAGTGTGAATTCTTTGGTGCTGTTTCAGATCGCCAGTTGTAATAAAGCTCTTCCCACAGTCACAACACACATGATCTCTCACTTCATCATGTGTTTTCTGGTGCAGTTTAAAACTGTACAGCCATGAAAAACTCTTTCCACAGAGAGAACACACATGAGGTCTCTCACCTGAATGAACTTTCAGGTGTTCTTTTAGATGTGATGAACAAATAAAATCTTTCCCACACTGATCACAGTTAAATGGTTTTTCTCCAGAGTGAAAACGCAGATGAACACTGAGACTTGATGTTTGAGAAAAACTCTTTCCACACTGGGAGCATGTATACGGTTTCTCTCCGGTGTGAATTCTCGCGTGTCTATTAAGGTTTGCTTTATGTCTGAAACTCTTTCCACACTGAGAGCATGTGTACGGTTTCTCTCCGGTGTGAATTCTCATGTGTATGTTAAGGTCTCCTTTTTTTGTGAAACTCTTTCCACACTGAGTGCATGTATACGGTTTCTCTCCGGTGTGAACTCTCATGTGTGCGTTAAGGTTTCCTTTATTTTGGAAACTCTTTCCACACTGAGAGCAGGTGTGCAGCTTTTTGGCTTTTGTTTCTTGAGTTTTGAAGTCACAGAGTTTCTTTACGTCATTTAGTTTGTGTTGTTGCTCCTTCACTTCCATCTGGTCTAAAATAAACATATAGAGCAGTCAGAATCAGTTCAATGAGGTTAAATGTGAAAACTAAAAACACTCAGCAGAAAACAAGACACAGTCTGTGTGAGTATCAAGTATTGGCAAACACTTTACAATAAGGTTTCATTAGTTAACAGCATCTACTAATACATTATTAAAATTAAAAGTTGTTAACATTTGTTAAGTAACATGAACAATGAACAGCTGGATTTTTATTAACAAACAAAGATTAATAAATAACAAATGTTACAAATGTATTGCTAAGTATATATATATATATATATATATATACTTAGCAATACATTTGTAAAGTAACAAATGTATTGCTCATTGTTAATTCAGGTTAAAGTCCCCAATGATTTAATCCTTCAAAACTCAAAATGACATATCACTTTTTTCCTGTGAAAATTTTTTTTTGTGCTTTAAAATAGCTTGAATGTAACTCTACACCCTTGCATCATGAATATGCAAATATGCCCCGTCCCACTCACTCGCACACGCTCAGAAATGCAGTCGGCCACCTTATAAAATATAGCGGGATAACCTGGCTTCTCTTGAGACTTTGTCCACTGCCTCAGAAAATCATTAATGATATGCTAAAGCCCACCCACACGTTGACGTGATTGGTTACAAGGTAGTTTGTGATGTCAGAAACACAAGCGATTTTGGTTCACTGCAGTTTTAAAGAGAAAATACTCAACAGTGATGTTGACTTATACATTTGCACATGGTTTGTCTTAAAGCATATTAAAAACACCACATAGACATGCAAACATCACAAACTAGATTTTCACCACAGGGGGACTAGTTTGGTGTAGTAAAAATGCTGTTGAAGAGTTGTTGGACCAACAAATGTGTAGCCAATCAGCATTAGGTTTAGCGTTTGATGGAGGAGGAGAGAGAGTGAGCAAGAGGGAGATTTGAGAAAGACGGTTGAAAGAGAGATGAGAGACAATACAAAAGAGAAAATCTCAGAGGAATATCACTGGAAAAAGAAGGGTTATGATCAGGCAAGAGCTTTAGGATCTGTGTTAATACTTTCCAGCGCTAGAGAGACCTATGCGGGAAGGCCTGGAAATGTTGATTTATTTATAATTCTACAGACTTGTTTACATTTCACTGCCGGTTGTATATTCTGTATATAACTGTGTATGTGACAAATAAAACTCTTGAATCTTTGCGGTTTTATAGAACCAAGAAATATTGTCGCAATGTTAGCTATAGTAACAGCACAGTTTTGAGTGTCATTGTTTGTCTGGAGCTGCTGTGCTGGCAACTAACAACCAACTCTTGCTTCCTTGTCGTTCCTCATCATCTTTATTTTTCGTGAAGCATTATTTTGCCCTCTTGGACTGCGTGTGTAATGGAAGATTGCATACTACACCTTTAATACATTAGTTAATGTTAACAAATTAGTCCTTATTGTAAAGTGTTACCAGAGTATCTTTGATGTGCAAATGTTAGTTCTGTCATTTGCAGATGCATTTCTCTATCATTTATCATCCATATATTGATTATTATTTCACAGCCACTAAAGCAGTCAATAATGAAGAATGAAGAATGGACACCAACCTATTAGTTCCTCAGTATCTTCATGTTTTATTCTGGATGGTTCTGGATCACTCATGTCTTCAATCTCCTCTTTAATAAACTCCATCTTTAACAGTCACACAGATTTCAGCCGCTACACCTGGAGTTTGTCCTTCTCTTGTAGGATGATGGGAATATTCCCAGTATTTATTGGTGAATTGTTGTGGGAGGGGCTTCACTGCAGGTGTGAACTGTGATCACTGTGAGATACTGACGCCCACAGGACCAGACCTGGAAAAATCACAGATAAGTTACTGGATTTACACTGAATTACTTTAATTAAATTTACATTGAGTGAACATATTTTTTTGTCAGGAATATGGAGTATTTTGGTACAAGTTAGATATGAATTGCATTTAAAACAAGGTTTGTTCAACTCCTGTCCAAAGTCTGAGAGGAACAACAGGACCATCATGTTTAACTGAGCTGCTGAAAAGCCTCTTTGTCTCCAAAAGTTCCCTGTTTTCCCCTCATTCATTACGCTGATGTCTGAGATCTTCTGTAAAGTGGCACATTAAGCACATTTTATTGGTGTAATAGAGTCAGAGTCTGTGGAAAACTCTCTGCCAACATATTATTACACTCTAATAATAAACCAGGACACACAACACATTTCATTACATTGGTCCTTAAACACGTAAACTCTGGAGCTGATTAATGTTAAACTCTGTAATCTGAGAAACATCTCTCACCTGCAGACTGGAAATATACAGCCTCCAAAAGAAATATTCCACAATTGTCCTTCTTTCATGGTCTTCTGAAATATTCTGTGTCTGAGATTTTCAATGACACTGGGCATTCGTTACATGAAGATTTCACAAGTTTTCTGGTTTGTGTTAAAGCGCCACTGAACATATTAGTGCACCGAATCACAGAACCTGTCCGTGGAAATGTAACTGCATTTCAGCGTCGAATGAAGTTAAGCTTATTTTTTGATAGCCTAATTGTTTATTTATGCTCAATAGTTTGTAAACAGCAATATAATTTAATGATTACTGTCACTGATTTGTCAATGGCATGTCATTAGTAAATGAGCCAACAGTCATTGTGTTTGTTTGTTCTTAATCCGTAGGGTTTAATATGGAGTTGTCCCACCCTTTGCAGCTATAACAGCTTCAGCTCTTCTGGGAAGGCTTTCCACAAGGTTTAGGAGTGTGTTTATGGGAATTTTTGACCATTCTTCTAGAAGCACATTTGTGAGGTCAGGCACTGATGTTGGACGAGAAGGCCTGGCTCGCAGTCTCGCTCTAATTCATCCCAAAGGTGTTCTATCGGGTTGAGGTCAGGACTCTGTGCAGGCCAGTCAAGTTCCTCCACACCAAACTCGCTCATCCATGTCTTTATGGACCTTGGTCTGTGCATTGGTGTGCAGTCATGTTGGAACAGGAAGGGGCCGTCCCCAAACTGTTCCCACAAAGTTGGAAGCATGAAATTGTCAAAAATGTCTTGGTATGCTGAAGCATTAAGAGTTCCTTTCACTGGAACTAAGGGGCCAAGCCCATCCCCTGAAAAACAACCCCACACCAAAATCCCCCCTCCACCAAACTTTACACTTGGCACAATGCAGTCAGGCAAGTACGGTTCTCCTGACAACCGCCAAACCCAGACTCGTCCATCAGATTGCCAGATGTATTTATACATCGGATAAAGCCTCTCAAGGTAAAACAGAAACATAAATATACTTAAGTGTTTGGCTCGTATAGTGTATACAACTTCTGGCAAATCATTGGCTGTAATCATATAAGCATAGCTAAAAAAAAAAAAAAAGATTAAAAAAACACAACATAACATAATATATAGGGTACACTCTTGTGCATAAATAACAATTAGAATATGCTATAAGCTTTACTTCGGTTAACATAGGCTTATTTCCTTCATGTATACCGAGGAGTGTGCACTAATATTTTCAGTGCCATTTAACTCAAAACAGGAAACTTGTGTATGTTCATGTAAGCTACGCCCCTCCGTCATGTTTCTTTTGCTATGGTTACACCTGACGTTTATACTATCCCAGCATTTTCTAACCTCAAAAACTGAGAATTTTGAAAATGCTGCAGACCCCATTTTAGTTGAAAAAAAAAATCAGGGGTTGCATTTCAGTGTAATCGAACCAAATGGAGGCTTTTAAAGGATTAGTTCACTTCAACATGAAAATTTCCTGATATTTTACAGAAAGACATGAACATATGAAATATCAGGAAATGTTCATGTTGAAATTAACTAATCCTTTAAAAACTATGGTGTGGCTGCCCACATTACGTAACCGGAAAACGACAAAAACAGACCAGGGCTGCGTTTCTCAAAAGCACTGTATGCCTAAGTTGATCATAGAGACCATTGGTGGCTATTGTTACAATGCTTTTAAGAAACAGAGCCCAGAGCTGTCTCTCTCAACAGCTCTATAACATACCAGCCTTGACGACTGTGTAAACAATAACACTGAGACGGAACTGCATGCTTTGCTGACTTTGTGGTGCTTTTTAGCAGCCGTTGTGCAGTTAAATGCTGTATTGTATTATACTGCAGCTGCCTACATGCGCAAGAGGCAACTGTTTACGCTTGTACGCGCACGACATTGTGCATGAACGGTCATGTGACGTGTTTGAAACACACTGGAAACATCAGTCCAGAAAAATTACCTCAGATAATATTAATCCAGCGCAAATTGACCCACTGTAAATATGTATGTAAATATTTTGTGATGTCCTGTTTAAAAGGATTTCCTGGTTTTTCAAGTATGGAGGCGCCTTGAAACAGCATTCAGTTGCGTTTTAAAGGTGGTGGGACAAGTCTATGGCAAACTCAAGTGTTTTCTGTTCAGCATTCAGATAAAAAAAAAGCACTTGTCAGAGGCACTAAACTTCTTCACAGATTGCCTATTACCAATATAATCTAATCTGATTTTAATTAATTTAATTAATAAATTGTTTGACCGGACCTAACTGTTATACACTTTTGTCTTCAACAATCTTGGGTAGGTGCTACGTGTCAAAGTAACATCCACATGGATGGCTGGACTCAAGGTTTCCCAGCAGAACATTGCCCAAAGCATCACACTGCCTCCGCCGGCTCGCCTTCTTCCCATAGTGCATCCTGGTGCCATGTGTTCCCCAGGTAAGTGACACACGCACCCGGCCATTCACGTGATGTAAAAGAAAACGTAATTCATCAGACCAGGCCACCTTCTTCCATTGCTCCATGGTCCAGTTCTGATGTTCACATGCCCACTGTTGGTGCTTATGGTGGTGGACGGGTCAGCATGGACACCCTGACATGGTGTGCAGGTATGCCGCCCCATACTCAACAAACTGTGATGCACTGTGTATTCTGACACCTTTTTATCAGAACCAGCATTAACTTCTGGAGCAATGTGAGCTACAGTAGCTCGTCTGCTTGGACCACAAGGTCCAACCTTTGCACCCCACGTGCATCAATGAGCCTTGGCCGCCCATGACCATGTGGCCGGTTCACCACTGTCTCTTCCTTGGAGCACTTTTGATAGATCCTGACCACTGCAGACCGGGAACACCCCACAAGAGCTGCAGTTTTGGAGATGCTCTGACCCAGTCACCTAGCCATCACAACTTGGCCCTTGTCAAACTCGCTTTAAATGTTTATGCTTGCCCATTATTCTAACATTTCAATTCATATATTGTTACGTCTGTCTGTTGCCCCCTGCTGGCTCTGTTAGACAGTGCAGATGTTAGTTGGGCGACAGGTGCATTCTATTTGTAATCAACCCTCTATTATGGTGTTTGGTATATAAGATCTGTGCGATCTAGGCTCTCTCTGTTTCTTTTGAATATATAATTGATTTAATATTATTTTTCTTTATTGATTGTTTGTGTCAGAGAATACTTAGTTACCATGCATGTGTTTTTCCCCTAGACGTTGGTTTTCTTTTGATTGTTTAATAACTGCTTTCTTCTTTTGTAAATAAATTGATTTATTGTTTAAACATTTGTTTTTTGCCTCTTTTATGTTGCGGTATATGAGCCAGCTGTAACTATATATATCCCACCCAACTACATATATCCAAACTAATATATCCCACCCATTAGCAGGTGCTGTGATGAAGAGATAATCAGTGTTATTTACTTCACCTGTCGTAATGTTATGACTGATCGGTATACACTCACCTAAAGGATTATAAGGAACACCATACTAATACTGTGTTTGACCCCCTTTCGCCTTCAGAACTGCCTTAAATCTACGTGGCATTGATTCAACAAGGTGCTGAAAGCATTCTTTAGAAATGTTGGCCCATATTGACAGGATAGCATCTTGCAGTTGATGGAGATTTGTGGGATGCACATCCAGGGCACGAAGCTCCCGTTCCACCACATCCCAAAGATGCTCTATTGGGTTGAGATCTGGTGACTGTGGGGGCCATTTTAGTACAGTGAACTCATTGTCATGTTCAAGAAACCAATTTGAAATGATTTGAGCTTTGTGACATGGTGCATTATCCTCCTGGAAGTAGCCATCAGAGAATGGGTACATGGTGGTCATAAAGGGATGGACATGGTCAGAACCAATGCTCATGTAGGCCGTGGCATTTAAACAATGCCCAATTGTCACTAAGGGGCCTAAAGTGTGCCAAGAAAACATCCCCCACACCATTACACCACCACCACCACCACCACCAGCCTGCACAGTGGTAACAAGGCATGATGGATCCATGTTCTCATTCTGTTTATGTCAAATTCTGACTCTACCATCTGAATGTCTCAACTGAAATTGAGACTCATCAGACCAGGCAACATTTTTCCAGTCTTCAACTGTCCAATTTTGGTGAGCTTGTGCAAATTGTGGCCTCTTTTTCCTATTTGTAGTGGAGATGAGTGGTACCTGGTGGGGTCTTCTGCTGTTGTAGCCCATCCACCTCAAGGTTATGCATGTTGTGGCTTCACAAATGCTTTGCTGCATACCTCGGTTGTAACGAGTGGTTATTTCAGTCAAAGTTGCTCTTCTATCAGCTTGAATCAGTCGGCCCATTCTCCTCTGACCTCTAGCATCAACAAGGCATTTTCGCCCACAGGACTGCCGCATACTGGATGTTTTTCCCTTTTCACACCATTCTTTGTAAACCCTAGAAATGGTTGTGCGTGAAAATCCCAGTAACTGAGCAGATTGTGAAATACTCAGACTGGCCCGTCTGGCACCAACAATCATGCCACGCTCAAAATTGCTTAATCACCTTTCTTTCCCATTCTGACATTCAGTTTGGAGTTCAGGAGATTGTCTTGACCAGGACCACACCCCTAAATGCATTGAAGCAGGTGAGTGTATATAGGTCATGTATAGATTCTATGCGTTTACGCACATGATATCAGGAAGCAACTTGATATGCACATGACGATAGGGAGTTGATGGCAGGGCGTAAATCGAGTTACTCCTCCCACTTCTGCTAGTTTTACTGAGATTTCTTATCCTGTGCAAATTGGCCATTAATATTACATTGTCCTGAGGTAAAATTACATTACTCCATCTAATCCTGTACGAATAGTGCTTTAGACTCACCTTACGTTCTCCCGGATTGTTACTCACTTTAAGATTCCTTCCCTACTGTTCATCTCCTCACTCAAGTCTTCATTCTCCTTGTCTCCAATCTTCAGTTCCATGTCCTCTTCCGAGTCACGTGCGTTCATCCTGCAAGGAAAGTGTTCATTATATATAAACATCAGTTACTATAAACGTGTGCGTGTGTGTCAATTTACCTGTCTGTTATCCTCCAGCTGCATTGTCTATACAAACTAGTTCATTCATCTCCTTTATACTGTGGTGTTCAATAAAGCTTGACTTTATGTTCTGAGACATTCTGTTAGTTTTTGCATAAATTATACATTTTCATATTTTACAGCTTCTATTTCTTTCTAACTACAGCTTCTATTATGATACAATATCTGATAATTTGGTTGACAATAGTACTGTACATCTCAAACATTATCACAGTACTAAGACAGAATGATTAAAACTCAATGTGATTACAAATATAACTCATTCTCTGTACATTAAATAGATCAATCAAGACACAATGTTGTTTCTGTTTTATTTCTCAAAATTGGATTACAATCAGAAGACAATTTAGTGCACTTAGTAAATATGAAAATTACATGAATATCTAATTCTAGAAATAACCATTTAGCACACAAGCAACAGACACTAAAAATAAAAAACAAAAGCTTTAAAGGCCTGTACACACCGGGACGAATATTGCGCGTGCTTATCACCAGCGTTTTTCGAGGCGTCTTTAGTGTTCACACCCAAGCGATTTTCACGTGCAAAACAGTAGATTGTGCTCCCGGTACACAAGGTGGTGCTGCGGCACTTTACGCTTCTGACACTCGCTTGTCACACAGAAGAAGAAGAGAGCCAGTATTTATGTGCTTGCCAAAACCATTCACTCACTTTTTGCTAACTGGCAAGCAGCATTAGCAGCTCATCTTCTTCTTTGTCTACTTACTACTTCTTTGTCGTATCAGTGTGTGCTCGGTCAGACTGTTTTGTGCTTGAGTGCCACCAAGTCGTGTTGTACTGTAACTTCAGCCGCTCCAGGAACGTGAACAAAAGCGCCCATCTGATTGGTCGGCCAGTTAACGTGCCGTGTCATAATAAAAAAAACCAAACCCAAGTTGTTTTTAAAAAAAATTACGCTTGTACGCCTGCCGTTTTGAGCGCCGGTGTGCACACTCACATTGGCGCACTTTGTTTAGTCACGTGGCGTTAAAAGTCAGCGATAAACGCACGCGAAAATCATCCCGGTGTGAACAGCCCTTAAGAGTTGTTGACTGATGAGTGGAAGAAACATATTTTCTCCCAGTTTTTACTATTTGACATGAAAACATGTTGCTCACTTACAACATTTTTTTATATGAGTTTGAAGACTTGATAAACGTGTGAAACTCTTCCCACACTGAGTACAGTAGTACGGCTTCTCTCCAGTGTGAATTCGCTTGTGTGATTTCAGGTGTGAAGACTGAGTGAAACTCTTCTCACAATATGAGCACTTGTAAGGTCTTTCTCCGGTATGAGTTCTTTGGTGCTGTTTCAGATGACTAGATGTAGTAAAGCTCTTCCCACAGTCACAACACACATGATCTCTCACTTCATCATGTGTTTTCTGGTGCAATTTAAAACTCTTCAGCCATGAAAAACTCTTTCCACAGAGGGAACACACATGAGGCTTCTCATCTGAATGAACTTTCAGGTGTGTTTTTAGATTTGATGAAGAATTGAAATCTTTACCACACTGATCACAGTTAAATGGTTTCTCTCCAGAGTGAATGCGCAGATGACTTTTTAAACCGGATGCGTCTCTGAAATTCTTCTGACACTGAGTGCAGTGGTACGGCTTCTCTCCAGTATGAACTTGCTCATGCTTCTTCAGGTTTCCAGACTGAGTGAAACTCTTGTCACAATATGTGCACTTGTAAGGTCTTTCTCCAGTGTGAATTCTTTGGTGCTGTTTCAGATGACAAGCTTTAGTAAAGCTCATCCCACAGTCACAGCACACATGATCTCTCACTTCATCATGTGTTTTCTGGTGCAGTTTAAAACTGTTCAGCCATGAAAAACTCTTTCCACAGTGAGAACACACATGAGGTCTCTCATCTGAATGAACTTTCAGGTGTAGTTTTAGATGTGATGATGAAATAAAATCTTTACCACAGTGAGAGGATGTATACGGTTTCTCTCCACGGTGAATTTGTGTGTGTTTGTTAAAGTTTACAATATTTTTGAAACTCTTCCCACACTGAGAGCAGGTGTGCGGCTTTTTGGCTTTTGTTTCTTGAGTTTTGAAGTCACAGAGTTTCTTTAAGTCATTTAGTTTGTGTCGTTGCTCCTTCACTTCCATCTGGTCTAAAATAAACATATAAAGCAGTCAGAATCAGTTCAATGAGGTTAAATGTTAAGTGTACAATAAAGTATAGTCAAATCACGTTGAACATCAAATCAAATCACATACTAAACGTAGCTAAAAATAGATGCTTGCCTTGCATTATGATCATTGTATTAAATTTCAGTGTTCACTTAAGCAGCGTAGCCATTAGACATATTTATTCAAAATCAACTGTGTCAGGCAAAGCAGGACCAATAAGTTCAAACCCAATAGCCTATTTTAAAGAGATTTCCTCAAATAAAGGTTAGTCCACATGAATCAGCATGTTACGGTATTGTTGTTCGTTAATATGGCAGGTTTGAACATTCTTCTTGTGTATGAAAAGTAAACACTGATCAGGCATAACATTATGAGGTAAAGTGAATAACACTGATGATCTCTTCATCACGGCTCCTGTTAGTGGGTGGGATATATTAGGCAGCAAGTGAACATTTTGTCCTCAAAGTTGATGTGTTAGAAGCAGGAAAAATGGGCAAGCGTAAGGATTTGAGCGAGTTTGACAAGGGCCAAATTGTGACAGCTAGACGACTGGGTCAGAGCATCTCCAGAACTGCAGCTCTTGTGGGGTGTTCCCGGTCTGCAGTGGTCAGGATCTATCAAAAGTGCTCCAAGGAAGGAACAGTGGAGAACCGGCCACAGGGTCATGGGGCCAAGGCTCATTGATGCACGTGAGGAGCGAAGGCTGGCCCGTGTGGTCCGATCAAACAGACGAGCTACTGGAGCTCAGATTGCTCCAGAAGTTAATGCTGGTTCTGATAGAAAGGTGTCAGAATACACAGAGTATCTCAGTTTGTTGTGTATGGGGCGGCATAGCCGCAGACCAGTCAGGGTGCCCATGCTGACCCCTGTCCACCGCCGAAAGCGCCAACAGTGGCACGTGAGCATCAGAACTGGACTATGGAGCAATGGAAGAAGGTGGCCTGGTCTGATGAATCACGTTTTCTTTTACATCACGTGGATGTCAGGGTGCGTGTGCGTCACTTACCTGGGGAACACATGGCACCAGGATGCACTATGGGAAGAAGGCAAGCCGGCGGAGGCAGTGTGATGCTTTGGGCAATGTTCTGCTGGGAAACCTTTGGTCCTGCCATCCATGTGATGTTACTTTGACACGTACCACCTACCTAAGCATTGTTGCAGACCATGTACAGCCTTTCAAGGAAACTGTATTTCCTGGTGGCTTTGGCTCTTTCAGCAGGATAATGCTGAATGGTCTGAGGAGCACAACAGCGAGTCTGAGGTGTTGACTTGGCCTCCAAATTCCCCAGATCTCAATCCAATCGAGCATCTGTGGGATGTGCTGAACAAACAAGTCCGATCCATGGAGGCCCCACCTCGCAACTTACAGGACTTAAAGGATCTGCTGCTAACATCTTGGTGCCAGATACCACAGCACACATTCAGGGGTCTAGTGGAGTCCATGCCTCGACGGGTCAAAAGGGGGACCAACACAATATTAAGATTCAAGATTCAAGAGTTTTATTTGTCACATACACAGTTATATACAGAATATACAACCGGCAGTGAAATGTAAACAGGTCCGCTCCATGGACAGTGCAAATTCACAGTTAATAAATCAAGTCTTTTAACTGTGAATTTGCACTGTCCATGGAGCGGACCTGTTTACATTTCACTGCCGGTTGTATATTCTGTATATAACTGTGTATGTGACAAATAAAACTCTTGAATCTTAACTTAAGTCAAGTAGAAAAAAAATAAAATAAATAAATAAAGAAGTGGAATAAAATAATTGAAGTAGACTGTGCAGTGAGTAAACTGTAGACTTATAAATATGTGGTTAACAAATGTATAAAGAGTATAAATGTGCAAACAGGTTTATAACAGGTTGTTACACAGTAACAACGAGAACAGAAAGTGCAGTGCAATGACAGTGTATCGATGTTTATCCTGAAGTGAAGTCACGTGATGTTAAGTGACTGAGTGCAGGAGTCTGATGGCCTGGGGGAAGAAGCTCCTCCTGAGTCTCTCAGTTTTGGCCATCAGGCTTCGGAAGCGCTTACCAGATGGCAGCAGCGTGAAATGAGGGTTTGCAGGGTGATTAGAGTCCTTGATGATCTTAGTAGCTCTACCTTTGCAGCGTTTGGTGTAGACGTCCTGCAGAGACGGGAGAGCTGACCCTGAGATACGCTCGGATAAGCGCACGACTCTTTGCAGGACATAATGTTATGCCTGATCGGAGTATGTACACATGATTTACAAAATTTCATACCGCATTGTCCCATAATGGTAATATAGCAACTTACACGCCAGCTTGCCTTCTTCCCATAGTGCATCCTGGTGTCATGTGCTCCCCAGGTAAGTGACACACACGCACCCGGCCATCCACGTGATGTAAAAGAAAACGTGATTCATCAGACCAGGCCACCTTCTTCCATTGCTCTGTGGTCCAGTTCTGATGCTCACGTGCCACTGTTGGCGCTTTCAGCGGTGGACGGGTCAGCATGGGCACCCTGACTGGTCAGTGGCTATGCCGCCCCATACTCAACAAACTGAGATGCTCTGTGTATTCTGACAAGTTTAATTGTTATACTAGTTTTACATGACATAGAAGAAAATTTCTTTGAAGCCGCCAAAAAACAAACAATGCATGCAAAACCTGGGGTAAAATTAAATGATTTTGTTTTGCAGCAGATATACACTTTTCAAAAAAACATATTCATTTCAAGATGTAACATTAACATGATGGGGAAACCTTTGTAAAAAAAAAAAATTCATAAAATATGCACACAAAAAAAAAAAAGTATTTCTGTGCAAAGCTCAGTTCTGTCATTCACTTTTTAATACGATTAAAACTGGGTTATGATCATTTAGATGCATTTCTCTATCATTTATCATCCATAAACTGATTATTATTTTACAGCCACTAAAGCAGTCAATAATGAAGAATCAAGAATGGACACCAACCTATTAGTTCCTCAGTATCTTCATGTTTTATTCTGGATGGTTCTGGATCACTCATGTCTTCAATCTCCTCTTTAATAAACTCCATCTTTAACAGTCACACAGATTTCAGCCGCTACACCTGGAGTTTGTCCTTCTCTTGTAGGATGATGGGAATATTCCCAGTATTTATTGGTGAATTGTTGTGGGAGGGGCTTCACTGCAGGTGTGAACTGTGATCACTGTGAGATACTGACGCCCACAGGACCAGACCTGGGAAAATCACAGATAAGTTACTGAGTTTATACTGGATTACTTTACAGTTAAATGAAGTGAACACTGTCAGGAATATGGAGTATTTTGGTACAAGTTAGATATGAATTGCATTTAAAACAAGGTTTGTTCAACTCCTGTCCAAAGTCTGAGAGAAACAGGACCATCATGTTTAACTGAGCTGCTGAAAAGCCTCTTTGTCTCCAAAAGTTCCCTGTTTTCCCTCTCATTCATTACGCTGATGTCTGAGATCTTCTGTAAAGTGGCACATTAAGCACATTTTATTGGTGTAATAGAGTCAGAGTCTGTGGAAAACTCTCTGCCAACATATTATTACACTCTAATAATAAACCAGGACACACAACACATTTCATTACATTGGTCCTTAAACACGTAAACTCTGGAGCTGATTAATGTTAAACTCTGTAATCTGAGAAACATCTCTCACCTGCAGACTGGAAATATAAGGCATCTGAGAGAAATATTCCACTTTTGTCCTTCATTCGCGATCGTGAGCAGCGTCGCTTTCAGCTTCATCTGGAGTGTCTGCTCTCCTCTCTTACGCTTCTCTCTTCTGCGCATGCTCGGTGAGCGCGGTGTCATGTTTCTTAAAGGGGCCGCATATTTTTAAAGCGCCACTATTATGCTTCAAGCAATGTGTTACAGCTTTTTGTGAATGTAGAAGGTATACAAAGTTTTAAAGAGCATGGTCTTCATTGGCTGCCAGTGAACAATGTGTACTTTGACCTGCCCTCAAACACTGGAGTTGTCAACTGATGTAAATAGATAAAGTGAAGTTGTGATAGAAATGGCATCCAAACGCTATCATTTCGGAGCTGAAAAAAGGAGAACAAGAAGAGCAAAGACACACAATATTTATTGCTCGAGGGAATTAGCTACTCATGCGTTTTGTATTGATATACTGGCTGATGAGGTTATCATAGTTGGTTAAATGAAGGCGGCGTGCCACCTACAGGCCCTTAAGTAAAGTGTAAGTTTGTAAAGAACACACAATGCCATTGAGTGTCAAATAAATCGAATATTCAAGCCATTTATACATTTTTTCTACCTCTGAAAAAAAAAAAAAAAACGAAAAAGGAGCCAGGAGGAGCCAGCAGCATAGTCCGCCTACATCTAGTGTGACCTTTCCGACGTGATTGCGCAATCCGTGTTGCGTCGCAGAGCAGCGCAAAATGAGTAATTTAGGTCAAAAGTATTTAAATGTTTATTTTTCCTTGAAAAATGACAGAAGGTTTCGCTAGATAAGACCCTATTCCTCGTCTGGGATCACGCAGAGCATCTGAAGCCCTTCCAAACTGCATTGATTTGATCAACATTTTGGTTGCCACTGGCCCTATTCAGACAGTAATCGTTTCTCACGTGGAAGTCCATAAAAATACATTTGCATGCCACCTCAGTGATCACACTCGTGCATTCTGATGGTGATTTATTCACGGTGGAGGAGTGAGTTTTGTGATCCTGCGCACCCGGGAACGCTGCTCACGTGGGCAAAAACATGATTCCCTGCTGTAAATAAAATGTCATATGCTTGGTATAAGAATAAATCCATATTTAATTTAATAATGGGAAAATAATATGCAAATTATTATTTAAATCTGTTTAAAAATAGGAAGCTATATAGACGAACATTACAGTTAAAATGGTTTTCTGTCTTGTATTTTATCTCAAAATAAAGGATGTAATTTTACTCCACATAGAAATGAGCAGAATTAATCCAGCCTCTTATTTACATGAGGTAAACATAATGCTGCACATATCAAATGTTTACGTGCTTGTCTTTTTATTTTTTGCAAATACATTTGCTCTTGTAAATACTTGCCAGCATTTCAGTAATAAAAGTCTAGATCTTTAAAATGCATCCAAATTACAGCGAAGCGCAACCGTACGGTGCCCGGCGGTGGCCAAAAGTGAATTTTGAAGTGATATATTCTTGAAAAGAGATGTGGATGCGGACGGCAATTAAATTACCACCTGACCATGGAGTTTGTCAAAAAACAGGAGGTAATTCGGCCGGGGGTTTTTACGCTGACGGTGGGAGAAAAACACTGACATTCTGGATTTGGACGGCAGTAAAATCACAGACTAGCCCCTGTCAATGAAGAAAACACCTTACAACCCCACGAGAAACAATTACTGTCTGAATAGGGCTATTGAAGTACATTATGCGAAGGAAAATCCTTGAATGTTTTCCTCGTTCTTTCCCTTTTCGACTGAAGAAAGAAAGAAATTAACACCTTGGGTAAATTTTCATTTTAAAGTGAACTAATCCTTTAACAATGCAGATTGTTAAAGGATGTGATTAATGTGATAAAACTAGAAAAGACAAGATGTTGTTTCTGTTTTATTTATCATAATTGCATGATCTTTCTGAGCACACTTTAGTTCACTTAGTAAATAAGGAAATTACATGAATATATCTAAGTCTAAGTCACACAATCACGTCACAAGAAAACAAAAACACGACTGTATTTACACTGTAAGAGTTGCTGACTGTTGAATGGAAAAACTCTATATTGTATCTCAGAGTATTTACCATTTGACATGAAAAACAAAACAAAACAAAATGTTGCTCGTGTGACATAGACCAATCAGGCATAACATTATGACAGGTGAAGTGAATAACACTGATGATCTCTTCCTCACGGCTCCTGTTAGTGGGTGGGATATATTAGGCAGCAAGTGAACATTTTGTCCTCAAAGTTGATGTGTTAGAAGCAGGAAAAAGTGGGCAAGCGTAAGGATTTGAGCGAATTTGATAAGGGCCAAATTGTGATGGCTAGGTGACTGGGTCAGAGCATCTCCAAAACTGCAGCTCTTGTGGGGTGTTCCCGGTCTGCAGTGGTCAGGATCTATCAAAAGTTCTCCAAGGAAGGAACAGTGGAGAACCGGCCACAGGGTCATGGGCGGCCAAGGCTCATTTACCCCTTTTCCACCAGAATGAACCGGGTGCTAGTTCAGAGCCAGTGCTAGTGCCAGTTCGGAGTTGGTTCGACTGACGAGCCTTCTAAGAACCGGTTTGTCTTTCCACGGGCTCTGGAAGCCAGTTCTTACGTCACTGTATACGTCTCATCTTTCTCAGCAATGTTAGCGAGGCAGCGGGAAACACAAACACACCAGGCTTGTTCGAGATGCATCGGCGCTGCGTGAGACCGATCAACGTATGATATCAAAGTACAGGATGAGCGATTCAAAGGCATAAGGAGTCGTATGCTCTCACTGTACTTTGATGTCATATGACGATCGGTCTGCACAGTGCCGATGCATCTCGATCATCTTCCATCAACAATGGCGAACATTGCGTTACTATTGATGCTCATGGCTTTATGATCCTACATTGGCATCAGAACACAGCGACTCCAATGCATTCGTGCAGCTCGCCGTAATTTGTGTAGATGGAGATTACAACCGAGCAGCTATTAGCTTGATTAGCAGCTATTTCAAAAATGGCGGATTATCAAGTTTGTGCTCGTCTTGTTGGTCACGGAAACCCCGCCCCCAGCCGCTGACGCAAGACGTTCTTACTTCTAGCCCAGCAGTGTTTTGGTGCTACTTAAGAACCACTTTTCCTGGATCGGAGCTGGTGCTTTTGGTGTGGAAAGACAAAGAACTGATTTTAAACTAGGCTCTGGCTCCGAACCAGCACCAGCACTGCCTTGGTGGAAAAGAGGTAATTGATACACGTGGGGAGCGAAGGCTGGCCCGTGTGGTCCGATGGTTGGGTGCGTGAATGTCGCTCACCTGGGGAACACATGGCACCAGGATGAGTTTTGAGATGTTGACTTGGCCTCCAAATTCCCCAGATCTCAATCTAATCGAGCATCTGTGGGATGTGTTGAACAAACAAATCTGACTCATGGAGGCCCCACCTCGCAATTTACAGGACTTAAAGGATCTGCTGCTAACATCTTGGTGCCAGATACCACAGCACACCTTCAGGGGTCTAGTGGAGTCCATGCCTCAATGGGTCAGGGCTGCAAAAGGGGGGCCAATGCAATATTCATAATGTTATGCCTGATTGTTGCATTTCATTATGAATTTGAAGGATTATTTCTTCAGAATGAATAAGCAGATGATTTTTTAAACCTGTTGCATCTCTGAAACTCTTCTGACACTGGAGTGCAGTGGTACGGCTTCTCTCCAGTATGAACTCGCTCATGTACTTTCAGGTTTCCAGACTGAGTGAAACTCTTGTCACAATATGAGCACTTGAAAGGTCTTTCTCCAGTGTGAATTCTTTGGTGCAGTTTCAGATGATTAGATGTAGTAAAGCTCTTCCCACAGTCACAACACACATGATCTCTCACTTCATCATGTGTTTTCTGGTGCAGTTTAAAACTCTTCAGTCGTGAAAAACTCTTTCCACAGTAAGAACACACATAAGGTCTCTCATCTGAATGAACTTTCAGGTGTTTTTTTAGATTTGATGACGAATTAAAATCTTTGCCACACTGATCACAGCTAAATGGCTTTTCTCCAGAGTGAATGCGCAGATGAATTCTGAAACCTGTTGCATCTCTGAAACTCTTCCCACACTGAGTGCAGTGGTACGGCTTCTCTCCAGTATGAACTCGCTGCGTGTGATTTCAGGTTTCAGACCGATTGAAACTCTTGTCACAATATGAGCACTTGTAAGGTTTTTCTCCAGTATGAGTTCTTTGGTGCTGTTTCAGATGACTAGATGTAGTAAATCTCTTCCCACAGTCACAACACACATGATCTCTCACACCTGTATGTGTATTCTGGTGCAGTTTAAAACTGTTCAGTCGTGAATAACTCTTTCCACAGTAAGAACACACATGAGGCTTCTCATCTGAATGAACTATCAGGTGTTTTTTTAGATTTGATGATGAAATAAAATCTTTCCCACACTGATCACAGTTAAATGTTTTTTCTCCAGAGTGACCGAGCAGATGAACACTGAGACCTGATGCTTGAGAAAAACCCTTTCCACACTGAGTGCATGTGTACGGTTTCTCTCGGTGTGTATTATCTTGTGTCTGTTAAGGTTTCGTTTTTGTGTGAAACTCTTCCCACACTGAGAGCAGGTGTGCGGCTTTTTGGCTTCTGTTTCTTGAGTTTTGAAGTCACAGAGTTTCTTTATGTCATTTAGTTTGTGTCGTTGCTCCTTCACTTCCATCTGGTCTAAAATAAACATATAGTCAGAATCAGTTCAATGAGGTTAAATGTGAAAACTAAAAACACCCAGCAGAAAACAAGACATCAGGGCCTGTATTTATAAAACCTTTCAGAAATGCTCTTAAGAATAGTCTTAAGCTTTAACGTAAGTGTCAAAAATTCTTAGTAAAAAGTCAGAGACTTTTATAAAGAAGCTAAAAGCAACTTTCAGCAAAGACTAAGGCTGACTAAAGTGGAACTTAAAGCTGCAGTCTGTAACTTTTTGAGCTCTAGCGGTTAATAAACAGAACTGCCTGCGTCTTGCAGAAGAACAATGCAGCCGGAGATACTTCTCTCGGTTTATGTCAATGGCGAGTCACGCAGGGACTGTGTTCCTCCGCAGCGGTTCCTACCAGACCTCTCTGAAATAGTCCCAGTATAAACACTTATTATAAGTGTACCATAATGATTCAGGGTAAGACAAAAACACGTTTTGGAAAATGGATTCATGTTGTACATTCTCATTATATAATTTTTGTAAATCTTTAACACAAAAAAAGTTACGGACAGCAGCTTTAAGTGTTGCAAACTAAGGACTACAATGATGTCAACCTAAAAATGGCCGCCCTCAACCACTGAATCAGCCAATAGTGAGCCTGCAAGGGTGAAGTCACAGCAGCATGGCACCTATCATTTAATGCAATTATATTAAAATCATTTAATTAAGATTGAAACTTTAATATTTAAAGTGCTTTGCATTGTGCAAAATGATCACAAATTAGTATTGATGCAGTGGAATCATATTCTATTGATTTTCATTTTCATATGATTTTCCTCATTTACAGTTGGAGTTAAGGTGATGATGCACAGGGCAACTTTTTGAGCAAGGTTGCTGGGCATTGAGCCCACGACCGATCTGAAGTATCCAAACGGGAAAAGTGCACAAGCAACATTGCTCAAAAAGTTGACCCATGCATCATCACCTTTAAAATTACAAAAATGCGAACACAAGTTCCCTCAATTACATTAGGAACACTGAAAAGTTTACAATATAAATTGCATTACTATATTTGAATGTTTTGTATATAAAACAATGATGCTATTGTAACGCAGTCTGGTTTTCAATAAAATATTACAATTGAAAAAATTTTTTTTTAGAAAAAAGTGCCAAGACCCTTGTGTTGATCTGCAAGAAAGTCGTCAGTACATTCTCTTTCAGCAGGAAGAAAAAGAGCGACTTAAGTAATTGTGTGTTCACACCGCCGGCAGCAAGAACATTAAAGTGGCCAGAAGTCATTCATTTTCAATGGGAGCCGGGCGAGCTTCGGCGAGAGTGGCATGTCTTGGACAATTTGGGCGTCGAGGAGAGGAGATCAGATCAACTTTAGGGTAATGAGCTATGATGCGGTTCTGTGGCAACCAATCAGAATGTAGAAGTGCTCCACTTGAGAGAAATCCAGAGAACACAGTCCTGTAAACTTTGGTTCCCGAACACATTAATTCCCAAGCAAAATGGAGGAGAGGTTGATATTTGCTGTGGCGGGTTTGATAAGAAGGCGCACAACAAATCGCTGGAACGATTGTTTTTCATCGGCAATTGTAAATGAATGGCTGTAAATTAAAGTGGTGTTTGTTCCCCTCTTGTTTCATGTAGTTACAGGGTAAGTGTGAATCTATGGCTGTAAATTAAAGTGGTGTTTGTTCCCCTCTTGTTTCATGTAGTTACAGGGTAAGTGTGAATCTATGGCTGTAAATTAAAGTGGTGTTTGTTCCACTCTGGTTTCATGTAGTTACAGGGTAAGTGTGAATCTACGGCTGTAAATTAAAGTGGTGTTTGTTCCCCTCTCGTTTCATGTAGTTAGAGGGTAAGCGTGACATCCGCGGGCTGTAAATTAAAGTGGTGTTTGTTCCCCTCTGGTTTCATGTAGTTAGAGGGTAAGCGTGGCATCCGCGGGCTGTAAATTAAAGTGGTGTTTGTTCCCCTTTGGTTTCATGTAGTTAGAGGGTAAGCGTGGCATCCGCGGGCTGTAAATTGAAGTGGTGTTTGTTCCCCTCTCGTTTCATGTAGTTACAGGGTAAGTGTGAATCTACGGCTGTAAATTAAAGTGGTGTTTGTTCCCCTCTCGTTTCATGTAGTTACAGGGTAAGTGTGAATCTACGGCTGTAAATTAAAGTGGTGTTTGTTCCCCTCTCGTTTCATGTAGTTAGAGGGTAAGCGTGACATCCGCAGGCTGTAAATTAAAGTGGTGTTTGTTCCCCTCTCTCGTTTCATGTAGTTACTGGGTAAGCATGACATCCATGGGCTGTAAATTAAAGTGGTGTTTGTTCCCCTCTCGTTTCATGTAGTTACACGGTAAGTTTGAATCTACGCTGTAAATTAAAGTGGTGTTTGTTCCTCCTCGCTTTCATGTAGTTACAGGGTAAACGTGGCATCCGCGGGCTGTAAATTAAAGTGGTGTTTGTTCCCCTCTCGTTTCATGTAGTTACAGGGTAAACGTGGCATCCGCGGGCTGTAAATTAAAGTGGTGTTTGTTCCCCTCTCGTCTCATGTAGTTACAGGGTAAACGTGGCATCTGCGGGCTGTAAATTAAAATGGTGTTTGTTCCCCTCTCGTTTCATGTAGTTACAGGGTAAGTGTGAGCTTCAAGCTTTCTTGACGTTCTCACGTGATAACTGCTGTCTCTGTCTTCCTGTGTTCTTCTCTTGTTTGTTTCTCATTGCTATTATCTTTTATTGTTTGTACATTGTTGTGAGCATCAATTAAAAAAGCGTGTACTGTATCAAAAAAAAAAAACAGAATAGCAGAAAAAAACAGAAAAAAAAGTTTTACTTGACTTAAAAAACCAAAGCCCAAATTAAAAAGATGCACTTTTGCTGCTTATAATTTCTGCTAATTATTATTATTTACGGATTATTATTTCACAGCTACTAAAGCAGTCAAAAATGAAGAATCAAGAATGGACACCAACCTATTTGTTCCTCAGTATCTTCATGTTTTATTCTGGATGGTTCTGGATAACTCATGTCTTCAATCTCCTCTTTAATCTCCTCTTTAATAAACTCCATCTTTAACAGTCACACAGATTTCAGCCGCTACTCCTGGAGTTTGTCCTTCTCTTGTAGGATGATGGGAATATTCCCAGTATTTATTGGTGAATTGTTGTGGGAGGGCTTCACTGCAGGTGTGAACTGTGATCACTGTGAGATACTGACGCCCACAGGACCAGACCTGGAAAAATCACAGATAAGTTACTGAGTTTATACTGGATTACTTTAATGACAGTTAAATGAAGTGAACACTGTTAGGAATATGGAGTATTTTGGTACAAGTTAGATATGAATTGCATTTAAAACAAGGTTTGTTCAACTCCTGTCCAAAGTCTGAGAGAAACAACAGGACCATCATGTTTAACTGAGCTGCTGAAAAGCCTCTTTGTCTCCAAAAGTTCCCTGTTTTCCCCTCATTCATTACGCTGATGTCTGAGATCTTCTGTAAAGTGGCACATTAAGCACATTTTATTGGTGTAATAGAGTCAGAGTCTGTGGAAAACTCTCTGCCAACATATTATTACACTCTAATAATAAACCAGGACACACAACACATTTCATTACATTGGTCCTTAAACACGTAAACTCTGGAGCTGATTAATGTTAAACTCTGTAATCTGAGAAACATCTCTCACCTGCAGACTGGAAATATAAGGCATCTGGGAGAAATATTGCACTTTTGTCCTTCATTCACGATCGTGAGCAGCGTCGCTTTCAGCTTCATCTGGAGTGTCTGCTCTCCTCTCTTGCGCTTCTCTCTTCTGCGCATGCTCGGTGAGCGCGGTGTCATGTTTCTTAAAGGGGCCGCATATTCTTAAAGCGCCACTATTATGGTATTCTAATATTACCTTTCAGGCAATGTGTTATAGCTTTTTGTGAATGTAGTAGGTCTGCAAAGACGGGAAAACGGTCTTCCTTGGCTGCCTGTGAACAATGTGTTCTTTGACCTGCCCTCAAACACTGGAGTTGTGGCTGAGACGTAAATAGTTTGGTTTGTTATGAAGGTAAAATGATGCCATAAAGAAATTGCATGTGCAGGCTCAGATTTGTACAAGATTGTATAAGTGTATAAGATTGCAAGCGTAAATTAAATTTACATGCACAAGAGACACTTTGTAAAGATGTAAATCGCCTTTCAAGTGTAAGAAAAAAAAGTGTAATTCATGCATTGTGAAACTGCAGCTTAATGCTTGCAAAATAAATATGATCTGTATTTTTTTACTTCCATTTTTCCATGCCTACACTTTTGTCACGTTTCTTTTGCCAAAATATGGCCAAAAGTATTGTAAGATCAGGAAGATTTGCAAACAAGTCAGGATCTGCAAAAACAGACTGGTCGTGTAAAACCAGCCTTTGTGTAAAAAAAGTTGTAGGGCAAAAAAAAAAAAGATCCCAAAATGAAACGATTTTTACAGTTCCGTCTTTCTTTTAGCTGCGCTTACAGTTTTGGCACGATTCTCTCTCTCACTGATTTTTGCGATCAAGAGGAGGAACACGGGTCCAAACTTTTTCTGTAGCCAATCAAATGAGCTTCTCACTGACTCTCGATTTACTCTTATCTGACCGGTTAAATAAACAGACACCAGAACACATCTTTATCTTCATTTGGCTCAGCGTCGTTCTGTTTCCCAAAATGGTACTTTTAATGCAAACATACATGTTAATAAATAAATAAAGCTGGAGTGTTTAGAAAGAAAATGACTGAGTATTCAGTGCATGTATCCTGCTCATCATCATCCTCTCTTTAGCAGGCCATTATATTAGTTTGTAATCTTGATTCTGCTGAGAGTAGGCCAAGTATGAGCACTACAATGCATGCATAATTTCACCTGCCCCCAAGATCCAGCATACGGTCCACGAGCTTGGACGGTTTGCTGTGACTCAGTCCTTGAAGGGAGAAAAGCCTGCTGGCTCTCTCAGCGTCTTACAGTTCAAACGTTTTTCAAAGTGAACATCAGAACTGGACCACGGAGCAATGGAAGAAGGTGGCCTGGTCTGATGAGTCGTTTTCTTTTTACATCACGTGGATGGCCGAGTGTGCGTTGCTTACCTGGGGAACACATGGCACCAGGATGCACTATGGGAAGAAGGCAAGCCGGCGGAGGCAGTGTGATGCTTTGGGCAATGTTCTGCTGGGAAACCTTGGGTCCTGCCATCCATGTGGATGTTACTTTGACACGTACCACCTACCTAAGCATTGTTGCAGACCATGTACACCCTTTCATGGAAACGGTATTCCCTGGTGGCTGTAGCTCTTCCAGCAGGATAATGCTCCTGCCACAAAGCAAAAATGGTTCAGGAATGGTTTGAGGAGCACAACAATGAGTTTGAGGTGTTGACTTGGCCTCCAAATTCCCAGATCTCAATCCAATCGAGCATCTGTGGGATGTGCTCAAACTCTCAACTCTCATTTTAGCTCTACTTTGAGACTGCTATGTAGTGTTTCAGATAACTTCTGTTTCTGATTCTGATCACTGTATAAGGCAGAAATAGTGATGCAAAAGACTAATTGCACTAACCATTACCACAGTAAACATTGTAAATACGACTGCTTGAAGAAATCGGACAAATCATATATAGGGTATCAGAATTGTGTATTTATTGTATCTGTCAGTATGTCTCGCTCTCTTTATACTGGACTGTCTGATATCCATATTTAGCGCAGCACAGCCTACCACATCATGAAAAAGCAAGCAACTCTGTTTTTCGGGAGCTTCCTCTGTTTCTCAGACTGAAAATGTAACTATTCGGACCGTCACTGGAGAGACTACTAGAGCTGCCCATGTCATATTTTGTTGGAATTTTTTCTAAATGTGATATAATAGGGTACTGTACCGTGACTACAAATAAACAGAAACAGACGAGATTGAATAAGTACCTGTGTCATCTTTCTTTAGTGAAATAACAGGAAACACCACTTTTTTCTGTGTGACTCTGCAATAAGGCTGGGCGATATGGCTGAAAACTGTATCATGATGTAAGTGTTTCATATTGGTCAATATCGATAATTATTGATATTTTATAATTTTATTTTATTTTTTATGACCTATTTAAAATAAGGACCAGGAGAAAAATATATAAAATTTAATAAAATTTATTTTAAACTTAACCTTCCTCTGATTACAACCCCCTCAGTTATAAAGGCAGAAATGTCAACACAGCCATGGAAAACAGTCAAATAATAATAATAAAAAAAAATATATATATATTTATACTCGACACGTCCGCACAAGCGTGAGGGTGCGCGCAACAAAAATGATGTCAATGCAGAGTGGGCGGTCATGCACGTTAAGAGTGCGAGACCCCATTTCGCTTGGCGGTGAACTTTCCACGTGGCTCTGCAACCGATTATGGACGAGTTCGAGGCGAATCTGGCCGAGCATGACGTCTCATCACACCGGCACCCTGTTTGCGCGTCTAAATCAGTTGCTTTTATTTACAAAATGAGCCAACAATAGCAGAAATAAGCCCTTTTAATGAAAATGTTTAGAGAAATCTTTAAGAGATCGTTAATTTAGTTGTATACATGTTCTCCCGTCCATATATTCTGTTCTAACGTCACAAGTAATACTGGGTTTACACGATTCTGGGTTTACAAAATTCTTTCGTAGTGTGGTTTTAGTAAAGTTTAATAAAGTGAACATTGTCATGTGTGTACCTTCCTTCTTCTCACCGCTGTTTCCTGATGGTTTATAGAACAATTACTCTGAGTTGTTTCAAAGAAAAAGAGACGTTTTATCATGTTGGTTTTGCGATCTTGCTAGTTTCCAGTGATTTCTTATTTTTCTGATTTTTTGGTGAAATAATGGGTTTGTGTGGAGTTGTTCCAGAGAGGCGTTACAGTCAGGTTTTAGTGAAGCGCTGCAGAGCTTCTGACCCGACAGAGGAAACACAGCTTGGTTTTGTGGCTATTAGCCTAGCCCAGCCCGTTAAAATCCCTGGCTCGAACAGGGCCAACAGTGGAAGGCTGATTTTTGGAATAAAAGATCAAAAGGATTAAAAAAAGCATATTTATTTTTACAGGTTTTCTTGGTTCATATTTACCAAGGGGCCAATAATTCTGACCACAACTGCAGAACGATAATAAAAAAAAACTCAATGTGATTAAAACTAGAAAAGACAAGATGTTGTTTCTGTTTTATTTCATAATCGCATGATCTTTCTGAGCACACTTTAGTTCACTTAGTAAATGAGTCACACAATCACGTCACAAGAAAACAAAAACACGACTGTATTTACACTGTAAGAGTTGCTGACTGTTGAGTGGAAAAACTCTATATTGTATCTCAGAGTATTTACCATTTGACATGAAATAAACAAAAGTTGCTCACTTGTGACATATTTCATTATGAATTTGAAGGGTTATTTCTCCAGAGTGAATAAGCAGATGATTTTTTAAACCTGTTGCATCTCTGAAACTCTTCTCACACTGAGTGCAGTGGTACGGCTTCTCTCCAGTATGAACTCGCTCATGTACTTTCAGGTTTCCAGACCGATTGAAACTCTTGTCACAATATGAGCACTTGTAAGGTTTTTCTCCAGTATGAATTCGTTTGTGTAGTTTCAGATGACCAGTTGTTGTAAAGCTCTTCCCACAGTCACAACACACATGATCTCTCACTTCATCATGTGTTTTCTGGTGCTGTTTAAAACTCTTCGGCCATAAAAAACGCTTTCCACAGTGAGAACACACATGAGGTCTCTCACCTGAATGAACTTTCAAGTGTTTTTTTAGATTTGATGATGAAATAAAAACTTTACTACACTGATCACAGCTAAACGGCTTTTCTCCAGAGTGATGGAGCAGATGATTTTTTAAACCGGATGCATCTCTGAAACTCTTCTGACACAGAATACAGTAGTACGGTTTCTCTCCAGTATGAAGTCGCTCATGTAATTTCAGGTTTCCAGACCGATTGAAACTCTTGTCACAATATGAGCACTTGTAAGGTTTTTCTCCAGTGTGAATTCGTTTGTGTAGTTTCAGATGACCAGATGTAGTAAAGCTCTTCCCACAGTCACAGCACACATGATCTCTCACTCCATCATGTGTTTTCTGATGCTGTTGAAAACTGTTCAGCCATGAAAAACTCTTTCCACAGAGAAAACACAAATAAGGCTTCTCACCTGAATGAACTTTCAGGTGTTGTTTTAGATTTGATGATGAATTAAAATCTTTGCCACACTGAACACAGTTAAATGGTTTGTCTCCAGAGTGAATGCGCAGATGATTCCAGAGACCTGATGCTTGAGAAAAACCCTTTCCACACTGAGAGCATGTGTACGGTTTCTCTCCAGTGTGAATTCTCATGTGTGTGTTAAGGTTTCGTTTTTGTGTGAAACTCTTTCCACACTGAGAGCAGGTGTGCAGCTTTTTGGCTTCTGTTTCTTGAGTTTTGAAGTCACAGAGTTTCTTCACTTCCATCTGGTCTAAAATAAACATATAAAGCCGTCAGAATCAGTTCAATGAGGTTGAATGTGAAAATTTAAAACACTGCAGAAAAGAAGACATCTGGGCCTGTATTTATAAAACCTTTCAGAAATGTTTCTTAAGAATAGTCTTAAGCTTTAACCGCTTAAGAGGGTATTTTTAGAGGGTTTTTTTTTGTCTGAGTGACATACACAACTTTACAGACTCATAACTCCAAAACTATAGCAAGGACAGTTAAATGATAGGAAACATTTTGTTACAAACTTAGTGTTGTTCAAACTCACGAAGGCGAAGGAGAACTCTGAACAGGAACTTTTAATGACAAACTCAGGAAACATGTAGGAAAAACACCAGTATACATGAACAAGAACCAACCAACATGGAGAACAAACAGAGGGCTTAAATACACAAGGAAAACAAGGTGATGACTAGACCAATTAACAAGACACAGCTGGGACAAATAAACTCATAATGACGGTGACCATGGGAACACAGGAGTGGTGGGAAAACTGAACAAAGGAACAAACTCAAAGACAAGCAAAACAGACTAGACATGTAACATTATGCCCCCTCCGAGTAGGCGCGCCCTCGCGCTGTAAAAGGAACAACTGAGGAGACAGGGTGGGGGCTCTGGAGGAGGGCGCGGAAACACAGGAGAACACAGTCAAAAAACAGTGAAAAAGTCCATGAGGGCGTGGAAGGAGGGAGGAGCCAGTGGGGAGCCTGGAGCAGGAGCCAGATGGCACAGAGACCAGCCAGGACGAGGCCCCAGGGTGGAGTCGATGGTGGGAGGAGCCATGGAGGAGTCGACTTGGAGGCAGACAACACCCTGAGGACAAACAACGACAAAACTGCCAGCGTTGATGGAGCCACTGGAGGAGCTGCCAGGTCGATGAGTGCACGTGAGACCGGAGGCCCAGGAGACCGAGGTGAAACCGCGGCGATGAGCATCCGAGGTGAAGCCGGAACACCACAGGACAGAGGCTGAGCCAGTGCGACTGAGGATGAAGGCAGAGCTGAGGGGAAGGCGGAGCCAGACAAAACCGAAGGTGTAGGCAGGTCGACGACTGACCAAGGTGGAGCTGGAGAGACGAGGGAGCCCGGAGAAGCCGTATGGCCGAAGGTGTCCGGTGGAGCCGAGGGAGGGAGGAGCCATGGTGTAGCCGAGGTGTCGACGGGCCGCGGTGGAATGCAGGGTGAGGAGACTGGCAGTGACGACAGGGGATCCTCTGTGTTGGGCACAACTGCTGGACTTAAGATATGCGGCGAGACCACACCGCAGGTGGGCGGAGCAGAAGGGCTGAAGGACAGCAGTGTAGCCAGGGATGAGGAACTGGGTGACTGAGGAGGTGGGAGAGGGAGGCTGGGTAGGAGTTCCGAAGACTCTGGGGACACTTGGGATGCTGGAGAGACAGGGGGCCCTGGAGACACAGGGGGACTGGGGATAGCCTCTCCAAAAAAAGTCAATAAGATCCTCCTTGAAAATGTCCCATAGTTCCTCGAGGTAACCGCCAGAGGTCCTCATTACTTCCACCGTGGTGGGGTGGTGGGCGGGGCTGCCTTCCCAGCTCTCAAGCTCCACGAGTACCCCTTCCTCGACACACAATGTTGCTGGCTCACACACCTGGTCAGACCCTCGCTGTGGTCTGGGCTCCGGGGCGATGACTCCTCTCAACCTCTGCCTGGGTTTGAGCTCGTCGATCACGGCAGGCCGGTCTCCACGGTCTGTGGCTGGCACAGGCAACTCCCTCGTGCCGGTCGTGATGGATGGTGGATGTCTGGTCTCTGGCGGTGGTGGAGTGGGACTGGTAACGCTGTCCTCCTCAGCGGGCCGATGGTAAAGGGCGAGTTGTTATTTACCAGTACCCACTCAATCTACAAAACCCACAAAATCTTCCTTTGGACCGCCTGCTGGAACGCGTGCCTTCGACCGCTCACTCAGGCCAGCATAGTAAAAACCACAGAATGAGCAGTCAGGGAAGTGCGTCTGCCACGCAAGGTCCTGCGGAGAAGAAGAACAGCGGGAAGGGCCATGGGGAACACGAGGAAAACTCAAACAAAACAGAGGAGAAAATGCAGCAAAAAAGAAAATGTTTTGGTTGGTTCTTCTGTTACAAACTTAGTGTTGATCAAACTCACAAAGGCGAAGGAGAACTCAGAACAGGAACTTTTAATGACAAGCTCAGGAAACATGCAGAAAAACACAAGTATACACTCACCTAAAGGATTATTATTAGAACACCTGTTCAATTTCTCATTAATGCAATTATCTAATCAACCAATCACATGGCAGTTGCTTCAATGCATTTAGGGGTGTGGTCCTGGTCAAGACAATCTCCTGAACTCCAAACTGAGTGTCAGAATGGGAAAGAAAGGTGATTTAAGCAATTTTGAGCGTGGCATGGTTGTTGGTGCCAGACGGGCTGGTCTGAGTATTTCACAATCTGCTCAGTTATTGGGATTTTCACGCACAGCCATTTCTAGGTTTTACAAAGAATGGTGTGAAAAGGGAAAAACATCCAGTATGCGGCAGTCCTGTGGGCTTGTTGATGCTAGAGGACAGAGGAGAATGGGCCGACTGATTCAAGCTGATAGAAGAGCAACTTTGACTGAAATAATCATTTGTTACAACCAAGGTATGCAGCAAAGCATTTGTGAAGCCACAACATGCACAACCTGAGGTGGATGGGCTGCAACAGCAAAAGACCTCACCGGGTACCACTCATCTCCACTACAAATAGGAAAAGAGGCCACAATTTGCACAAGCTCACCAAAATTGGACAGTTGAAGACTGGAAAAATGTTGCCTGGTCTGATGAGTCTCGATTTCTGTTGAGACATTCAGATGGTAGATTCAGAATTTGGCGTAAACAGAATGAGAACATGGATCCATCATGCCTTGTTACCACTGTGCAGGCTGGTGGTGGTGGTGTAATGGTGTGGGGATGTTTTCTTGGCACACTTTAGGCCCCTTAGTGCCAATTGGGCATCGTTTAAATGACACTGGCCTACCTGAGCATTGTTTCTGACCATGTCCATCCCTTTATGACCACCATGTACCCATTCTCTGATGGCTACTTCCAGCAGGATAATGCACCATGTCACAAAGCTTGAATCATTTCAAATTGGTTTGTTGAACATGACAATGAGTTCACTGTACTAAAATGGCCCCCACAATCACCAGATCTCAACCCAATAGAGTATCTTTGGGATGTGGTGGAACGGGAGCTGTGCCCTGGATGTGCATCCCACAAATCTCCATCAACTGCAAGATGCTATCCTATCAATATGGGCCAACATTTCTAAAGAATGCTTTCAGCACCTTGTTGAATCAATGCCACGAGAATTAAGGCAGTTCTGAAGGCGAAAGGGGTCAACCACAGTATTAGTATGGTGTTCCTAATAATCCTTTAGGTGAGTGTACATGAACGCAGAACCGATCAACACGGAGGGCAAACAGAGGGCTTAAATACACAAGGAAAACAAGGTGATGACTAGACTAATTAACAAGACACAACTGGGACCAATTAACTCATAAATGACGGTGACCATAGAAACACAGGAGTGGCGGAAAACTGAAGTAAAACAGACTAGACATGTAACACATTTGTTAGCATACTTTTTATATTTTTAGAAAATATTAATTGTATTATACTTGGAAAATCTAATGCTGAGAAACTACTGATAAAAGACAATACAATAAAATTACAATATTATTTATATTTATACTATATCATACAACAACACAAAATGGGTATCATCTTAGAATCTCGCTTTCCATTTTGATCAACTGTTAAAAAGTGCGAGTTATTCCTCTAAACCTGAGGCACTGTGGCGCACACCTAGCTGCTATAAAAATGAATTGTCATATTTTTTCAAAACTGCACTGATCAACACAACATCCGTGAGGAATATTTTTGTGAACCACGCAATGGATTACGTTGATTTTGGACTCATTCCAATCGGGAGCATCAACTGTAAGTACTGATGTGCTATTTTCAACGATCAGAGCATGTTTCATGAAGTTACAAGCCCAAGCGCCACTTTAGCACTACAACAGTTTATTTAGCTTATGTGCTCCTGTCATGTTATGATGTGTTATAATTCTATGTGGGAATATTTTACGATCTGAATGATGGATTATGGTGTCCTTGGTCTCTTTTTAATCGTGAGAATCTGCTGTAAATAAGGATGTGCCATTTTCCACATTTCATGAGGTTACAAGTGAAAATCGCCACGTGAATGCCGCATCGGTATATTATTTACATATGGGTCTTGCAGGACTTAACTTACAAAAAACTCGCTAAAGTTTAGTTAAAGCCCAAAACAATTAGGCTTCTTGTGTTCTAGTCCGTGAGACCTTTCAAATGACATATGACTGAGCTGTATGATGTGATTGACACATTTTAGTACATAATCCCCCCCACCTCTCCAAAGATTATGTTTTTTTTATTTTTTATTAGCAAATAACGCAACACTACTTTGGAGATACTCATAATGGCTACATACACTGTAAAATGTAGACTCTAAGCTTTCAAATTACATCTGTTATGTTGATCCACGCAGGATTTATGAAAAATATGACAATTCATTTGTTTGCAGCTATGTGGTGCCTGTGGGAAAACTTCTAGAAAACCCCCCCCCAAAGAAAAACTCTATGGTTCTATCTGATTTCACGAAATGACCAAATTGACCAAGAAAACGGGCGATTGTCGCTGAAAAGCAACAAGTTTGTGTGAAATTAAAGTGGTGTTTGTGTGAGTAAAGATGAACATGAAGCTTCACACTAATCCTGTAACTACACGGAACAAGAGTTTCCCCAGTATTTAAAAAAAGTTTTACTTGAAACACCAAAGCCCAAATGAAAAAAAAAAAAAAAAAATATTATTTACTGATTATTTCACAGCTACTAAAGCAGTCAATAATGAAGAATCAAGAATGGACACCAACCTATTTGTTCCTCAGTATCTTCATGTTTTATTCTGGATGGTTCTGGATCACTCATGTCTTCAATCTCCTCTTTAATAAACTCCATCTTTAACAGTCACACAGATTTCAGCCGCTACTCCTGGAGTTTGTCCTTCTCTTGTGGGATGATGGGAATATTCCCAGTATTTATTGGTGAATTGTTGTGGGAGGGGCTTCACTGCAGGTGTGAACTGTGATCACTGTGAGATACTGACGCCCACCGGACTTCAGACCTGGAAAAATCACAGATAAGTTACTGAGTTTATACTGGATTACTTTAATGACAGTTAAATGAAGTGAACACTGTTAGGAATATGGAGTATTTTTTGGTACAAGTTAGATATGAATTGCATTTAAAACAAGGTTTGTTCAACTCCTGTCCAAAGTCTGAGAGAACAACAGGACCATCATGTTTAACTGAGCTGCTGAAAAGCCTCTTTGTCTCCAAAAGTTCCCTGTTTTCCCCTCATTCATTACGCTGATGTCTGAGATCTTCTGTAAAGTGGCACATTAAGCACATTTTATTGGTGTAATAGAGTCAGAGTCTGTGGAAAACTCTCTGCCAACATATTATTACACTCTAATAATAAACCAGGACACACAACACATTTCATTACATTGATCCTTAAACACGTAAACTCTGGAGCTGATTAATGTTAAACTCTGTAATCTGAGAAAACATCTCACCTGCAGACTGGAAATATAAGGCATCTGAGAGAAATATTGCACTTTTGTCCTTCATTCGCGATCGTGAGCAGCGTCGCTTTCAGCTTCATCTGGAGTGTCTGCTCTCGCGTCTCTCTTCTGCGCATGCTCGGTGAGCGCGGTGTCATGTTTCTTAAAGGGGCCGCGTATTCTTAAAGGGTCATGAAACCCTCTGTTTCAGCAGCCGTCAGTTCTCACCACAGTTTTGAAAAATGCTATAAAAGTGGGCGTGGTTTAGCGGTGGAGTGGAGGACTGACAGCACATCAAAGGCTTCTGATTCAGACCATTTTAGTTCACTCTCATTAAAAGCATCAAAGCTTCCCACAAATGCATGCTGCAAATGACCATTGTTACACGCAACACAATATACACATGGATTTGTAAGCTCACCGTTACACAAATACATATATATCCTGTGACACCTATAATTCAATGCACAGCCATTCTCAATTTGTTCTCTGCATCGAAAATATAAATGAACACGCTGTTGCATAACTTTGATCACTTTTGAGGCATATTTTGTGGAGTTTTATAAGCCGTTTGGTCGGTTATATGGCCGTAAAGACACACTGCTTGATCCACAACAATCTGATGGGGGTATTTTGCACTGTAAAATTGTTTTCCCCAATGAGAATCACAAATTATTTCACGTAAGTTAGTCACACACGCTAACACGCAGTAGGGTTTTTCGATCGCGGTAGCATGGATCGATAGATATAGCTATAACTTTGCGCTTATGGTAGGAAAATCTGACAAGGTAGGACAAATCGACAGAACACCGTCATTTCTCCCCTTGGGTTTTAGGTTTGAGGAAGGGAAAAAAATTCCACCCCCTGTCCAAATTTATAGGATACCGGGTATCAGATTTACACAATCCATAAGCATAATGCTTTGGCGTGTTTCCCCTCACTCAAGAAAGCTTGACAGACCTTCTGCGCCTAGTTCACGCTTAAGGTAAGCCGCGATTGGTTTGTGGTGGTTGTGTCGGTGTGGTTTAGCGAAGGGTCAATTAAGCAACAGGTCTTCTCATAGGATAAAGACGCGCAGTCTCATGAATAATTATGAGTCATCGGCGTACTATAGTACTAGAAAACATCACAACCTATGGCGTTGACATGAAGACAATTTAAACCAGGAAGTTGAAAACAGCAAAAGGTTTAAAATTAACTAGTTTTCTCCCATATTCAAAACTAAGAGATGGTAACATTGTCTTCCATGATATTCAACACACACACTTCAGTTAAAATCTCAGAAAATTTGGTTTAGGGTTTCATGATCCTTTAAAGCGAGTGGTGGCGATGTGAAGCCTCATGAAGCATTGAAGCTTTTCAGTCAAATGGTTCACAAAGGGTTCATTTCTCGAGGCTTCATTTGCTCACAATTCCACCTGGTGGTCAAAGAGTGTAAAACAAGCAGATACGTTACAGATGACCTGATGTGATCTGTGATGCACTGTATTGTGCCTCAGTTAAGGCTTTGATATAACGAGGAAGAAGAAAAAATTAATTTCACATAGACTCATCTATTAATATGAATGTAATGTGTATTTTCTGGTGGTATATATAAGGATTGTATAACATTGTGTAATAAACGTATTGGCTTGAAATTAATTTATTATCAAATGTGTGTATAAATCAATTCTCTTTGGTCAAAGGCAGGAGGGGCAATATTATTATAACCACAAAACTAGAAATTGTCAGGGTTTAACTGGGAAGAGGGCAAGATTGAACCGCTTCCTGAACCTGTCAGGCTGAAGTGAAGGCTTCGGATGTCATCAATGACATCATTGGTCTAAAAGATACAAGCTTCCCGATCAGGCCCGGCCCAGCTTTTAGATGCAGGGTGGGCCAAGTGGAAAATCTTGGTGGCCCAGATTTTTAACATTATTTTTCCCAGTCGCAAGTGTTGCAGAGTTGGCTTGGCAAAAATTACGGACAGAGTAAATGCGTGTGCGTTTATTAAATAATAAATAGGCATTTTCCCCTTTCATTGTGATGCAAAATTCTTTTGTAGCTTAGTATTTAATCCAATTTAGTTTTCTATGTAGCCAATGAAGAAAGAAGGCTGAGAAGCTGGCACTGTCCCATAAAGGGTCATGAATTGAGAAATCAGCTTTCCCTTGAGCTTTTGATATATAAAAAGGTCATGGTAATATAAGAATATCCTGTAAGTTTCAGAGCTGAAAACTTGTTAGTCAAAGAAAGTTTTTATTGACACTCAGGCCCAGCAAACACCAGGCCTCAGAATGTACTAGGCCATGACGCTCTCCTGTGTGGATTTGCATACAGGATGAGATTACATGAATGAATGAAGCAACACACTAATGTGAGTAAGAATGTTTTTATATGTGATAGTATTACTGTTACAGATCGCTTGATATAGATCTATTGGATTGTGTGTACATGTCTAACAGAACATACCTTAGCACGCCAAAGGCTGAAGAACTTTATTTGTGGTGTTGTTGGTTCATTGCACCAGGATCAGACTCGGATGTATGGGCTAGGGCTCATAGCAGCTCAACGTCCCGCTGCAAGCTTTCAGACTGGCCATTAAACATAAGCCCGCTCGTCGAATGGCTATCTTAAATAGTGAAATAACATTTCTTTCTTTTTGATGTGCGTTGTTCACTTCTGACTTGATGTTTGAAGGAAAATACAATCGTGGAAGTTTTGATCATGCAGTCTGCAACATACTAAGCAGCGTGATGCACGTGTTTGTGCTTATATCCACCGCATCGGGCAGACAAGTAATAAAACATTCCAATCAATCACGGGCGGGATGAGAGATAAATCATTGTGCTTGCTTGATAAAGACGTTTTGCGAAAAACTCCTGTGGGAATAATACTTTGCCATTTCTCTACACGCCAAACAATCCTCATGGTACTCACGGGAGCCAAGCCATTAAATATGCAAAACTGTTATCCATCCTAGTCAGGCTGTTACTTCTAAGTCTTCAGTGCAGCACACCCATCAA
>JAGHMJ010005377.1:0-81625 GCA_018749465.1 Paracanthobrama guichenoti
TGAGTTTGAAGACTTGATAAACGGTGTGAAACTTCCCACACTGAGTACAGTAATGCGGCTTCCTCTCCAGTGTGAATTCGCCTTTATGTGAGCTAAGGTGTGAATTTGAGTGAAACTCTTCTCACAATATGTTACACTTATAAGTCTTTCTCAAGGAGTCTCTTTGGTGCTGTTTCAGATGACTAGATGTAGTGTGCTCTTCCCACAGTCACAACACACATGATCTCTCACTTCATCATGTGTTTTTCTGGTGCAATTTAAAACTCTTCAGCCATGAAAAACTCTTTTTTTCCACAGAGGGAACACACACAGAGAAGCTTCTCATCTGAACAGGAACTTTCAGGTGTGTTTCTTTAGATTTGATGAAGAGGTGAAATCTTTACTACACTGATCCACAGTTAAATTGTTTTTCTCCAGAGTGAATGCGCAAGATGACTTTTTAAACCGGATGCGTCTCTAGAGAATTCTTCTGACAATTGGAGTGCAGTGAGTGCGGCTTCTCTCCAGTATGAACTTGCCCTCGTGCTTCTTCAGGTTTCCAGACTGAGTGAAACTCTTGTCTCACAATATGTGCACTTGTAGGTCTTTCTCCAGTGTGAATTCTTTGGTGCTGTTTCAGATGACAAGCTTTAGTAAAGCTCATCCCACAGTCACAGCACACATGATCTCTCACTTCATCATGTGTTTTCTGGTGCAGTTTAAAACTGTTCAGCCATGAAAAACTCTTTCCACAGTGAGAACACACATGGAGGTTCTCTCATCTGAATGAACTTTCAGGTGTAGTTTTAGATGTGATGATGAAATAAAATCTTTACCACAGTGAGAGGATGTATACGGTTTCTCTCACATGAATTTGTGTGTGTTTGTTAAAGTTTACAATATTTTTGAAACTCTTTCCCACACTGAGAGCAGGTGTTTGCAGCTTTTTGGCTTTTGTTTCTTGAGTTTTGAAGTCACAGAGTTTCTTTAAGTCATTTAGTTTGTACAACCGTTGCTCCTTCACTTCCATCTGGTCTAAAATAAAACATATAAAGCAGTCAGAATCAGTTCAATGAGGTTAAATGTTAAGTGTACAATAAAGTATAGTCAAATCACGTTGAACATCAAATCCAAATCACATACTAAACGTAGCTAAAAATAGATGCTTGCCTTGCATTATGATCATTGTATTAAATTTCAGTGTTCACTTAAGCAGCGTAGCCATTAGACATATTTATTCAAAATCAACTGTGTCAGGCAAAAGCAGGACCAATAAGTTCAAACCCAATAGCCTATTTTAAAGAGATTCCTCCAATAAAGGTTAGTCCACATGAATCAGCATGTTACGGTATTGTTGTTCGTTAATATGGCAGGTTTGAACATTCTTCTTGTGTATGAAAAGTAAACACTGATCAGGCATAACATTATGAGGTAAAGTGAATAACACTGATGATCTCTTCATCACGGCTCCTGTTAGTGGGATTGGGATATATTAGGCAACAAGTGAACATTTTGTCCTCAAAGTTGATGTGTTAGAAGCAGGAAAAATGGGCAAGCGTAAGGATTTGAGCGGCCTTTGACAAGGGCCAAATTGTGACAGCTAGACGACTGGGTCAGAGCATCTCCAGAACTGCAGCTCTTGTGGGGTGTTCCAGGTCTGCAGTGGTCAGGATCTATCAAAAGTGCTCCAAGGAAGGAACAGTGAGAACCGGCCACAGGGTCATGGGGCCAAGGCTCATTGATGCATCGTGAGAGCGAAGGCTGGCCCGTGTGGTCCGATCAAACAGACGAGCTACTGGAGCTCAGATTGCTCCAGAAGTTAATGCTGGTTCTGATAGAAAGGTGTCAGAATACACAGAGTATTCAGACCAGTTTGTTGTGTATGGGGCGTATAGCCGCCAGACCAGTCAGGGGTGCCCATGCTGACCCTCTGTCCACCGCCGAAAAGCGCCAACAGTGGCACGTGAGCATCAGAACTGGACCATGGAGCAATGGAAGAAGGTGGCCTGGTCTGATGAATCACGTTTTCTTTTACATCACGTGGATGTCAGGGTGCGTAGCGCTACTTACCTGGGGAACACATGGCACCAGGATGCACTATGGGAAGAAGGCAAGCGGGCGAGGCAGTGTGATGCTTTGGGCAATGTTCTGCTGGGAAACCTTTGGTCCTGCCATCCATGTGATGTTACTTTGACATCGCACTCACCTACCTAAGCATTGTTGCAGACCATGTACAGCCTTTCAAAAGGAAACTGTATTTCCTGGTGGCTTTGGCTCTTTTCAGCAGGATAATGCTGAATGGTCTGAGGAGCACAACAGCGAGGAGTCAACGAGTTTGAGGTGTTGACTTGGTTCTCCAAATTCCCCAGATCTCAATCCAATCGAGCATCTGTAGGATGTGCTGAACAAACAAGTCCGATCCATGGAGGCCCCACCTCGCAACTTACAGGACTTAAAGGATCTGCTGTCTAACATCTTGGTGCCAGATACCACAGCACACATTCAGGGGTCTAGTGGAGTCCATGCCTCGGACGGGTCAAAAGGGGACCAACACAATATTATAGATTCAGAGCTCAAGAGTTTTATTTGTCACATACACAGTTATATACAGAATATACAACGGCAGTGAAATAAACAGGTCTAGCTTCCATGGACAGTGCAAATTCACAGTTAATAAATCAAGTCTTTTAACTGTGAATTTGCACTTTGTCCATGGAGCCGGACCTGTTTACATTTCTGTGACTTTTTACCGTTCATTGTATTTCTGTATATAACTGTGTTATATGACAAATAAAACTCTTGAATCTTAACTTAAGTCAAGTAGAAAAAATAAAATTAAATAAATAAAGAAGTGGAATAAAATAATTGAAGTAGACTGTGCAGTGAGTAAATAGTGTAGACTTATAAATATGTGGTTAACAAATGTATAAAGAGTATAAATGTGCAAACAGGTTTATAACAGGTTGTTACACAGTAACAACGAGAACAGAAAGTGCAGTGCAATGACAGTGTATCGATGTTTATCCTGAAGTGAAGTCACGTGATGTTAAGTGACTGAGTGCAGGAGTCTGATGGCCTGGGGAAGAAGCTCCTCCTGAGTCTTCTCAGTTTTGGCCATCAGGTTTCGGGAAGCGCTACCAGATGGCAGCAGCGTGAAATGAGGGTTTGCAGGGTGATTAGAGTCCTTGATGATCTTAGTAGCTCTACCTTGCAGCGTTTGGTGTAGACGCCCTGCAGAGACGGGAGAGCTGACCCTGAGATACGCCGATAAGCGCATTTCGACTCTTTGCAGGACATAATGTTATGCCTGATCGGAGTATGTACACATGATTTACAAAATTTCATACCGCATTGTCCCATAATGGTAATATAGCAACTTACACGCCAGCTTGCCTTCTTCCCATAGTGCATCCTGGTGTCATGTGCTCCCCAGGTAAGTGACACACACGCACCCGGCCATCCACGTGATGTAAAAGAAAACGTGATTCATCAGACCAGGCCACCTTCTTCCATTGCTCTGTGGTCCAGTTCTGATGCTCACGTACACTGTTGGCGCTTTTCAGCGGTGGACGGGTCAGCATGGGCACCCTGACTGGTCAGTGGCTATGCCACCCATACTCAACAAACTGAGATGCTCTGTGTATTCTGACAAGTTTAATTGTTATACTAGTTTTACATGACATAGAAGAAAATTTCTTTGAAGCCGCCAAAAAACAAACAATGCATGCAAAACCTGGGGTAAAATTAAATGATTTTGTTTTGCAGCAGATATACACTTTTCAAAAAAACATATTCATTTCAAGATGTAACATTAACATGATGGGGAAACCTTTGTAAAAAAAAATTCATAAAATATGCACACAAAAAAAAAAAAAAAAAAAAAAAGTATTTCTGTGCAAAGCTCAGTTCTGTCATTCACTTTTTAATACGATTAAAACTGGGTTATGATCATTTAGATGCATTTCTCTATCATTTATCATCCATAAACTGATTATTATTTTACAGCCACTAAAGCAGTCAATAATGAAGAATCAAGAATGGACACCAACCTATTAGTTCCTCAGTATCTTCATGTTTTATTCTGGATGGTTCTGGATCACTCATGTCTTCAATCTCCTCTTTAATAAACTCCATCTTTAACAGTCACACAGATTTCAGCCGCTACACCTGGAGTTTGTCCTTCTCTTGTAGGATGATGGGAATATTCCCAGTATTTATTGGTGAATTGTTGTGGGAGGGCTTCACTGCAGGTGTGAACTGTGATCACTGTGAGATACTGACGCCCACAGGACCAGACCTGGGAAAATCACAGATAAGTTACTGAGTTTATACTGGATTACTTTACAGTTAAATGAAGTGAACACTGTCAGGAATATGGAGTATTTTGGTACAAGTTAGATATGAATTGCATTTAAAACAAGGTTTGTTCAACTCCTGTCCAAAGTCTGAGAGAAACAGGACCATCATGTTTAACTGAGCTGCTGAAAAGCCTCTTTGTCTCCAAAAGTTCCCTGTTTTCCCCTCATTCATTACGCTGATGTCTGAGATCTTCTGTAAAGTGGCACATTAAGCACATTTTATTGGTGTAATAGAGTCAGAGTCTGTGGAAAACTCTCTGCCAACATATTATTACACTCTAATAATAAACCAGGACACACAACACATTTCATTACATTGGTCCTTAAACACGTAAACTCTGGAGCTGATTAATGTTAAACTCTGTAATCTGAGAAACATCTCTCACCTGCAGACTGGAAATATAAGGCATCTGAGAGAAATATTGCACTTTTGTCCTTCATTCACGATCGTGAGCAGCGTCGCTTTCAGCTTCATCTGGAGTGTCTGCTCTCGTCTCTTACGCTTCTTCTGCGCATGCTCGGTGAGCGCGGTGTCATGTTTCTTAAAGGGGCCGCATATTTTTAAAGCGCCACTATTATGCTTCAAGCAATGTGTTACAGCTTTTTGTGAATGTAGAAGGTATACAAAGTTTTAAAGAGCATGGTCTTCATTGGCTGCCAGTGAACAATGTGTACTTTGACCTGCCCTCAAACACTGGAGTTGTCAACTGATGTAAATAGATAAAGTGAAGTTTGTGATAGAAATGGCATCCAAACGCTATCATTTCGAGCTGAAAAAGGAGAACAAGAAGAGCAAAGACACACAATATTTATTGCTCGAGGGAATTAGCTACTCATGCGTTTTGTATTGATATACTGGCTGATGAGGTTATCATAGTTGGTTAAATGAAGGCGGCGTGCCACCTACAGGCCCTTAAGTAAAGTGTAAGTTTGTAAAGAACACACAATGCCATTGAGTGTCAAATAAATCGAATATTCAAGCCATTTATACATTTTTTCTACCTCTGAAAAAAAAAAAAAAAAAAACGAAAAAGGAGCCAGGAGGAGCCAGCAGCATAGTCCGCCTACATCTAGTGTGACCTTTCCGACGTGATTGCGCAATCCGTGTTGGGCGTCGCAGAGCAGCGCAAAAATGAGTAATTTAGGTCAAAAGTATTTAAATGTTTATTTTTCCTTGAAAAATGACAGAAGGTTTCAGCTAGATAAGACCCTATTCCTCGTCTGGGATCACGCAGAGCATCTGAAGCCCTTCCAAACTGCATTGATTTGATCAACATTTTGGTTGCCACTGGCCCTATTCAGACAGTAATCGCTTTCTCACGTGGAAGTCCATAAAAATACATTTGCATGCCACCTCAGTGATCACACTCGTGCATTCTGATGGTGATTTATTCACGGTGGAGGAGTGAGTTTTGTGATCCTGCGCACCCGGGAACGCTGCTCACGTGGGCAAAAACATGATTCCCTGCTGTAAATAAAATGTCATATGCTTGGTATAAGAATAAATCCATATTTAATTTAATAATGGGAAAATAATATGCAAATTATTATTTAAATCTGTTTAAAAATAGGAAGCTATATAGACGAACATTACAGTTAAAATGGTTTTCTGTCTTGTATTTTATCTCAAAATAAAGGATGTAATTTTACTCCACATAGAAATGAGCAGAATTAATCCAGCCTCTTATTTACATGAGGTAAACATAATGCTGCACATATCAAATGTTTACGTGCTTGTCTTTTTATTTTTTGCAAATACATTTGCTCTTGTAAATACTTGCCAGCATTTCAGTAATAAAAGTCTAGATCTTTAAAATGCATCCAAATTACAGCGAAAGCGCAACTCCAGATGGTGCCCGGCGGTGGCCAAAAGTGAATTTTTGAAGTGATATATTCTTGAAAAGAGATGTGGATGCGGACTGCAATTAAATTACCACCTGACCATGGAGTTTGTCAAAAAACAGGAGGTAATTCGGCCGGGGGTTTTTACGCTGACGGTGGGAGAAAAACACTGACATTCTGGATTTGGACGGCAGTAAAATCACAGACTAGCCCCTGTCAATGAAGAAAACACCTTACAACCCCACGAGAAACAATTACTGTCTGAATAGGGCTATTGAAGTACATTATGCGAAGGAAAATCCTTGAATGTTTTCCTCGTTCTTTCCCTTTTCGACTGAAGAAAGAAAGAAATTAACACCTTGGGTAAATTTTCATTTTAAAGTGAACTAATCCTTTAACAATGCAGATTGTTAAAGGATGTGATTAATGTGATAAAACTAGAAAAGACAAGATGTTGTTTCTGTTTTATTTATCATAATTGCATGATCTTTCTGAGCACACTTTAGTTCACTTAGTAAATAAGGAAATTACATGAATATATCTAAGTCTAAGTCACACAATCACGCTACAAGAAAACAAAAAAACACGACTGTATTTACACTGTAAGAGTTGTTGACTGTTGAATGGAAAACTCTATATTGTATCTCAGAGTATTTACCATTTGACATGAAAAACAAAACAAAACAAAATGTTGCTCGTGTGACATAGACCAATCAGGCATAACATTATGACAGGTGAAGTGAATAACACTGATGATCTCTTCCTCACGGCTCCTGTTAGTGGGTGGGATATATTAGGCAGCAAGTGAACATTTTGTCCTCAAAGTTGATGTGTTAGAAGCAGGAAAAAGTGGGCAAGCGTAAGGATTTGAGCGAAATTTGATAAGGGCCAAATTGTGATGGCTAGGTGACTGGGTCAGAGCATCTCCAAAACTGCAGCTCTTGTGGGGTGTTCCCGGTCTGCAGTGGTCAGGATCTATCAAAAGTTCTCCAAGGAAGGAACAGTGGAGAACCGGCCACAGGGTCATGGGCGGCCAAGGCTCATTTACCCTTTTTCCACCAGAATGAACCGGTGCTAGTTCAGAGCCAGTGCTAGTGCCAGTTCGGAGTTGGTTCGACTGACGAGCCTTCTAAGAACCGGTTTGTCTTTCCACGGGCTCTGGAAGCCAGTTCTTACGTCACTGTATACGTCTCATCTTTCTCAGCAATGTTAGCGAGGCAGCGGGAAACACAAACACACCAGGCTTGTTCGAGATGCATCGGCGCTGCGTGACGATCAACGTATGATATCAAAGTACAGGATGAGCGATTCAAAGGCATAAGGAGTCGTATGCTCTCACTGTACTTTGATGTCATATGACGATCGGTCTGCACAGTGCCGATGCATCTCGATCATCTTCCATCAACAATGGCGAACATTGCGTTACTATTGATGCTCATGGCTTTATGATCCTACATTGGCATCAGAACACAGCGACTCCAATGCATTCGCGCAGCTCGCGTAATTTGTGTAGATGGAGATTACAACCGAGCAGCTATTAGCTTGATTAGCAGCTATTTCAAAAATGGCGGATTATCAAGTTTGTGCTCGTCTTGTTGGTCACGGAAACCCCGCCCCCAGCCGCTGACGCAAGACGTTCTTACTTCTAGCCCAGCAGTGTTTTGGTGCTACTTAAGAACCACTTTTCCTGGATCGGAGCTGGTGCTTTTGGTGTGGAAAGACAAAGAACTGATTTTAAACTAGGCTCTGGCTCCGAACCAGCACCAGCACTGCCTTGGTGGAAAAGAGGTAATTGATACACGTGGGGAGCGAAGGCTGGCCCGTGTGGTCCGATGGTTGGGTGCGTGAATGTCGCCACCTGGGGAACACATGGCACCAGGATGAGTTTTGAGATGTTGACTTGGCCTCCAAATTCCCCAGATCTCAATCTAATCGAGCATCTGTGGGATGTGTTGAACAAACAAATCTGACTCATGGAGGCCCCACCTCGCAATTTACAGGACTTAAAGGATCTGCTGCTAACATCTTGGTGCCAGATACCACAGCACACCTTCAGGGGTCTAGTGGAGTCCATGCCTCAATGGGTCAGGGCTGCAAAAGGGGGGCCAATGCAATATTCATAATGTTATGCCTGATTGTTGCATTTCATTATGAATTTGAAGGATTATTTCTTCAGAATGAATAAGCAGATGATTTTTTAAACCTGTTGCATCTCTGAAACTCTTCTGACACTGAGTGCAGTGGTACGGCTTCTCTCCAGTATGAACTCGCTCATGTACTTTCAGGTTTCCAGACTGAGTGAAACTCTTGTCACAATATGAGCACTTGAAAGGTCTTTCTCCAGTGTGAATTCTTTGGTGCAGTTTCAGATGATTAGATGTAGTAAAGCTCTTCCCACAGTCACAACACACATGATCTCTCACTTCATCATGTGTTTTCTGGTGCAGTTTAAAACTCTTCAGTCGTGAAAAACTCTTTCCACAGTAAGAACACACATAAGGTCTCTCATCTGAATGAACTTTCAGGTGTTTTTTTAGATTTGATGACGAATTAAAATCTTTGCCACACTGATCACAGCTAAATGGCTTTTCTCCAGAGTGAATGCGCAGATGAATTCTGAAACCTGTTGCATCTCTGAAACTCTTCCCACACTGAGTGCAGTGGTACGGCTTCTCTCCAGTATGAACTCGCTCGTGTGATTTCAGGTTTCCAGACCGATTGAAACTCTTGTCACAATATGAGCACTTGTAAGGTTTTTCTCCAGTATGAGTTCTTTGGTGCTGTTTCAGATGACTAGATGTAGTAAATCTCTTCCCACAGTCACAACACACATGATCTCTCACACCTGTATGTGTATTCTGGTGCAGTTTAAAACTGTTCAGTCGTGAATAACTCTTTCCACAGTAAGAACACACATGAGGCTTCTCATCTGAATGAACTATCAGGTGTTTTTTTAGATTTGATGATGAAATAAAATCTTTCCCACACTGATCACAGTTAAATGTTTTTTCTCCAGAGTGACCGAGCAGATGAACACTGAGACCTGATGCTTGAGAAAAACCCTTTCCACACTGAGTGCATGTGTACGGTTTCTCTCCGGTGTGTATTATCTTGTGTCTGTTAAGGTTTCGTTTTTGTGTGAAACTCTTCCCACACTGAGAGCAGGTGTGCGGCTTTTTGGCTTCTGTTTCTTGAGTTTTGAAGTCACAGAGTTTCTTTATGTCATTTAGTTTGTGTCGTTGCTCCTTCACTTCCATCTGGTCTAAAATAAACATATAGTCAGAATCAGTTCAATGAGGTTAAATGTGAAAACTAAAAACACCCAGCAGAAAACAAGACATCAGGGCCTGTATTTATAAAACCTTTCAGAAATGCTCTTAAGAATAGTCTTAAGCTTTAACGTAAGTGTCAAAAAATTCTTAGTAAAAAGTCAGAGACTTTTATAAAGAAGCTAAAAGCAACTTTCAGCAAAGACTAAGGCTGACTAAAGTGGAACTTAAAGCTGCAGTCTGTAACTTTTTGAGCTCTAGCGGTTAATAAACAGAACTGCCTGCGTCTTGCAGAAGAACAATGCAGCCGGAGATACTTCTCTCGGTTTATGTCAATGGCGAGTCACGCAGGGACTGTGTTCCTCCGCAGCGGTTCCTACCAGACCTCTCTGAAATAGTCCCAGTATAAACACTTATTATAAGTGTACCATAATGATTCAGGGTAAGACAAAAACACGCTTTTGGAAAATGGATTCATGTTGTACATTCTCATTATATAATTTTTGTAAATCTTTAACACAAAAAAGTTACGGACAGCAGCTTTAAGTGTTGCAAACTAAGGACTACAATGATGTCAACCTAAAATGGCCGCCTCAACCACTGAATCAGCCAATAGTGAGCCTGCAAGGGTGAAGTCACAGCAGCATGGCACCTATCATTTAATGCAATTATATTAAAATCATTTAATTAAGATTGAAACTTTAATATTTAAAGTGCTTTGCATTGTGCAAAATGATCACAAATTAGTATTGATGCAGTGGAATCATATTCTATTGATTTTCATTTTCATATGATTTTCCTCATTTACAGTTGGAGTTAAGGTGATGATGCACAGGGCAACTTTTTGAGCAAGGTTGCTGGGCATTGAGCCCACGACCGATCTGAAGTATCCAAACGGGAAAAGTGCACAAGCAACATTGCTCAAAAAGTTGACCCATGCATCATCACCTTTAAAATTACAAAAATGCGAACACAAGTTCCCTCAATTACATTAGGAACACTGAAAAGTTTACAATATAAATTGCATTACTATATTTGAATGTTTTGTATATAAAACAATGATGCTATTGTAACGCAGTCTGGTTTTCAATAAAATATTACAATTGAAAAATTTTTTTTTTAGAAAAAAGTGCCAAGACCCTTGTGTTGATCTGCAAGAAAGTCGTCAGTACATTCTCTTTCAGCAGGAAGAAAAAGAGCGACTTAAGTAATTGTGTGTTCACACCACTTGGCAGCAAGAACATTAAAGTGGCCAGAAGTCATTCATTTTCAATGGGAGCCGGCGGCGAGCTTCGGCGAGAGTGGCATGTCTTGGACAATTTGGGCGTCGAGGAGAGGAGATCAGATCAACTTTAGGGTAATGAGCTATGATGCGGTTCTGTGGCAACCAATCAGAATGTAGAAGTGCTCCACTTGAGAGAAATCCAGAGAACACAGTCCTGTAAACTTTGGTTCCCGAACACATTAATTCCCAAGCAAAATGGAGGAGAGGTTGATATTTGCTGTGGCGGGTTTGATAAGAAGGCGCACAACAAATCGCTGGAACGATTGTTTTTCATCGGCAATTGTAAATGAATGGCTGTAAATTAAAGTGGTGTTTGTTCCCCTCTTGTTTCATGTAGTTACAGGGTAAGTGTGAATCTATGGCTGTAAATTAAAGTGGTGTTTGTTCCCTCTTGTTTCATGTAGTTACAGGGTAAGTGTGAATCTATGGCTGTAAATTAAAGTGGTGTTTGTTCCACTCTGGTTTCATGTAGTTACAGGGTAAGTGTGAATCTATGGCTGTAAATTAAAGTGGTGTTTGTTCCACTCTGGTTTCATGTAGTTACAGGGTAAGTGTGAATCTACGGCTGTAAATTAAAGTGGTGTTTGTTCCCCTCTCGTTTCATGTAGTTAGAGGGTAAGCGTGACATCCGCGGGCTGTAAATTAAAGTGGTGTTTGTTCCCTCTGGTTTCATGTAGTTAGAGGGTAAGCGTGGCATCCGCGGGCTGTAAATTAAAGTGGTGTTTGTTCCCCTTTGGTTTCATGTAGTTAGAGGGTAAGCGTGGCATCCGCGGGCTGTAAATTGAAGTGGTGTTTGTTCCCCTCTCGTTTCATGTAGTTACAGGGTAAGTGTGAATCTACGGCTGTAAATTAAAGTGGTGTTTGTTCCCCTCTCGTTTCATGTAGTTACAGGGTAAGTGTGAATCTACGGCTGTAAATTAAAGTGGTGTTTGTTCCCCTCTCGTTTCATGTAGTTAGAGGGTAAGCGTGACATCCGCAGGCTGTAAATTAAAGTGGTGTTTGTTCCCCTCTCGTTTCATGTAGTTACTGGGTAAGCATGACATCCGCGGGCTGTAAATTAAAGTGGTGTTTGTTCCCCTCTCGTTTCATGTAGTTACACGGTAAGTTTGAATCTACGGCTGTAAATTAAAGTGGTGTTTGTTCCCCTCTCGTTTCATGTAGTTACAGGGTAAACGTGGCATCCGCGGGCTGTAAATTAAAGTGGTGTTTGTTCCCCTCTCGTTTCATGTAGTTACAGGGTAAACGTGGCATCCGCGGGCTGTAAATTAAAGTGGTGTTTGTTCCCTCTCGCCTCATGTAGTTACAGGGTAAACGTGGCATCTGCGGGGCTGTAAATTAAAATGGTGTTTGTTCCCCTCTCGTTTCATGTAGTTACAGGGTAAGTGTGAGCTTCAAGCTTTCTTGACGTTCTCACGTGATAACTGCTGTCTCTGTCTTCCTGTGTTCTTCTCTTGTTTGTTTCTCATTGCTATTATCTTTTATTGTTTGTACATTGTTGTGAGCATCAATTAAAAAAGCGTGTACTGTATTGAAAAAAAAAAAAACAGAATAGCAGAAAAAAAACAGAAAAAAAAGTTTTACTTGACTTAAAAACCAAAGCCCAAATTAAAAAGATGCACTTTTGCTGCTTATAATTTCTGCTAATTATTATTATTTACGGATTATTATTTCACAGCTACTAAAGCAGTCAAAATGAAGAATCAAGAATGGACACCAACCTATTTGTTCCTCAGTATCTTCATGTTTTATTCTGGATGGTTCTGGATAACTCATGTCTTCAATCTCCTCTTTAATCTCCTCTTTAATAAACTCCATCTTTAACAGTCACACAGATTTCAGCCGCTACTCCTGGAGTTTGTCCTTCTCTTGTAGGATGATGGGAATATTCCCAGTATTTATTGGTGAATTGTTGTGGGAGGGGCTTCACTGCAGGTGTGAACTGTGATCACTGTGAGATACTGACGCCCACAGGACCAGACCTGGAAAAATCACAGATAAGTTACTGAGTTTATACTGGATTACTTTAATGACAGTTAAATGAAGTGAACACTGTTAGGAATATGGAGTATTTTGGTACAAGTTAGATATGAATTGCATTTAAAACAAGGTTTGTTCAACTCCTGTCCAAAGTCTGAGAGAAACAACAGGACCATCATGTTTAACTGAGCTGCTGAAAAGCCTCTTTGTCTCCAAAAGTTCCCTGTTTTCCCCTCATTCATTACGCTGATGTCTGAGATCTTCTGTAAAGTGGCACATTAAGCACATTTTATTGGTGTAATAGAGTCAGAGTCTGTGGAAAACTCTCTGCCAACATATTATTACACTCTAATAATAAACCAGGACACACAACACATTTCATTACATTGGTCCTTAAACACGTAAACTCTGGAGCTGATTAATGTTAAACTCTGTAATCTGAGAAACATCTCTCACCTGCAGACTGGAAATATAAGGCATCTGGGAGAAATATTGCACTTTTGTCCTTCATTCACGATCGTGAGCAGCGTCGCTTTCAGCTTCATCTGGAGTGTCTGCTCTCCTCTCTTGCGCTTCTCTCTTCTGCGCATGCTCGGTGAGCGCGGTGTCATGTTTCTTAAAGGGGCCGCATATTCTTAAAGCGCCACTATTATGGTATTCTAATATTACCTTTCAGGCAATGTGTTATAGCTTTTTGTGAATGTAGTAGGTCTGCAAAGACGGGAAAACGGTCTTCCTTGGCTGCCTGTGAACAATGTGTTCTTTGACCTGCCCTCAAACACTGGAGTTGTGGCTGAGACGTAAATAGTTTGGTTTGTTATGAAGGTAAAATGATGCCATAAAGAAATTGCATGTGCAGGCTCAGATTTGTACAAGATTGTATAAGTGTATAAGATTGCAAGCGTAAATTAAATTTACATGCACAAGAGACACTTTGTAAAGATGTAAATCGCCTTTCAAGTGTAAGAAAAAAAAGTGTAATTCATGCATTGTGAAACTGCAGCTTAATGCTTGCGCAAAATAAATATGATCTGTATTTTTTTTACTTCCATTTTTCCATGCCTACACTTTTGTCACGTTTCTTTTGCCAAAATATGGCCAAAAGTATTGTAAGATCAGGAAGATTTGCAAACAAGTCAGGATCTGCAAAAAACAGACTGGTCGTGTAAAACCAGCCTTTGTGTAAAAAAAGTTGTAGGGCAAAAAAAAAAAAAGATCCCAAAATGAAACGATTTTTACAGTTCCGTCTTTCTTTTAGCTGCGCTTACAGTTTTGGCACGATTCTCTCTCTCACTGATTTTTGCGATCAAGAGGAGGAACACGGGTCCAAACTTTTTCTGTAGCCAATCAAATGAGCTTCTCACTGACTCTCGATTTACTCTTATCTGACCGGTTAAATAAACAGACACCAGAACACATCTTTATCTTCATTTGGCTCAGCGTCGTTCTGTTTCCCAAAATGGTACTTTTAATGCAAACATACATGTTAATAAATAAATAAAGCTGGAGTGTTTAGAAAGAAAATGACTGAGTATTCAGTGCATGTATCCTGCTCATCATCATCCTCTCTTTAGCAGGCCATTATATTAGTTTGTAATCTTGATTCTGCTGAGAGTAGGCCAAGTATGAGCACTACAATGCATGCATAATTTCACCTGCCCCCAAGATCCAGCATACGGTCCACGAGCTTGGACGGTTTGCTGTGACTCAGTCCTTGAAGGGAGAAAAGCCTGCTGGCTCTCTCAGCGTCTTACAGTTCAAACGTTTTCAAAGTGAACATCAGAACTGGACCACGGAGCAATGGAAGAAGGTGGCCTGGTCTGATGAGTCACGTTTTCTTTTACATCACGTGGATGGCCGAGTGTGCGTTGCTTACCTGGGGAACACATGGCACCAGGATGCACTATGGGAAGAAGGCAAGCCGGCGGAGGCAGTGTGATGCTTTGGGCAATGTTCTGCTGGGAAACCTTGGGTCCTGCCATCCATGTGGATGTTACTTTGACACGTACCACCTACCTAAGCATTGTTGCAGACCATGTACACCCTTTCATGGAAACGGTATTCCCTGGTGGCTGTAGCTCTTCCAGCAGGATAATGCTCCTGCCACAAAGCAAAAATGGTTCAGGAATGGTTTGAGGAGCACAACAATGAGTTTGAGGTGTTGACTTGGCCTCCAAATTCCCCAGATCTCAATCCAATCGAGCATCTGTGGGATGTGCTCAAACTCTCAACTCTCATTTTAGCTCTACTTTGAGACTGCTGCGAGTGTTTCAGATAACTTCTGTTTCTGATTCTGATCACTGTATAAGGCAGAAATAGTGATGCAAAAGACTAATTGCACTAACCATTACCACAGTAAACATTGTAAATACGACTGCTTGAAGAAATCGGACAAATCATATATAGGGTATCAGAATTGTGTATTTATTGTATCTGTCAGTATGTCTCGTCTCTTTATACTGGACTGTCTGATATCCATATTTAGCGCAGCACAGCCTACCACATCATGAAAAAAAGCAAGCAACTCGTTTTTTCGGGAGCTTCCTCTGTTTCTCAGACTGAAAATGTAACTATTCGGACCGTCACTGGAGAGACTACTAGAGCTGCCCATGTCATATTTTGTTGGAATTTTTTTCTAAATGTGATATAATAGGGTACTGTACCGTGACTACAAATAAACAGAAACAGACGAGATTGAATAAGTACCTGTGTCATCTTTCTTTAGTGAAATAACAGGAAACACCACTTTTTTTCTGTGTGACTCTGCAATAAGGCTGGGCGATATGGCTGAAAACTGTATCATGATGTAAGTGTTTCATATTGGTCAATATCGATAATTATTGATATTTTATAATTTTATTTTATTTTTTATGACCTATTTAAAATAAGGACCAGGAGAAAAATATATTACATTTAATAAAATTTATTTTAAACTTAACCTTCCTCTGATTACAACCCCCTCAGTTATAAAGGCAGAAATGTCAACACAGCCATGGAAAACAGTCAAATAATAATAATAAAAAAATATATATATATTTATACTCGACACGTCCGCACAAGCGTGAGGGTGCGCGCAACAAAAATGATGTCAATGCAGAGTGGGCGGTCATGCACGTTAAGAGTGCGAGACCCCATTTCGCTTGGCGGTGAACTTTCCACGTGGCTCTGCAACCGATTATGGACGAGTTCGAGGCGAATCTGGCCGAGCATGACGTCTCATCACACCGGCACCCTGTTTGCGCGTCTAAATCAGTTGCTTTTATTTACAAAATGAGCCAACAATAGCAGAAATAAGCCCTTTTAATGAAAATGTTTAGAGAAATCTTTAAGAGATCGTTAATTTAGTTGTATACATGTTCTCCCGTCCATATATTCTGTTCTAACGTCACAAGTAATACTGGGTTTACACGATTCTGGGTTTACAAAATTCTTTCGTAGTGTGGTTTTAGTAAAGTTTAATAAAGTGAACATTGTCATGTGTGTACCTTCCTTCTTCTCACCGCTGTTTCCTGATGGTTTATAGAACAATTACTCTGAGTTGTTTCAAAGAAAAAGAGACGTTTTATCATGTTGGTTTTGCGATCTTGCTAGTTTCCAGTGATTTCTTATTTTTCTGATTTTTTGGTGAAATAATGGGTTTGTGTGGAGTTGTTCCAGAGAGGCGTTACAGTCAGGTTTTAGTGAAGCGCTGCAGAGCTTCTGACCCGACAGAGGAAACACAGCTTGGTTTTGTGGCTATTAGCCTAGCCCAGCCCGTTAAAATCCCTGGCTCGAACAGGGCCAACAGTGGAAGGCTGATTTTTGGAATAAAAGATCAAAAGGATTAAAAAAAGCATATTTATTTTTACAGGTTTTCTTGGTTCATATTTACCAAGGGGGCCAATAATTCTGACCACAACTGCAGAACGATAATAAAAAAAAAAACTCAATGTGATTAAAACTAGAAAAGACAAGATGTTGTTTCTGTTTTATTTCTCATAATCGCATGATCTTTCTGAGCACACTTTAGTTCACTTAGTAAATGAGTCACACAATCACGTCACAAGAAAACAAAAACACGACTGTATTTACACTGTAAGAGTTGCTGACTGTTGAGTGGAAAAACTCTATATTGTATCTCAGAGTATTTACCATTTGACATGAAATAAACAAAAGTTGCTCACTTGTGACATATTTCATTATGAATTTGAAGGGTTATTTCTCCAGAGTGAATAAGCAGATGATTTTTTAAACCTGTTGCATCTCTGAAACTCTTCTCACACTGAGTGCAGTGGTACGGCTTCTCTCCAGTATGAACTCGCTCATGTACTTTCAGGTTTCCAGACCGATTGAAACTCTTGTCACAATATGAGCACTTGTAAGGTTTTTCTCCAGTATGAATTCGTTTGTGTAGTTTCAGATGACCAGTTGTTGTAAAGCTCTTCCCACAGTCACAACACACATGATCTCTCACTTCATCATGTGTTTTCTGGTGCTGTTTAAAACTCTTCGACCATAAAAACGCTTCCACAGTGAGAACACACATGAGGTCTCTCACCTGAATGAACTTTCAAGTGTTTTTTTAGATTTGATGATGAAATAAAACTTTACTACACTGATCACAGCTAAACGGCTTTTCTCCAGAGTGATGGAGCAGATGATTTTTTAAACCGGATGCATCTCTGAAACTCTTCTGACACAGAATACAGTAGTACGGTTTCTCTCCAGTATGAAGTCGCTCATGTAATTTCAGGTTTCCAGACCGATTGAAACTCTTGTCACAATATGAGCACTTGTAAGGTTTTTCTCCAGTGTGAATTCGTTTGTGTAGTTTCAGATGACCAGATGTAGTAAAGCTCTTCCCACAGTCACAGCACACATGATCTCTCACTCCATCATGTGTTTTCTGATGCTGTTGAAAACTGTTCAGCCATGAAAACTCTTTCCACAGAGAAAACACAAATAAGGCTTCTCACCTGAATGAACTTTCAGGTGTTGTTTTAGATTTGATGATGAATTAAAATCTTTTGCCACACTGAACACAGTTAAATGGTTTGTCTCCAGAGTGAATGCGCAGATGATTCCAGAGACCTGATGCTTGAGAAAAACCCTTTCCACACTGAGAGCATGTGTACGGTTTCTCTCCAGTGTGAATTCTCATGTGTGTGTTAAGGTTTCGTTTTTGTGTGAAACTCTTTCCACACTGAGAGCAGGTGTGCAGCTTTTTGGCTTCTGTTTCTTGAGTTTTGAAGTCACAGAGTTTCTTCACTTCCATCTGGTCTAAAATAAACATATAAAGCCGTCAGAATCAGTTCAATGAGGTTGAATGTGAAAATTTAAAACACTGCAGAAAAGAAGACATCTGGGCCTGTATTTATAAAACCTTTCAGAAATGCTCTTAAGAATAGTCTTAAGCTTTAACCGCTTAAGAGGGTATTTTTAGAGGGTTTTTTTTTTGTCTGAGTGACATACACAACTTTACAGACTCATAACTCCAAAACTATAGCAAGGACAGTTAAATGATAGGAAACATTTTGTTACAAACTTAGTGTTGTTCAAACTCACGAAGGCGAAGGAGAACTCTGAACAGGAACTTTTAATGACAAACTCAGGAAACATGTAGGAAAAACACCAGTATACATGAACAAGAACCAACCAACATGGAGAACAAACAGAGGGCTTAAATACACAAGGAAAACAAGGTGATGACTAGACCAATTAACAAGACACAGCTGGGACAAATAAACTCATAATGACGGTGACCATGGGAACACAGGAGTGGTGGGAAACTGAACAAAGGAACAAACTCAAAGACAAGCAAAACAGACTAGACATGTAACATTATGCCCCCTCCGAGTAGGCGCGCCCTCGCGCTGTAAAAGGAACAACTGAGGAGACAGGGTGGGGGCTCTGGAGGAGGGCGCGGAAACACAGGAGAACACAGTCAAAAAACAGTGAAAAAGTCCATGAGGGCGTGGAAGGAGGGAGGAGCCAGTGGGGAGCCTGGAGCAGGAGCCAGATGGCACAGAGACCAGCCAGGACGAGGCCCCAGGGTGGAGTCGATGGTGGGAGGAGCCATGGAGGAGTCGACTTGGAGGCAGACAACACCCTGAGGACAAACAACGACAAAACTGCCAGCGTTGATGGAGCCACTGGAGGAGCTGCCAGGTCGATGAGTGCACGTGAGACCGGAGGCCCAGGAGACCGAGGTGAAACCGCGGCGATGAGCATCCGAGGTGAAGCCGGAACACCACAGGACAGAGGCTGAGCCAGTGCGACTGAGGATGAAGGCAGAGCTGAGAGGGAGGGCGCGGAGCCAGACAAACCGAAGGTGTAGGCAGGTCGACGACTGACCAAGGTGGAGCTGGAGAGACGAGGAGCCCGGAGAAGCCGTATGGCCGAAGGTGTCCGGTGGAGCCGAGGGAGGGAGGAGCCATGGTGTAGCCGGAGTGTCGACGGGCCGCGGTGGAATGCAGGGTGAGGAGACTGGCAGTGACGACAGGGGATCCTCTGTGTTGGGCACAACTGCTGGACTTAAGATATGCGGCGAGACCACACCGCATGTGGGCGGAGCAGAAGGGCTGAAGGACAGCAGTGTAGCCAGGGATGAGGAACTGGGTGACTGAGGAGGTGGGAGAGGGAGGCTGGGTAGGAGTTCCGAAGACTCTGGGGACACTTGGGATGCTGGAGAGACAGGGGGCCCTGGAGACACAGGGGGACTGGGGATAGCCTCTCCAAAAAAAGTCAATAAGATCCTCCTTGAAAATGTCCCATAGTTCCTCGAGGTAACCGCCAGAGGTCCTCATTACTTCCACCGTGGTGGGGTGGTGGGCGGGGCTGCCTTCCCAGCTCTCAAGCTCCACGAGTACCCCTTCCTCGACACACAATGTTGCTGGCTCACACACCTGGTCAGACCCTCGCTGTGGTCTGGGCTCCGGGGCGATGACTCCTCTCAACCTCTGCCTGGGTTTGAGCTCGTCGATCACGGCAGGCCGGTCTCCACGGTCTGTGGCTGGCACAGGCAACTCCCTCGTGCCGGTCGTGATGGATGGTGGATGTCTGGTCTCTGGCGGTGGTGGAGTGGGACTGGTAACGCTGTCCTCCTCAGCGGGCCGATGGTAAAGGGCGAGTTGTTATTTACCAGTACCCACTCAATCTACAAAACCCACAAAATCTTCCTTTGGACCGCCTGCTGGAACGCGTGCCTTCGACCGCTCACTCAGGCCAGCATAGTAAAAACCACAGAATGAGCAGTCAGGGAAGTGCGTCTGCCACGCAAGGTCCTGCGGAGAAGAAGAACAGCGGGAAGGGCCATGGGGAACACGAGGAAAACTCAAACAAAACAGAGGAGAAAATGCAGCAAAAAAGAAAATGTTTTGGTTGGTTCTTCTGTTACAAACTTAGTGTTGATCAAACTCACAAAGGCGAAGGAGAACTCAGAACAGGAACTTTTAATGACAAGCTCAGGAAACATGCAGAAAAAACACAAGTATACACTCACCTAAAGGATTATTAGGAACACCTGTTCAATTTCTCATTAATGCAATTATCTAATCAACCAATCACATGGCAGTTGCTTCAATGCATTTAGGGGTGTGGTCCTGGTCAAGACAATCTCCTGAACTCCAAACTGAGTGTCAGAATGGGAAAGAAAGGTGATTTAAGCAATTTTGAGCGTGGCATGGTTGTTGGTGCCAGACGGGCTGGTCTGAGTATTTCACAATCTGCTCAGTTATTGGGATTTTCACGCACAGCCATTTCTAGGTTTTACAAAGAATGGTGTGAAAAGGGAAAAACATCCAGTATGCGGCAGTCCTGTGGGCTTGTTGATGCTAGAGGACAGAGGAGAATGGGCCGACTGATTCAAGCTGATAGAAGAGCAACTTTGACTGAAATAATCATTTGTTACAACCAAGGTATGCAGCAAAGCATTTGTGAAGCCACAACATGCACAACCTTGAGGTGGATGGGCTGCAACAGCAAAAGACCTCACCGGGTACCACTCATCTCCACTACAAATAGGAAAAAGAGGCCACAATTTGCACAAGCTCACCAAAATTGGACAGTTGAAGACTGGAAAAATGTTGCCTGGTCTGATGAGTCTCGATTTCTGTTGAGACATTCAGATGGTAGATTCAGAATTTGGCGTAAACAGAATGAGAACATGGATCCATCATGCCTTGTTACCACTGTGCAGGCTGGTGGTGGTGGTGTAATGGTGTGGGGGATGTTTTCTTGGCACACTTTAGGCCCCTTAGTGCCAATTGGGCATCGTTTAAATGACACGGCCTACCTGAGCATTGTTTCTGACCATGTCCATCCCTTTATGACCACCATGTACCCATTCTCTGATGGCTACTTCCAGCAGGATAATGCACCATGTCACAAAGCTTGAATCATTTCAAATTGGTTTGTTGAACATGACAATGAGTTCACTGTACTAAAATGGCCCCCACAATCACCAGATCTCAACCCAATAGAGTATCTTTGGGATGTGGTGGAACGGGAGCTTCGTGCCCTGGATGTGCATCCCACAAATCTCCATCAACTGCAAGATGCTATCCTATCAATATGGGCCAACATTTCTAAAGAATGCTTTCAGCACCTTGTTGAATCAATGCCACGTAGAATTAAGGCAGTTCTGAAGGCGAAAGGGGGTCAACCACAGTATTAGTATGGTGTTCCTAATAATCCTTTAGGTGAGTGTACATGAACGAGAACCGATCAACACGGAGGGCAAACAGAGGGCTTAAATACACAAGGAAAACAAGGTGATGACTAGACTAATTAACAAGACACAACTGGGACCAATTAACTCATAAATGACGGTGACCATAGAAACACAGGAGTGGCGGGAAAACTGAAGTAAAACAGACTAGACATGTAACACATTTGTTAGCATACTTTTTATATTTTTAGAAAATATTAATTGTATTATACTTGGAAAATCTAATGCTGAGAAACTACTGATAAAAGACAATACAATAAAATTACAATATTATTTATATTTATACTATATCATACAACAACACAAAATGGGTATCATCTTAGAATCTCCGCTTTCCATTTTGATCAACTGTTAAAAAGTGCCGAGTTATTCCTCTAAACCGGAGTGTACCGCCCTCGGGCGCCACCTAGCTGCTATAAAAATGAATTGTCATATTTTTCAAAACTGCACTGATCAACACAACATCCGTGAGGAATATTTTGTGAACCACGCAATGGATTACGTTGATTTTGGACTCATTCCAATCGGGAGCATCAACTGTAAGTACTGATGTGCTATTTTCAACGATCAGAGCATGTTTCATGAAGTTACAAGCCTAAACGCCACTTTAGCACTACAACAGTTTATTTAGCTTATGTGCTCCTGTCATGTTATGATGTGTTATAATTCTATGTGGGAATATTTTACGATCTGAATGATGGATTATGGTGTCCTTGGTCTCTTTTTAATCGTGAGAATCTGCTGTAAATAAGGATGTGCCATTTTCCACATTTCATGAGGTTACAAGTGAAAATCGCCACGTGAATGCCGCATCGGTATATTATTTACATATGGGTCTTGCAGGACTTAACTTACAAAAAACTCGCTAAAGTTTAGTTAAAGCCCAAAACAATTAGGCTTCTTGTGTTCTAGTCCGTGAGACCTTTCAAATGACATATGACTGAGCTGTATGATGTGATTGACACATTTTAGTACATAATCCCCCCCACCTCTCCAAAGATTATGTTTTTTTAATTTTTTATTAGCAAATAACGCAACACTACTTTGGAGATACTCATAATGGCTACATACACTGTAAAATGTAGACTCTAAGCTTTCAAATTACATCTGTTATGTTGATCCACGCAGGATTTATGAAAAATATGACAATTCATTTGTTTGCAGCTATGTGGTGCCTGTGGGAAAACTTCTAGAAAACCCCCCCCCAAAGAAAAACTCTATGGTTCTATTCGATTTCACGTAAATGACCAAATTGACCAAGAAAACGGCGATTGTCGCTGAAAAGCAACAAGTTTGTGTGAAATTAAAGTGGTGTTTGTGTGAGTAAAGATGAACATGAAGCTTCACACTAATCCTGTAACTACACGGAACAAGAGTTTCCCCAGTATTTAAAAAAAAAAAGTTTTACTTGAAACACCAAAGCCCAAATGAAAAAAATATTATTTACTGATTATTTCACAGCTACTAAAGCAGTCAATAATGAAGAATCAAGAATGGACACCAACCTATTTGTTCCTCAGTATCTTCATGTTTTATTCTGGATGGTTCTGGATCACTCATGTCTTCAATCTCCTCTTTAATAAACTCCATCTTTAACAGTCACACAGATTTCAGCCGCTACTCCTGGAGTTTGTCCTTCTCTTGTGGGATGATGGGAATATTCCCAGTATTTATTGGTGAATTGTTGTGGGAGGGGCTTCACTGCAGGTGTGAACTGTGATCACTGTGAGATACTGACGCCCACCGGACCAGACCTGGAAAAATCACAGATAAGTTACTGAGTTTATACTGGATTACTTTAATGACAGTTAAATGAAGTGAACACTGTTAGGAATATGGAGTATTTTGGTACAAGTTAGATATGAATTGATTTAAAACAAGGTTTGTTCAACTCCTGTCCAAAGTCTGAGAGAAAACAGGACCATCATGTTTAACTGAGCTGCTGAAAAGCCTCTTTGTCTCCAAAAGTTCCCTGTTTTCCCCTCATTCATTACGCTGATGTCTGAGATCTTCTGTAAAGTGGCACATTAAGCACATTTTATTGGTGTAATAGAGTCAGAGTCTGTGGAAAACTCTCTGCCAACATATTATTACACTCTAATAATAAACCAGGACACACAACACATTTCATTACATTGGTCCTTAAACACGTAAACTCTGGAGCTGATTAATGTTAAACTCTGTAATCTGAGAAACATCTCTCACCTGCAGACTGGAAATATAAGGCATCTGAGAGAAATATTGCACTTTTGTCCTTCATTCGCGATCGTGAGCAGCGTCGCTTTCAGCTTCATCTGGAGTGTCTGCTCTCGCGTCTCTCTTCTGCGCATGCTCGGTGAGCGCGGTGTCATGTTTCTTAAAGGGGCCGCGTATTCTTAAAGGGTCATGAAACCCTCTGTTTCAGCAGCCGTCAGTTCTCACCACAGTTTTGAAAAATGCTATAAAAGTGGGCGTGGTTTAGCGGTGGAGTGGAGGGGGACTGACAGCACATCAAAGGCTTCTGATTCAGACCATTTTAGTTCACTCTCATTAAAAGCATCAAAGCTTCCCACAAATGCATGCTGCAAATGACCATTGTTACACGCAACACAATATACACATGGATTTGTAAGCTCACCGTTACACAAATACATATATATCCTGTGACACCTATAATTCAATGCACAGCCATTCTCAATTTGTTCTCTGCATCGAAAATATAAATGAACACGCTGTTGCATAACTTTGATCACTTTTGAGGCATATTTTGTGGAGTTTTATAAGCCGTTTGGTCGGTTATATGGCCGTAAAGACACACTGCTTGATCCACAACAATCTGATGGGGTATTTTGCACTGTAAAATTGTTTTCCCCAATGAGAATCACAAATTATTTCACGTAAGTTAGTCACACACGCTAACACGCAGTAGGGTTTTTCGATGCGGTAGCATGGATCGATAGATATAGCTATAACTTTGCGCTATGGTAGGAAAATCTGACAAGGTAGGACAAATCGACAGAACACCGTCATTTCTCCCCTTGGGTTTTAGGTTTGAGGAAGGGAAAAAAATTCCACCCCCTGTCCAAATTTATAGGATACCGGGTATCAGATTTACACAATCCATAAGCATAATGCTTTGGCGTGTTTCCCTCACTCGAAAGCTTGACAGACCTTCTGCGCCTAGTTACGCTTGCTAAGCCACGATTGGTTTGTGGTGGTTGTCGGGTGTGGTTTAGCGAAGGGTCAATTAAGCAACAGGTCTTCTCATAGGATAAAGACGCGCAGTCTCATGAATAATTATGAGTCATCGGCGTACTATAGTACTAGAAAACATCACAACCTATGACGTTGACATGAAGACGAATTTAAACCAGGAAGTTGAAAACAGCAAAAAGGTTTAAAATTAACTAGTTTTCTCCCATATTCAAAACTAAGAGATGGTAACATTGTCTTCCATGATATTCAACACACACACTTCAGTTAAAATCTCAGAAAATTTGGTTTAGGGTTTCATGATCCTTTAAAGCGAGTGGTGGCGATGTGAAGCCTCATGAAGCATTGAAGCTTTTCAGTCAAATGGTTCACAAAAGGGTTCATTTCTCGAGGCTTCATTTGCTCACAATTCCACCTGGTGGTCAAAGAGTGTAAAACAAGCAGATACGTTACAGATGACCTGATGTGATCTGTGATGCACTGTATTGTGCCTCAGTTAAGGCTTGGATATAACGAGGAAGAAAAAAAATTAATTTCCACATAGACTCATCTATTAATATGAATGTAATGTGTATTTTCTGGTGGTATATATAAGGATTGTATAACATTGTGTAATAAACGTATTGGCTTGAAATTAATTTGGCTATCAAATGTGTGTAAATCAATTCTTTGGTCAAAGGCAGGAGGGGCAATATTATTATAACCACAAAACTAGAAATTGTCAGGGTTTAACTGGGAAGAGGGCAAGATTCGAACCGCTTCCTGAACCTGTCAGGCTGAAGTGAGGCTTCGGATGTCATCAATGACATCATTGGTCTAAAGCGATACAAGCCTCGATCAGGCCCGGCTCCAGCTTTTAGATGCAGGGTGGGCCAAGTGAAAATCTTGGTGGCCCAGATTTTTAACATTATTTTTTCCCAGTCGCAAGTGTTGCAGAGTTGGCTTGGCAAAAAATTACGGACAGAGTAAATGCGTGCGTTTATTAAATAATAAATAGGCATTTTCCCCTTTCATTGTGATGCAAAATTCTTTTGTAGCTTAGTATTTAATCCAATTTAGTTTTCTATGTAGCCAATAGAAAGAAGGCTGAGAAGCTGGCACTGTCCCATAAAGGGGTCATGAATTGAGAAATCAGCTTTCCCTTGAGCTTTTGATATATAAAAGGTCATGGTAATATAAGAATATCCTGTAAGTTTCAGAGCTGAAAACTTGTTAGTCAAAGAAAAGCTTTTATTGACACCAGGCCCAGCAAACACCAGGCCTCAGAATGTACTAGGCCATGACGTCTCTCCTGTGTGGATTTGCATACAGGATGAGATTACATGAATGAATGAAGCAACACACTAATGTGAGTAAGAATGTTTTTTATATGTGATAGTATTGCATTGTTACAGATCGTTTGATATAGATCTATTGATTGTGTGTACATGTCTAACAGAACATACCTTAGCACGCCGTCAAAGGCTGAAGAATCCTTTATTTGTGGTGTTGTTGGTTCATTGCAATTCAGGATCAGACTCGGACATGTATGGGCCAGGGCTCATAAAGCTCAACGTCCCGGGGCTATGTTTTCCAGACGGGCTACCAAAACATAAGCCCGGCCTGCCGACGGGCTATCTTAAATAGTGAAATAACATTTCTTTCTTGATGTGCGTTGTTCACTCTCTTGACTTGATGTTTGAAGGAAAAATACAATCGTGGAAGTTTTGATCATGCAGTCTGCAACATACTTGGCGTGTTGTGTGTGTGTGATGCACGGTTTGTGCTTATATCCACCGATCGGGCAGGACAAGTAATAAAAAAAAACATTCCAATCAATCACGGGTGGATGAGAGATAAATCATTGTGTTTGCTTGATAAAGACGTTTTGCGAAAACCCTGTGGGAAGAATAATTTTGCTTATTTCTCTACACGCTTTCAAAACAATCCCTCGTGTACTCACGGGGGAGCCGAAGCTCATTAAATATGCAAAACTGTTATCCAATCCTAGCCGTGGGCGGTTACTTCCAAGTCTTCAGTGCAGCACACCCATCAAAACCAAGCGTTCCAGGAGAGACTCAAAACCAGGGTAAAAATAGCCTATTACTTATTCATTATGATGTTTTCGAATGTAAAAACCACGTGAACGTCATAAGTTGGCCTAAAGTTGACCATAAGTTAAAAAGATAAAAAAGCCAGTTCATGACACCTTTAATAAAGGGCGACCAGGGGGCAGTTCGTCGGACTCTGCTACTAACACAAGTGGCTTAGTAAAATGTAGGTGTACAATATTAAAACTTAATATTTATTGATGTTTTCACTGTTCATCTGGATTCCTATAACGCTTTGAGTCTCACACCGGCCTGGTATACAATCTTTTAATCACAAACTCACTAGACCAGTGTTTCTCAAACTCTTTCTGCCATTCCTCACTTTGGAGGTAGGTAAGGGTTCTGAGCCCCACCTGTCCCCAGTCACCTAACAAAATGGTAATAAACTAGGCTTAAGTTTAACTGTTAAAATGTATTTTATTAACATCACATTCACAACCCTTTCATGCGTACGTTTAAGATATTCTAGCTGACCCCCCAGAATGTTACCCCCGTTACGTTTCCCCTTATTGTTTCCATGGTGACGCGTCATGCTCGTCACGTGACTCACTGCAGCCAAAATAGTGCTGTATGACAGATGTATCGCTTTTATTACGTTTTTCCTTTTTTATTCAAATTATTCACAAACTTGCTTACCATGTCATCAACTATCTGATATTCAGATTCTCAAATGCATGCAAGTAAGTGTGTTTTGCCATTTAAAGTGTTACCATTATCTTGACTTTGATCTAGAACGTGAGATGGGCGCCGCCATGTTTATTTGCACCGCAGTTCGGAAAGTCCTGTCAGTCGGATTTACAGCACTTAAATTCTTCAGTTTCTCCTGAAATACATGCAAGTGTGGGTGCGCCCCACACTTTGAGAAATGCTGGACTAGACAGAGGTGATTGACTATTATTCTAAATGGCCGTACTCTACTTTGCTCATTCTAGAATATATTATTTAGTCCCTATAGGTCTGAACACACTTAATTAAGGCAACTTAACTAAGGCATCTAACCAGAGGCCATGACCATTACCATAGAACCAAGCTGACCAACTGAACTTCCTCTAATGGTAATTTTTATAATCATGCCGTGGTTTGGGAGAGCTCTCACAGCATCCGATGGCAGCTCAATACTCACAGCACTGGGCGGGTGAGTCTCACCGGCCGACAAACAAAGAAAGTAAAGGCATTTGACCAGGAAGACTCTCGCAGTGTCCGATAGGAGTTCAATGCTCATGGCATCAGACAGGTAAGCCTCGCCAGCCAACAAACGGGGAAAAGCATAGTTGTTCGACCTGGAGGGCTTGTGCAAAATCAGATAGAGATTTGTCTGCCTATCACCAGACCAAGCTCAATTTTTAAAGATTGAACATTGGTCTGGGGAGTCTGCACTCTATTTTCTACTGAACAAGAGGCGTGATCAACGGGCATAGTTCAAATGACTCTGTACGCAATTGGATAGTCCTTCAACCAATCAGACCAACGATCCGGGTGACGTATTTTGCGGAGCAACGCGAAAACTCCAGGCAGGAAACGTGTCAACAAACGTGTTGGTTTGTAACATTGATCAGCGGTTTGCAGAAGCAGAGCGATTTTTGCTGGTTGTGCAAAGAAAACCCAAAATATCATAAAAGTGAGTAGTATTTATACCCACTTGAGCATGTTGTTTGCTAAACTAAAGACAACAACAGGGTTTGAGCTGAGCTCCATTCTTTTGGCCACCAGCGGGGCTAGCTGGTAAATTCAGCTTTCTGCTGGTTGGTTGTAAGGCAAACACATCCTTCTTTTGTAGGAATTGTTCCAGGGCAAATTTCTGTTCCATTTTCAAAGAAAAGTTTCCTTTGAAATCTTTTAAAACAGCAGCGAAACAGGGTTCTCTATTGTCATCATGTTAAACCCACCAATAGCGCCAGGATAAACCAATTTGCGATTGGTGCGACACACCACGGATTGCGTAATCACGTCAGAAAGGTCACACATCTGGCAGAAGTACCACCCCCGTGTTTACAAAGCACTCGTGCAAAGACAAATACAAACATTCTTTAGCAAAAAAAAGATTAAACAACGATGTCGGACGATTTTGAAGTTGGAGTTTTTTTTGTAAAGGCCGTTTTTATTAGTCTTAGTCTCACCTGCACGTTTGCTTGGGGTGTTACTTCTGCCTACGTCCAGCGTGACCTTTCCAACGTGATTACGCAATCCATGGTGCATCGCAGAGCAGCGGAAGATGAGCAATTTGGGTTAAATTATAGTATATAAGTATACAAATAGTATATAAGTATATAGTATAGTATATAAATGTTTATTTTTTCTTGAAAATGACATAAGGTTTGGCTAGATAAGACCCTTCCTCAGCTGTGATTGTGCAGAGCCTCTGAAGCCCTTCCGTTGAAACTGCATTGATTTGGACCTTCAACACTTTGGTTGCCATTGAAGTTCATTAAATGGAGAAAAATCCTGGAATGTTTTCCTCAAATAATAGTTTTTCTTTTCGACTGAAGAAAGACAAACACGGACATCTAGGATGAGATGGGGGTGAGTAAATAATCAGGAAATTTTTATAGGGATATTTTTATAGGCTTCTTTTACCTTGCATATGAATGCTTGCATATTTACCATTGGGGGGATTCTGGTTTTATTTCTCATAATTGAATGATCTTTCTGAGCACACTTTAGTTCAGTAAATAAGGAGTCTAAGTCACACAATCACATCACAAGAAAACAAAAAAACACGACTTTATTTACACTGTAAGAGTTGCTGACTGTTGAGTGGAAAAACTCTATATTGTATCTCAGAGTATTTACCATTTGACATGAAAAAACTAAAGTTGCTTATGTGTGACATACACCGATCATACACCAAAAGGAGGGCCAACACAATATTCATAATGTTATGCCTGATTGGTGCATTTCATTATGAATTTTAAGGGTTATTTCTTCAGAGTGAATAAACAGATGATTTTTTAAACCTGTTGCATCTCTGAAACTCTTCTGACACTGAGTGCAGTGGTACGGCTTCTCTCCAGTATGAACTCGCTCATGTACTTTCAGGGTTCCAGACCGATTGAAACTCTTGTCACAATATGAGCACTTGTAAGGTTTTTCTCCAGTGTGAGTTCTTTGGTGCTGTTTCAGATGACTAGATGTAGTAAAGCTCTTCCCACAGTCACAACACACATGATCTCTCACACCTGTATGTGTTTTCTGGTGATCTGTAAAACTGTACAGCCATGAAAAACTCTTTCCACAGAGAGAACACACATGAGGCTTCTCACCTGAATGAACTTTCAGGTGTTTTTTTAGATTTGATGACGAAATAAAATCTTTGCCACACTGATCACAGCTAAATGGCTTTTCTCCAGAGTGAATGCGCAGATGATACCTGAGAGTTGATGCTTGAGAAAAACTCTTTCCACACTGAGAGCATGTATACGGTTTCTCTCCGGTGTGAATTCTCATGTGTTTGTTAATGTCTCGTTTTTGTGTGAAACTCTTTCCACACTGAGAGCAGGTGTGCAGCTTTTTGGCTTCTGTTTCTTGAGTTTTGAAGTCACAGAGTTTCTTCACTTCCATCTTGTCTAAAATAAACATATAAAGCCGTCAGAATCAGTTCAATGAGGTTAAATGTGAAAATCAAAAACAGCAGAAAACAAGACATCTGGGCCTGTATGTATAAAAACTTTCAGAAATGCTCTTAAGAAGTGTCTTAAGCTTTAACTTAAGTGTCAAAAAATTCTTAGTAAAAAGTAGGACTTTTTATAAAAAAGCTAAAAGCTAGAGTCTGCGGCCGTAGCATCAGCGAGCGTTCCTTCAGCGCAGCTGCAAGAGTTATGGCCTTTTTACAACTGGTCCCTTCATTCGTTTTCTCTGATCAGATATCCATCCGACTGTGAAAAGACCAGAAGTAAATGCCTTCCGAATCTCAAACGCATCATGCATTTCAGGCGAAACCGGATAAGTGTAAATGCATCTGGTTGTTTAAAGCATATATATAAATTTTACTCGTGGCAAATTGTTAAAAAATAAACGTGCAAGTGTGTTATAGGCTATATGACATTCAAGATTCAAGATTCAAGAGTTTTATTTGTCACATACACAGTTATATACAGAATATACAACCGGCAGTGAAATGTAAACAACATGTTTGTTGTAGTGACGGCGCTACTGCAACACGCAGTGTTTACAAATGAGTGAAGCAAGCCAACACGCAAACGGCCGCACAGTGAAACTGAAAACAGGCTAAGTCTCAGATGCACAAATACACAATCATCTTCATTAAAACTAATGAGACTACCTGATCACTCAATCTGTTGCTTTCATTGATGTGAACTCTGTTAAATGTGCATATAGTGCGGGAATTGAAGATCGGATTTATACTCATTTTGCAGAGAGGTTTATTAGTTTAGTTTAATAAACTAATAAAGATTAGTTTATTAGTAGATTGTATAGCCCGTTTCGTTTGCGAGTGCCGTTGCAAGCAGCACCAGCCCATGCTTCAACATGTCAAAAACGCCTTTTTACTGTGGTGGTGATAGTAAAAATATAAACTAGCATTGTGATATGCTTGAAGTGTTTTATATCTATGGATTTTATTATAGGCAAGACAAGTCAACTGTTGATTTGAGAGGCTAAAGTGTTGGGATAACTCACTGTTGGCTGCTGACCGCTTGGTCATCACTTTAAAAAACAAAAACTTTAAAGGGTTACTTCAGCAATTAGCATTAAGCTTTGTATCAGTAGAAACCCGGTAGTATATTTTAATTATCGTATTTCCCTCTCATATCCCCGAGACGAGACATTTTATTTGTGGAAAAAATCCTCTGATGAAATATTGTCATTCATCGGAGGAATTTTTGGCCAGAGGCTAAAGACTACAGCCAGTAGGAGCTAGTTCTGCATGTTTTCAACCGGCCCATGGGGGGTGGGATCTCACTCACAGAATGTAAATGCGGCTGCTCGGCTTGGGCATTCATAACGGAGCGGTGCGGAGAAAAGCGAGTGTTTCAACTTTTCAAATGAATTCCTATGAAAGTTAAGCTTCCATAGGCATGATCTGAAAACAGGCCGTGAATGTATGCCGCGCCCACGCTTACCTCAGCTCGTCGCTCTCGTGATGAATGTAATCTGACTCCTGCTGTGTTTGTGCCGTGACACTCGCTTGGCTCACTCACATTACATTAAAAAGACGCGTTCAGTTTTTAATTGTAGTGTCTATTCTCTAATTGAACTAAATGATTTTACTACTATAATAATCAAAACAACGGTGGGGGCGGTGTCATGGTAGGGCAAGTGATAACCAGTAGCCGTGGCTTGGGAGTGGCCTCATAGGGCAGCGAAGCAAGTGCATTCTGGGATACATTTTCTCAGTCTAGAAGGCACCAAATTCAAAAATAATTTCACTACTACATAAATGACCCAGTTTAAATACACATTCATCTTCCCAGTGCTGAAGTACCCCTTTAACAAACAAAAAAATACTCCAAACATTTTTCTAAATTAACTTAATAAAGAAACTAAATGAAATATAACTACTTTGACATTAAAAACAAAACTGAACCATTTTAATGGCTGCAACAATGTGTAATAGGGAGGATTAAAAATAAAACACAGGGAAAAAAAATGGTAAAAGACATTTTTGCACTTTTGCTGCTTCTTATTTCCGCTAATTATTATTATTTGCTGATTATTATTTCACAGCCACTAAAGCAGTCAACAATGAAGAATCAAGAATGGACACCAACCTATTTGTTCCTCAGTATCTTCATGTTTTATTCTGGATGGTTCTGGATCACTCATGTCTTCAATCTCCTCTTTAATAAACTCCATCTTTAACAGTCACACAGATTTCAGCCGCTACTCCTGGAGTTTGTCCTTCTCTTGTAGGATGATGGGAATATTCCCAGTATTTATTGGTGAATTGTTGTGGGAGGGGCTTCACTGCAGGTGTGAACTGTGATCACTGTGAGATACTGACGCCCACAGGACCAGACCTGGAAAAATCACAGATAAGTTACTGAGTTTACACTGGGTTACTTTAATGACAGTTAAATGAAGTGAACACTGTCAGGAATATGGAGTATTTTGGTACAAGTTAGATATGAATTGCATTTAAAACAAGGTTTGTTCAACTCCTGTCCAAAGTCTGAGAGAAACAACAGGACCATCATGTTTAACTGAGCTGCTGAAAAGCCTCTTTGTCTCCAAAAGTTCCCTGTTTTCCCCTCATTCATTACGCTGATGTCTGAGATCTTCTGTAAAGTGGCACATTAAGCACATTTTATTGGTGTAATAGAGTCAGAGTCTGTGGAAAACTCTCTGCCAACATATTATTACACTCTAATAATAAACCAGGACACACAACACATTTCATTACATTGGTCCTTAAACACGTAAACTCTGGAGCTGATTAATGTTAAACTCTGTAATCTGAGAAACATCTCTCACCTGCAGACTGGAAATATAAGGCATTTTGTCCTTCATTCACGATCGTGAGCAGCGTCGCTTTCAGCTTCATCTGGAGTGTCTGCTCTCGTCGCTTGCGCTTCTCTCTTCTGCGCATGCTCGGTGAGCGCGGTGTCATGTTTCTTAAAGGGGCCGCATATTATTAAAGCGCCACGATTATGCTATTCTAATATTACCTTTCAGGCAATGTGTTATAGCTTTTTGTTAATGTAGTAGGTCTGCAAAGATGGGAATATGGTCTTCATTGGCTGCCTCAAAAAAAACCCTCAAACACTGGAGTTGTGGCTGAGACTGGAAGAGTTTGGTTTGTTATGAAGGTAAAATGATGCCATAAAGAATCGCATGCACGGTAAGATTTGTAAAAGTGTACATAAGATTGCAAGCGTAAATTAAACGTACATGCGCAGGAGATGCTAAAGATGTAAATCGCAGTGTAAGAAAAAATATTTGCAGCATTTTACTGTTATTTGTAAGAGTAATTAATGTATTATGAAACTGCAGCTTAAAGAGTAACTAAACCCCAGCTCAGAGCCTAACTCCACCCACTGGCAATATTTGAAAAATGCTGGAAAAATGGGCCAAACTCAATGGAGACAAAGGGGACGAACTGAGGGCGGGGCTCAGCGGGGGGCGTGCACCTGAGACCCGCAGTGACGGATTGATTGACAGCTGTCTTAACTCAGCAGCAGCGCAAGAGACTCCACTGACCTGATCTATGAACAGTCAAATCCTTCTACCAAATGTCACTAAAAAGAGATCAGATGCATGCATGTATTTATATTCAATATCAAGAAGTTCAAACCTAATAGCCTATTATTAACAGATTTCCTCAAATAAAAGTTAGACTATATATACGCCAGCATGTTACGGTATCGTTGTTCGTTACCACGGCAACCACTTGCGTGTCAGAGTTTGACAGCGTCTCATGTATGAAAAGTATCTGTACACATGACGGGCGACAAAAATATCACAAGAAAAGCCTGACGTGAACTGACAACTGCATTATTTAACCGTATTTTCTTCATTGTAATGTTGATAGCAAGTGTCAAGTAAGTTTCATTCATAATGTTTCTACTTCAAGTAACATGAGCGTTCATACTGGAGTGAAGCGGTTCTCATCATGTGATCGGGACAACATTTCTTAGGGCGTGGTGAGCTCGTGCCAGGGGCGTGGCTAGTGAGCCGGTGGAAGAGCCAACAACGTCCAATAGGAAAATTCAAGCCACCGTTTAACCTTAAGAGGGCAGCACTCAAGACGTTTTTACACCATATATTGTAGTATTAAAACACTTTATACACTCTAAAAAAGAATTCAGTGGCTTAGTAAACATCACAGTAAACATTAACTTTATTAACTTCATAAAATCTCTAAATATCGTTTACTTGATGTTTTGAGTTGAACATACTAAAATAATTGAGTAAAATCCCCCAAAATTTTGAGTTTTTTTTTTTCACTAAAAGAATTTAGTATTTGAATAACCAATTATTTATTTCAAATATACTTAATATATTTGTGAAATGTCTATCAAAATATTTGAAAATGGAGAATTAAATCGATCCGTTTCAAGAACCACAAATATTACTTACTTCAAATCAAGACACACTGAAGAAACTGAGCAAGTTTACGACAGCTTGACGACATCTCGACGGGTGAGTGAGCGTGGGCTGGTTGAATTCTCTTCAGTCTCCAGAGCAGTTCCTTCTTCAGATAACTTCTGTTTCTGATTCTGATCACTGTATAAGGCAGAAATAGTGATGCAAAAGACTAATTGCACTAACCATTACCACAGTAAACATTGTAAATACGACTGCTTGAAGAAATCGGACAAATCATATATAGGGTATCAGAATTGTGTATTTATTGTATCTGTCAGTATGTCTCGTCTCTTTATACTGGACTGTCTGATATCCATATTTAGCGCAGCACAGCCTACCACATCATGAAAAAAAGCAAGCAACTCTGTTTTTTTCGGGAGCTTCCTCTGTTTCTCAGACTGAAAATGTAACTATTCGGACCGACATTGGAGAGACTGCTAGAGCTGCTTGTCCATGTTGTACTTTTATTCGAAAATTTGTAGAAAGTATCGTTCTTTCTAAATGTGATACAAATAAACAGAAGCAGGTGTGACTAAGTACCTGTGTCATCTTTCTTTAGTGAAATAACGGCAAATACCACTTTATTTCCGTGTGACTGGAATCTTGACACAAATTAATTCATTATGATCAATGCATCACTTATTATTGTATTACTTGCGCGGTCAATCGGTTTTGCAAAACATCGATGCTTGGGTTTTAAATCTTTAAACGACAAAAATGCCAGCAAACGGCCATCGTGTTGGTTTTGCGATCTTGCTAGCTTCCAGTGATTTCTTTCTGATAAAACTTCCATTTGTTGGTGAGATGATGGGTTTGTGGGACGTTCCAGAGAGGCGTGTTACAGTCGGGTTTTAGTGAAGCGCGGCAGAGCTTCTGAGCCGACGGAGGAAACGCAGCTTGGTTTTGGGCTCGGTGCTACAGATCTGAGGCTATTAGCCCAGCCCGGCCCGGCCCGCTGAAATCCCTGGCTTGCACTAGCCAGAAAGTGGAAATGCGGCTAATGAAAGGTTCGATTTTTTGAAGGAAAAAAAAAAAGCATGTTTATTTTGCATAAAGCAATTCTGACCACAACTATAGAAAACTCACTAATGTGATTAAAACTAGACAAGTTCAAGACAAGATGTTGTTTCTGTTTTATTTCTCATAATCGCATGATCTTTCTGAGCACACTTTAGTTCACTTAGTAAATGAGTCACACAATCACGTCACAAGAAAACAAAAACACGACTGTATTTACACTGTAAGAGTTGCTGACTGTTGAGTGGAAAAACTCTATATTGTATCTCAGAGTATTTACCATTTGACATGAAATAAACAAAAGTTGCTCACTTGTGACATATTTCATTGTGAATTTGAAGGGTTATTTCTCCAGAGTGAATAAGCAGATGATTTTTTAAACCTGTTGCATCTCTGAAACTCTTCTCACACTGAGTGCAGTGGTTCGGTTTTTCTCATGTATGAATTTGTTTGTGCAGTTTCAATTGGTCAGCTCTACTAAAGCTCTTCCCACAGTCACAACACACATGATCTCTCACTTCATCATGTGTTTTCTGGTGCAGTTTAAGACTGTTCAGCCATAAAAAACTCTTTCCACAGAGAGAACACACATGAGGTCTCTCATCTGAATGAACTTTCAAGTGTTTTTTTAGATTTGATGATGAAATAAAATCTTTCCCACACTGAACACAGTTAAACGGCTTTTCTCCAGTGTGACGGAAAAGGTGATACTTGAAACCTGCTGTATCTTTAAAACTCTTCCCACACAGAGTACAGCGGTACGGCTTCTCTCCAGTGTGAAGTCGCTCATGTACTTTCAGGTTTCCAGACTGATTGAAACTCTTGTCACAATATGAGCACTTGTGAGGTCTTTCTCCAGTATGAATTCGTTTGTGTAGTTTCAGATGACCAGCTCTAGTAAAGCGCTTCCCACAGTCACAACACACATGATCTCTCACTTCATCATGTGTTTTCTGGTGCTGTTGAAAACTGTTCAGCCGTGAAAAACTCTTTCCACAGAGAGAACACAAATAAGGCTTCTCACCTGAATGAACTTTCATGTGTAGTTTTAGATCTGATGATGAAATAAAATCTTTCCCACACTGATCACACTTGAATGGTTTGTCTCCAGAGTGAATGCGCAGATGATTCCAGAGACCTGATGCTTGAGAAAAACTCTTCCCACACTGAGAGCATGTGTACGGTTTCTCTCCGGTGTGAACTCTCATGTGTGTGTTAAGGTTTCCTCGTCTTGTGAAACTCTTCCCACACTGAGAGCAGGTGTGCAGCTTTTTGGCTTCTGTTTCTTGAGTTTTGAAGTCACAGAGTTTCTTTACGTCATTTAGTTTGTGTTGTTGCTCCTTCACTTCCATCTGGTCTAAAATAAACATATAGAGCAGTCAGAATCAGTTCAATGAGGTTAAATGTGAAAACTAAAAACACTCAGTAGAAAACAAGACATTTGGGCCCGTATTCTAAAATGCCATTTTAGTCTTGAGTGCTAGTCTTGAGAATTCGTGAAATGTACTCCTACTTCCAAACTTGAAGGAACACGCCACATTTTTTTAAAATAGACTTATTTTCCAAGTCCCTTAGAGTTAAAACAGTTGAGTTTTACCGTTTTTGAATCCATCCAGCCGATCTCTGTATCTGACGGTAGCACTTTTAGCATAGCTTAGCATGCATCATTGGATCAGATTAGACCATTAGCATCGCGCTCAAAAATGACCAAAGACTTTCAATATTTTTTCCCATTTAAAACTTGACTCTTCTATAGTTACATCGTGTACTAAGACCAACGGAAAATTAAAAGTTGCGATTTTTAGACTGATATGGCTAGGAACTATTCTCTCATTCCTGCGTAATAATCACAGAACTGCTGCCATACCATGATATTACGCAGCGCCTGAAAGTAGTCCTCAGATAGCTAACTTCCAATGTGACCGGCACTAAGTTTGTGTAGTTGCAGATAATGCAGAGTTGCAGCAGGCAAATTAGGCAGTGGATTTACCTGTGCGATTAGCCATGGTTCTGTGTTTTGTAAAGGGCTGTGATAGTAAGTCGAAGGTGTATTCTACCATCATGTTTCACAGAATACCATTGAAAAACAAGGAACGAAAGAATCAATGGTTGGCTGCTCTGAACATAGATATCAAAACACCAGTAACTTAAATTCAATCAAGAAATTGCACGTTTGCTCAAAGCATTTGGACCAGATGACTATTTGGAAAACATGGACAGTTACCCGTACCACGGTACGGCGTCTAAGGATATGGCCAGACAGGACGAAGTGTATCATCACCCATGGTTGTAAGTATAACGTTATTATTTTTAGTTAGCTTGAATGACTAGATTGAAAAAGCACTGCTGTTGTCTTTAGCTAACGTTACCTCTGAAGTGCAATCACTGAGTGTGGGGGTTTGCTCAACCATTTGGTATATACAGTATATAACGTTAGTAGTTTTGTTGTAGGGTTCTGTAGGGTTGTAGGGTTTTGTTGGAGGTAATATATAGTTTGATTAAAATAAACTTGTGGAATTGTCGGTATTGTTTATCTATAGTTTCTATGGTACAAAATACTAGTGATGTTACGTTCTGTGCCGAGGCTTCGGAGCGTGTGCAGGGTTGTTCCTGGACTGAAAATTATTTGGTGGCCGCCAAAACAAATTTTTGTCCCTCAAAAATTATTGTGATTTATGAGTGATGTAGATGACTGCTGCGCTTGTGACAGGGCACATGTTAACTGAGTGACAGAGAGAGTGAGCAGGTCACGCGCACACTCTCTCTGTCTTCAAAATAAGCACCGTCTTAGCATATTTCACATATTACGTTAATCAAAATCAAAAGGTCGGAAGACCGAATCCATGCTGTACGTGGCGCATTCAGACAATTGTTTCCTTGAATTACAGCTGAGTGACTCACCAGTTCGAATCTGCTCTCCTCCTCCCTTCTGCCCCAGTCTGCTCAGCTGCATTTTCTTGCCTTTCACGTTTTAAAAGCTCATCTTCAGTGTAACTTATTCCGGTTCAAATAGATACGGTTCAGGATCTTCACCAAAGTAAATATCTTTTGAATCGTCTCTCACAAACGTCTCCATGGTTACAAGGCACTCTCTCTGTGCAAGCAGGTAGTCACGTTGGTTATGTTGACGGAAGTTAGCCTACTTTCAGGACTGCGTAATATCATTGCGCCGCTGCACCCACGGTACAGCAGCAAAGTTCCTTGATTATTACGCAGGAATGAGAGTATAGTTCCTAGCCATATCAGCCTAGAAAAGCACAACTTTAAATTTTCCGTTGGTCCAGTTTTAAATAGGAAAAATATTGAAAGTCTTTGGTCATTTTTTAACATGATGCTAATGGTCTAATCTGATCCAATGATGTATGCTAAGCTATGCTAAAAGTGTTACCGCCAGATACAGAGATCGGCTGGATGGATTCAAAAATGGTAAAACTCAACTGTTTTAACTCTAAGGGACTTGGAAATAAAAAAAAATAAAAAAAAGTGGCGTGTTCCTTTAAGCATAAAAGCAAGTTATCAAATTTCTTAAAGCTAAGAATCCCTCTTGCTCTCCCAGTTATTTAAGGCAGCTCGAGAGGTCTCTCAAATGGTTAGGAGTTGCCAGTAGGGGCTTGTGACGGCACTGAGGAGACAGAGACGTGCGTGAATCTTTCAGGAGAGGAAGAATGTTTTTGAAAAGTCTGACGATGAGAAGTTAATCAAACGGTATCGTTTGGACAGAGCAGGCATTAGAGCAGAGCAGGCAGTCAGCGCTTCTTCCTCCCGCCAGTTTGGTTTTCTTTTGGGATCCGTGGTAGCAGATTATACCATAAAATCTAGGTTATATATAGGCAGGTCAGCAAAAAAGCACACCAGTTTAAAAATTTGTAATTAAGACATGTTTATCTCTCATTTCCAATGCGTATATCATAATGTATTCTCTTAAAAATGATTTGTCCAATGTTTGTTGAATGTAAACTCCTCTTAGGAAGTTCACCATTCAATGTGAATCTGAGAATATTCTTAAATGAGGAAATCTATTCAGTGATTGGTCCATGTCTATATTGTCAACCAAAATCCCGTTTGTGACACAGCAAAGTGTTGTGAATCATCTCTATGACTGGCACTTAAGATTTAGTCCTACACTTCACTTAAATTATGACTGAGATGCTTAATAACTAACTTTTAAGCGCAGCTTTGAGCCAAAAACAATTCTTAGCAGTGTAAATCTCAGAGGCTTGATAAATACCCTGGGCCTGTATTTCTAAAACCTTTCAGAAATGAATAGTCTTAAGCTTTAACTTAAGTGTCAAAAAATTCTTAGTAAAAAGTAGGACTTGTCTAAGAGTAGGAGACTTTTATAAAAAAGCTAAAAGCAACTTTCAGCAAAGTGCAAAACTGATTCTTAAATGCTGACTTAAGGGGCACTTAAGCGTTGCAAACTAAGGACTACAATGATGTCAACCTAAAAATGGCCGCCCTCAACCACTGAATCAGCCAATAGTGAGCCTGCCAGGGTGAAGTCACAGCAGCATGACACCTATCATGTAATGCAATTATAATAAAATCATTTAATTAAGATTAAAACTTTAATATTTAAAGTGCTTTGCATTGTGCATTGAGCCCACGACCGATCTAAAGTATCCTGATAGAAATTTGTTGCCCATTCTAAATGGGAAAAGGGCACAAACAACATTGCTCAAAACGTTTTGAGCGTGGCATGTTTGTTGGTGCCAGACGGGCCGGTCTGAGTATTTCACAATTTTTTTGGGGGGTGAAAATGTCTTGTTGATGCTAGAGGTCAGAGGAGAATGGGCCGACTGATTCAAGCTGATAGAAGAGCAACTTTGACTGAAATAACCACTCGTTACAACCGAGGTACGCAGCAAAGCATTTGTGAAGCCACAACCTTGAGGCGGATGTGACACTAATGTCACTAATGTTCCCCTCAGCCTCGACGGCAAACACACTGCTGTTCTCCGCTAATGCAGCATCTGGTCAACAAACTAATTACTTTATAGTGATATGAAAACATAGTGTACCGTTTTGTTGTCTATGTTTTAAATCCGTTTTTGAAGTGTCCCGCTCTGTGCAGCTTCACGTCACGTGTCAAAACAAACTCTACGAGGCATCAGTTTTTATTTGGCCTCTAGAGGCCGCTCTCATACTGTATAATGACAGCAGACCCTTCAACGGACGCATCCTGGAAAAGGAAATCAACTGCAGCTGTGCGAGCACTTGTTTGTTTGTGTTCTTCTGCCTTTATTTTATAGTACGCAGCGAAATGCTTTGGGGAAATGTATCAGAGTAAAAGTAAAAGTTGACAGAAATATAAAAACTACAGTACAGATTCTGCCAAAAAATACTCAAGTACTGTAACGACAGATTATTACTTTGTTACATTGCACCACTGATAAATGGTGAGGACATTTCTGGGTGTACTGTGTTTTCTTTTAATACATAATACAGAACAGCAGATGTCACACTTACCCTGTAACAACATGGGTATCAAAGCAAATTACTGTATAAATACACTGATATGTACTCTGTAATAAAAAAAGACTTTGCACTATTACTACAAAAAGGTACAGTGTATGTTCCCGCTAAATTGCTCCCAAACGTAAGATTGTTGTACCTGTATGTACTATCATAATAGTAGAATTACCTTTTAATTAAAAAAATACTTACAGTATAAATCATTTGTTAGCCTTTTATTGCCCAAATTGTACATATTGTTCCCTTATGCAACACGTATGTACTTTATAGTTACAGAATAATTACAGAAAGTTACACTGTAAATTGGTTTTACTTACGCAATACTTTCCGTTCCGTCACTCACTTGTTAATACGATTAAAACTGGGTTATGATCATTTAGATGCATTTCTCTATCATTTATCATCCATATACTGATTATTATTTCACAGCTACTAAAGCAGTCAATAATGAAGAATCAAGAATGGACACCAACCTATTAGTTCCTCAGTATCTTCATGTTTTATTCTGGATGGTTCTGGATCGCTCATGTCTTCAATCTCCTCTTTAATAAACTCCATCTTTAACAGTCACACAGATTTCAGCCGCTACACCTGGAGTTTGTCCTTCTCTTGTAGGATGATGGGAATATTCCCAGTATTTATTGGTGAATTGTTGTGGGAGGGGCTTCACTGCAGGTGTGAACTGTGATCACTGTGAGATACTGACGCCCACAGGACCAGACCTGGAAAAATCACAGATAAGTTACTGAGTTTACACTGGATTACTTTACAGTTAAATGAAGTGAACACTGTCAGGAATATGGAGTATTTTGGTACAAGTTAGATATGAATTGCATTTAAAACAAGGTTTGTTCAACTCCTGTCCAAAGTCTGAGAGAAACAACAGGACCATCATGTTTAACTGAGCTGCTGAAAAGCCTCTTTGTCTCCAAAAGTTCCCTGTTTTCCCCTCATTCATTACGCTGATGTCTGAGATCTTCTGTAAAGTGGCACATTAAGCACATTTTATTGGTGTAATAGAGTCAGAGTCTGTGGAAAACTCTCTGCCAACATATTATTACACTCTAATAATAAACCAGGACACACAACACATTTCATTACATTGGTCCTTAAACACGTAAACTCTGGAGCTGATTAATGTTAAACTCTGTAATCTGAGAAACATCTCTCACCTGCAGACTGGAAATATAAGGCATCTGAGAGAAATATTGCACTTTTGTCCTTCATTCGCGATCGTGAGCAGCGTCGCTTTCAGCTTCATCTGGAGCGTCTGCTCTCGTCTCTTGCGCTTCTCTCTTCTGCGCATGCTCGGTGAGCGCGGTGTCAAGTTTCTTAAAGGGGCCGCGTATTATTAAAGTGAGTGGTGGCGATGTGAAGCCTCGTGAAGCATTAAGGCTTCATTTGCTCACAATTCCACCTGGTGGTCAAAGAGTGTAAAAAAAGCAGATACGTTACAGATGACCTGATGTGATCCGTGATGCACTGTATTGTGTCTCAGTTAAGGCTTGGATATAACGGTGAAGAAAAAAACTAAATTTCCACATAGACTCATCTATTAATATGAATGTAATGTGTATTTTGTATTTCAACATTGTGTAATAAACATATTGGCTTGAAATTAATTTGGCTATCAAATGTGTGTAAATCAATTCTTTGGTCAAAGGCAGGAGGGGCAATATTATTATTACCACAAAACTGGAAATTGTCAGGGTTTAACTGGGAAGAGGGCAAGATTCGAACCGCTTCCTGAACCTGTCAGGCTGAAGTGAGGCTTCGGACGTAATCAATGACATCATTGGTCTAAAGCGATACAAGCCTCGATCAGGCCCGGCTCCAGCTTTTAGATGCAGGGTGGGCCAAGTGAAAATCTTGGTGGCCCAGATTTTTAACATTATTTTTTCATAATTTGCAATCTGCATAAGTCGCAGAGTTGGCTTGGCAAAAAACGTTGGCTTGGCTTCACGTCTTCTTGCCTGTATCCACTTTTGTCTCCTTAAACGCACGTTTTTTGGGTCGACAACTTATAAAAACTTAGTTCTGTGTTTTTTAGCTGGTTTGCTGTACATCTTGTCACATTTCAGCTTTTAGACATTGTTCTGCTTTTTGTTATAAGTAAGAAATGACAAGGCGACAGCTTCACGCAATACAAAGTCAATGGAGAGCGTTGGATTGGCCTAAATGCGCTCTGTCCAATGGGGTTCAATGCTCATGGCATCAGATGGGTAAGCCTCGCCAGCCAACAAACGGGGGAAAAGCATAGTTGTTCGACCTGGAGGACTTGTGCAAAATCAGATTAAATTTGATTGGCTATCACCAGACCAAGCTCAATCTTTTAAGATTAAACAGTAGTCTGGGGAGTCTGCTCTGTACTTTCTACTGCACAAGAGGCGTGATCAACAGGCATAGTTCAAATGACTGTACGCAATTGGATAGTCCTTCAACCAATCAGACCAACGAGCCGGGTGACATACTTTGGAGAGTGACGCAAAAATTCCAGGCAGGAAACGTGTCAACATGTTGGTTTCATAGACTGTAAAAAAATATGGACGTAGTGTCTGTGATGTCATCCATAGGATTCTGAAGAGCAGTTTTGAAGCGTAAAGTAGGGTCAAGCTGGTCGTTGCCAACTTGTCAGCACGTCATCGCGCGTCCCGGATAACTGACAATGGGCAAAGAGGCGGGACATGGGCGGAGCTGAGGTGACGTGATAATACGAGACAGCAGACAAACGGCTATCCACCTGTCACTCAAAGTGGCCACGTCCTTAATTATGCAGAACTTTATATAATGTAAACGAATTAGTTATAAAAAACATTCACCCCCCTCACAGTTGTCATGAATGGCAAAATTAGCGGTTTAGACCAAAACCACAATTTGTCCCAGGCTGTAAACATGTTTTTTTCTGCTGTAAAGTTGGGATTTTAACATGGAGCTCAATGAGATTCTGCTCCCTTCTGGAGCCGGTCTGGAGCCACGAGAGGTTGCCGCTTGGTTGATTTGTAGCATTGATTAGCGGTATGCAGAAGCAGGTTGTGCAAAAAAAAGCATGACAGTGAATAGTATTTACTCGTTTTTCATTTTGTTTAAAAACATGTTTTTCTTAAAAATGAAAAAGCAGCCGTTTTTTGTTTTTTAATACATGTTTCTATAAGGAAAATCAAATGGCCAAAAGATACACGGACCCAACGGCCTCTGATAGAAATCTTATAATGTGCCGTGATTCGATCTTTCATCAAGACAATGATCCAAAAATCAACACAAAAATGTGTCACTGAGCACAAAATGAAGCTTCTGCTATGGCCGTCCCAGTTCCCTGAGCTGAAGCCTATAGAAAATGAGTGAACTGAAGACGAGAATCACCGACATGGAGCTGGGAATCTGAAGGATCTGGAGGGATTCTGTATGGAGGAATGGCCTCTGATCTCTGGTCAGGTGTTCTCCAAACCCATTATAGGAAAAAGCTCAGAGCTGCTATCTTGGCGAAAAAGGAGGTTGAAAAAAGTATTGAATAAAAGGGTGTTATAATTATGTCCAACATGTTTTGGAGAAAAACATTTATTTTATAAAGAGATTTTCCCCAGATTTTTTTATTTGATTTCAAAGAAAGGTTAGAATTTTGGAATAAAAGATCAAATGGATTAAAGGATTAGTTCACTGCAAAATGAACATTTCCTGATAATTTACTTTTTGAAGGGAACTAATCCTTTGAAGGTAAATTTTCATTTTGAAGGGAACTAATCCTTTAACAATGCATATTTATATTTACAAGCTTCTTTTATCATATTTACCAAGGGGGGCAATAATTCTGACCACAACTATAGAAAACTCATTAACTCAAACTCAATGTGATTAAAATTAGAGAAGATGTTGTTTGTTTTATTTTTTCATAATTGCATGATCTTTCTGAACACACTTTAGTTCACTTAGTAAATAAGGAAATTACTTGAATATATCTAAGTCTAAGTCACACAATCACGTCACAAGAAAACAAAAACACGACTGTATTTACACTGTAAGAGTTGTTGACTGTTGAATGGAAAAACTCCATAATGTATCTCAGAGTATTTACCATTTGAGATGAAAAAAACAAAAGTTGCTCTTGTGTGACACACCGATCAGGCATAACATTACAACCACTGACAGGTAACCTGTCGGTGGGTGGGATATATTAGGCAGCAAGTGAACATTTTGTCCTCAAAGTTGATGTGTTAGAAGCAGGAAAAATGGGCAAGCAAAAGGATTTGAGCTGGGTCAGAATATCTCCAAAACTGCAGCTCTTGTGGGGTGTTCCCGGTCTGGGATGCACTATTGGAAGAAGGCAAGCCGGCGGAGGCAGTGTGATGCTTTGGGCAATGTTCTTCTGGGAAACCTTGGGTCCTGCCATCCATGTGGATGTTACTTTGACACGTACCACCTACCTAAGCATTGTTGCAGACCATGTACAGTCCCTGACAAAAGTCTTGTCGCTTATCTATTTTGTAGAAACACATGCTATATTAACCTGACTTTTAATTAATCAATTGGTGTTAGAAATGGCTCATATGAAAAGCTAAAACCCTCCCAAATGATGTTTAATGCACTGAAATAAATTGATTTCACTGAAAAAAAGATTTATCATTTAATCAAGACAGAAAGGTCAAATTTTGGCAAGACAAAAGTTTTGTCGCCTATACAGAAATTGAACAAATTTACTGCAAATACAAAAATATGTCAGCAAATTAAGTAGTGGTGCTGTGAGATCCAAATTTAATATCTTGTATGACTTTGTTTGACATGCGGTTTGGCAAGGATTCACACAATTTATTAGTCATCTAGTCATCAAGAATAGCAAAAAAAAAAAAGCAGTCGTGGATGCCTCCCAGAGTTCATCAATATTCTTTGGTTCCGTCTGCCATGCTTCCTCTTTCATCCTACCCCACATATGCTCAATGATGTTGATGTCTGGTGACTGGGCTGGCCAATCCTGGAGCATCTTGATCTTCTTCGCCTTGAGGAACTTCGATGTGGAGATGGAAGTATGCGATGGAGCACCATCCTGCTGCAGAATTTGGCCTCTTTTATGGTTGGGAATATAAGAGGTAGCTAAGATTTCTTGGTATTTTACACTATTGATGTTGCCTTCCACCCTGCAGATCTCTCGCACACCCCCATACTGGATGTAACCCCAGACCATAATTTTTCCACCACCAAACTTCACTGTTTTCTGGGTGAATCTCGGATCCATGCAGGCTCCAGTAGGTCTCCTGCAATATTTGCGGCGACTGTGGTGTAATTCAACAGAAGATTCATCTCAAAAATCCACCTTCTGCCACTTTTCCAGCGTCCATCCTTTTAGCAGGCTGTGGGCCTTGGCGAATGCCACACGGTTTGTCAGTTGTCTTTTGTTTAGTGCTGGCTTCTGGGCACTGATTCGACCATGGAGGCCATTTTGAGACAGAATCCGACAAACTGTTCTGGTTGACACAGGGACTTCAGGTGACCGGGTCTTGTGGAACTCTGCTGCAGTGGAAAATGGGCTGGCCTTGGATTTTTGAGCCAACAAACGGTCCTCTCGAGCAGTTGTCTTGCGGGGTCTGCCTGACCTGGGCTTGTCAAAAACATCTCCAGTGTCTTCAAATCTTTTTTTTATCCTCTGTACTTGACGCTGAGACACATTGAAGGTGTCTGCCACATCAGCAGTGGATCTGGTCTTCAGCCTCTTGATAATCCAAACTTTAGTCTCAGGGTGAATCTTAGGCATGTCTGCAGAGGTCTAGATGCAGTTGATGTGAAGGTCTAGTGTACTGGGGTTCTTTTTATACACACCTGAGACCTAATTGATCCATTATTAGTCACAGGTGAAGCTCATATGACAAGGCAACAACACTTATGTCTTTGCAAAAATTGACTCAATGGGCTTCACCAAGCTGTGAATATTAGAATACTTTTTGACAGTTTCGTTTTGCACTGAAACATTATTACAAAAGCTGTTGGGATTAAAATGAGCCATTTCAATTCAGTCAATTTGTACACAAGCACAAGACTTTTGTCAGGGACTGTACACCCTTTCATGGACACGGTATTCCCTGGTGGCTGTGGCTCTTTCAGCAGGATAATGCTCCTGCCACAAAGCAAAAATGGTTCAGGGATGGTTTGAGGAGCACAAGTTTGAGGTGTTGACTTGGCCTCCAAATTCCCCAGATCTCAATCCAATTGATCTGTGGGATGTGCTGAACAAACAAATTCGATCCATGGAGTCCCCACCTCGCAACTTAAAGGACTTAAAGGATCTGCTGCTAACATCTTGGTGCCAGATACCACAGCACACCTTCAGGGATCTAGTGGAGTCCATGACTCGATGGGTAAGGGCTGCAAAAGAAGGGCCAACACAATATTCATAATGTTATGCCTGATTGTTGCATTTCATTGTGAATTTGAAGAATTATTTCTTCAGAGTGAATAAACAGATGATTTTTTAAACCGGATGCATCTCTGAAACTCTTCTCACACTGAGTGCAGTGGTACGGCTTCTCTCCAGTATGAACTCTCTCATGTGTTTTCAGGTTTCCAGACTGAGTGAAACTCTTGTCACAATATGAGCACTTGTAAGGTCTTTCTCCAGTGTGAACTCTTTGGTGCCGTTTCAGATGACCAGTTGTTGTAAAGCTCATCCCACACTCACAACACACATGATCTCTCACTTCATCATGTGTTTTCTGGTGCAGTTGGAAACTCTTCAGCCATAAAAAACTCTTTCCACAGAGGGAACACACATGAGGTCTCTCATCTGAATGAACTTTCAGGTGTTTTTTTAAATTTGATGACGAATTAAAATCTTTGCCACACTGATCACATTTAAATGGTTTTTCTCCAGAGTGAATGCGCAGATGATTTCTGAAACCTGTTGGATCTCTGAAACTCTTCTCACACTGAGAACAGTAGTACGGCTTCTCTCCAGTGTGAACTCGCTCATGTAATTTCAGGGTTCCAGACCGATTGAAACTCTTGTCACAATATGAGCACTTGTAAGGTCTTTCGCCAGTGTGAATTCTTTGGTGCAGTTTCAGATGACTAGATGTAGTAAAGCTCATCCCACAGTCCAAACACACATGATCTCTCACTCCTGTATGTATTTTCTGGTGCTGTTTAAAATTGTTCAGCCGCGAAAAACTCTTTCCACAGAGCGAACACACATGAGGCTTCTGATCTGAATGAACTTTCAGGTGTGTTTTTAGATCTGATGACGAAATAAAATCTTTACCACACTGAACACAGTTAAATGGTTTTTCTCCAGAGTGAATGCGCAGATGTTTACTGAGACTTGATGTTTGAGTAAAGCCCTTTCCACACTGAGTGCATGTATACGGTTTCTCTCCAGTGTGAACTCTCTTGTGTCTGTTAAGGTTTCGTTTTTGTGGGAAACTCTTTCCACACTGAGAGCAGGTGTGCAGATTTTTGGCTTCTGTTTCTTGAGTTTTGAAGTCACAGAGTTTCTTTATGTCATTTAGTTTGTGTTGTTGTTCCTTCACTTCCATCTGGTCTAAAATAAACACAAAGTAGTCAGAATCAGTTCAATGAGGTTAAATATGAAAATTAAAAACAGCAGAAAACAAAACATCTGGGCCTGTATTTATAAAACCTTTCAGAAATGCTCTTAAGAATAGTCTTAAGCTTTAACTTGAGATTTTTAGTAAAAGTTGTCTAAGAGTAGGAGACTATTATAAAAAAAAAAAGCTAAAAGCAACTTTCAGCAAAGTCTAATGGTGCGTTCACACCAGACGCGAATGAAGCGATAAGCGCGAGTGATTTACATGTTATGTCAATGCAAAGACACGAATAGACATTCTGCGGCGCGAATGATGCGAATTGAGCGTTTGACACGCAAAATGCATGATTCACGCGAATCGCTCAAGTTGAAAAATCTTTGGCGGATATTCGTGCCACGTTAACCAATCAGGAGCTTGCTCTAGAAGTAACAATGAGGACAAAATCATATGTGAATACCTGGAGCTGTCCAATACATCTTAGTAGTTTATAGAAACAGGAATAAAAAAGGATCTTGCTTGGAAGAAAGTGAGTGAGGAGGTCGACAATCTGGTAAGTTGTAAAAAACACTCTTTACTCAATTTGAGCTATACATAGGGTGATTGGGACAATTTTTGCCATTGAGATGACTTAGAAAAAGTGTCCCAATCACCCTGAATTCACCCTATTGAGACTACAAGCTAGTTAAAACCGACAAACTGAGCTTATTCGCCGTATTTTAAAACAATGTCAGCCATTTCACAACCAAACAAGCCGCCTGGCAGAAGCCCCTCCCATGACGTGAATTTGTGTCTGTTGTGAAGTGAATGTTGCCCCGAATGAAGTGAATTTCAAGCACGAATGAAGTGAGTAAACTCAAAATGTTCGAGCTCCAGTGAGAGTGGCATATCTTGGATGATTTGGGCATCGAGGAGAGTTGAGATCAGGTCAACTTTATGGTAATGAGCCATGATGCGGTTCGGCGGCAACCAATCGGAATGTAGAAGTGCTCCACTTGAGAGAAATCCAGAGAACACAGTCCTGTAAACTTTGGTTCCGAACACATTAATTCCCAAGCAAAATGGAGGAGAGGTTGATATTTGCTGGTTTGATAAGAAGGCGCGCAATACTATTTATAGGCAAAATTTTCACGCTAGAACGATTGTTTTTCAGTTTTTCAGAATGCAATTAATTTGTAAATAAATGGCTGTAAATTAAAGTGGTGTTTGTTCCCCTCTGGTTTCATGTAGTTACAGGGTAAGCGTGACATCCGCGGGCTGTAAATTAAAGTGGTGTTTGTTCCCCTCTCGTTTCATGTAGTTACAGGGTAAGTGTGAATCTACGGCTGTAAATTAAAGTGGTGTTTGTTCCCCTCTGGTTTCATGTAGTTACAGGGTAAGTTTGAATCTATGGCTGTAAATTAAAGTGGTGTTTGTTCCCCTCTCGTTTCATGTAGTTAGAGGGTAAGCGTGACATCAGCTGGCTGTAAATTAAAGTGGTGTTTGTTCCCCTCTGGTTTCATGTAGTTACAGGGTAAGTTTGAATCTATGGCTGTAAATTAAAGTGGTGTTTGTTCCCCTCTCTCGTTTCATGTAGTTAGAGGGTAAGCGTGACATCAGCTGGCTGTAAATTAAAGTGGTGTTTGTTCCCCTCTCTCGTTTCATGTAGTTAGAGGGTAAGCAGGGTAAGCGTGACATCCGCGGGCTGTAAATTAAAGTGGTGTTTGTTCCCTCTTTCATGTAGTTACAGGGTAAGCGTGACATCTGCGGGCTGTAAATTAAAGTGGTGTTTGTTCCCCTCTCGTTTCATGTAGTTACAGGGTAAGCGTGACATCCGCGGGCTGTAAATTAAAGTGGTGTTTGTTCCCCTCTCGTTTCATGTAGTTACAGGGTAAGTTTGAATCTACGGCTGTAAATTAAAGTGGTGTTTGTTCCCCTCTGGTTTCATGTAGTTACAGGGTAAGCGTAACATCTGCGGGCTGTAAATTAAAGTGGTGTTTGTTCCCCTCTCGTTTCATGTAGTTACAGGGTAAGTGTGAGCTTCAAGCTTTCTTGACGTTCTCACGTGATAACTGCTGTCTCTGTCTTCCTGTGTTCTTGTCTTGTTTGTTTCTCATTGCTATTATCTTTTATTGTTTGTACATTGTTGTGAGCATCAATTAAAAAAGAAAAGAAAATGAAAACTGACAGCCTCCGACATCTGCGTGACCAGTTTCTCAGTGCGCTTAAGTCACGCTTCAAGTTACGTCAAGCATGAACTCAACCCTCCCATGCTCCTGCAGGCGACTGTTGGTTGGAAACGATAGTCTACAGTTTCAAATATTGATATTTTTCACACAATAACTTTAGTTTCACTTCAGAAGACATTGATTCATCCCTTGGGATCGTGTGGATTACTGTAGTTATTGCTGTATGTGCGGTTTGATGCTTCAACTTTTAGGAACCCAAATGAGTTTTCATTAACAGAGGTTATTTATTTTTCTGTGTTCATCTGAAGAAAGAAAGTTGTATATACATCTCAGATGGCATGAGGGTAAAACATTTGTAAATGGTAAAGACATTTCTGGGTGTACTGTATTGAAAAAAAAAACATAATACAGAACATCAGTTGTCACACTAATCCTGTAACTACACGAAACAAGAGTTTCCCCAGTATTAAAAAAAAAAAAAAAAAAAGGTTTTACTTGACTTGAAACACCAATGCCCAAATGAAAAAAGGTGCACTTTTGCTGCTTATTATTATTTACTGATTATTATTTCACAGCTACTAAAGCAGTCAATAATGAAGAATCAAGAATGGACACCAACCTATTAGTTCCTCAGTATCTTCATGTTTTATTCTGGATGGTTCTGGATAACTCATGTCTTCAATCTCCTCTTTAATCTCCTCTTTAATAAACTCCATCTTTAACAGTCACACAGATTTCAGCCGCTACTCCTGGAGTTTGTCCTTCTCTTGTAGGATGATGGGAATATTCCCAGTATTTATTGGTGAATTGTTGTGGGAGGGGCTTCACTGCAGGTGTGAACTGTGATCACTGTGAGATACTGACGCCCACCGGACCAGACCTGGAAAAATCACAGATAAGTTACTGAGTTTATACTGGATTACTTTAATGACAGTTAAATGAAGTGAACACTGTCAGGAATATGGAGTATTTTGGTACAAGTTAGATATGAATTGCATTTAAAACAAGGTTTGTTCAACTCCTGTCCAAAGTCTGAGAGAAACAACAGGACCATCATGTTTAACTGAGCTGCTGAAAAGCCTCTTTGTCTCCAAAAGTTCCCTGTTTTCCCCTCATTCATTACGCTGATGTCTGAGATCTTCTGTAAAGTGGCACATTAAGCACATTTTATTGGTGTAATAGAGTCAGAGTCTGTGGAAAACTCTCTGCCAACATATTATTACACTCTAATAATAAACCAGGACACACAACACATTTCATTACATTGGTCCTTAAACACGTAAACTCTGGAGCTGATTAATGTTAAACTCTGTAATCTGAGAAACATCTCTCACCTGCAGACTGGAAATAAAGGCATCTGAGAGAATTATTGCACTTTTGTCCTTCATTCACGATCGTGAGCAGCGTCGCTTTCAGCTTCATCTGGAGTGTCTGCTCTCGTCTCTTGCGCTTCTCTCTTCTGCGCATGCTCGGTGAGCGCGGTGTCATGTTTCTTAAAGGGGCCGCGTATTATTAAAGCGCCACTATTATGCTATTCTAATATTACCTTTCAGGCAATGTGTTATAGCTTTTTGTGAATGTAGTAGGTCTGCAAAGATGGGAATATGGTCTTCATTGGCTGCCTCAAAAAAAACCCTCAAACACTGGAGTTGTGGCTGAGACTGGAAGAGTTATGAAGGTAAAATGACGCAATAAAGAATCGCATGCACGGTAAGATTTGTAAAAGTGTACATATCATTGCAAGCGTAAATTAACCTCTTCAGGTTAATCTAAATTAATCACCTTTCAAGTGTAAGAAAAAATATTTGCAGCATTTTACTGTTATTTTGTAAGTGTAATTCATGTATTGTGAAATTGCAGCTTAATGCTAAACGCAAAATAAATATGATCTGTATTCTTTTGACTTCTATATTTCCACGCCTACACTTTTGACATGACCAAATTACAGCCAAAAGTATAACAAGCTTTGCAAGCGAAAACAACAGAGTCAGGAACTGCAAAACAGATTGACTGCGTAAAACCAGCCTGGCTGATTAAATAAACACCCTAGACACCAGAACACATCTTTATCTTCATTTGGCTGAGCATTGTTCTCTTTGCCAAAATGGTACTTTTAATGCACACATACACTCACCTAAAGGATTATTAGGAACACCTGTTCAATTTCTCATTAATGCAATTATGTAATCAACCAATCACATGGCACACTTTAGGCCCCTTAGTGCCAATTGGGCATCGTTTAAATGCCACGGCCTACCTGAGCATTGTTTCTGACCATGTCCATCCCTTTATGACCACCATGTACCCATTCTCTGATGGCTACTTCCAGCAGGATAATGCACCATGTCACAAAGCTCAAATCATTTCAAACTGGTTTCTTGAACATGACAATGAGTTCACTGTACTAAAATGGCCCCCACAGTCACCAGATCTCAACCCAATAGAGCATCTTTGGGATGTGGTGGAACGGAGCTTCGTGCCCTGGATGTGCATCCCACAAATCTCCTGCAACTGCAATATGCTATCCTATCAATATGGGCCAACATTTCTAAAGAATGCTTTCAGCACCTTGTTGAATCAATGCCACGTAGAATTAAGGCAGTTCTGAAGGCGAAAGGGGGTCAAACACAGTATTAGTATGGTGCTCCTAATAATCCTTTAGGTGAGTGTACATGTTAATAAATAAATAAAGCATGGTTGCTTAATAAGCTGTGCAATATTAGGCCGACTATATGTGTTCATACTGAATTTCGAGCTAGAGTCTTAAAGGGTCATGCAACCCTAAACCAAATTTCAAAACTGAAGTGTGTGTGTTGAACATCATGGAAGACAATGTTACCATCTCTTAGTTTTGAATGTGGGAGAAAACTAGTTAATTTTAAACCTTTTTGCTCTATTTTCAACTTCCTGGTTTAAATTCGTCTTCATGTCAACGTCATAGGCTGTGACACTTTCTTGTACTATAGTACGGCGATGACTCATCGGTGTCTCATAATTATTAATGAGACTGCGCGTCTTTATCCTATGAGAAGATGTGTTGCTTAATTCATGACAGCACGTGCTTAATTATTCATGACAGCGCTCATTGATAGGCACTCTCCACTGACTGGCGCTTCAAACAGTGAGATGGCATACAGTAAGTGAGAGATGCATTAATGGATCAAAAACGAGTGTTTTTCCACGTTTTTTTATGAGTGTCTGCGTTGCCTACGTTCTCTTCCATAGATCCAGAGTCTTCACACAAACGCGATTCATCCACACTGTGAGTGTAACCGCTCTTTACGGCCATATAACCGACCAAACGGCTTATAAAACGCCACAAAATATGCCTCAAAAGTTATCAAAGTTATGCAACAGCGTGTTCATTTATATTTTCGATGCAGAGAACAAATTGAGAATGGCTGTGCATTGAATTATAGGTGTCACAGGATATATATGTATTTGTGTAACGGTGAGCTTACAAATCCATGTGTATATTGTGTTGCGTGTAACAATGGTCATTTGCAGCATGCATTTGTGGGAAGCTTTGATGCTTTTAATGAGTGAACTAAAATGGTCTGAATCAGAAGCCTTTGATGTGCTGTCAGTCCCCCTCCACTCCACCGCTAAACCACGCCCACTTTTATAGCATTTTTCAAAACTGTGGTGAGAACTGACGGCTGCTGAAACAGAGGGTTTCATGACCCTTTAAGAAAGAAAATGTCTGAGTATTCAGTGCATGTATCCTGCTCATCATTATCATCCTCTCTTTAGCAGGCCATTATATTAGTTTGTAAACTTGATTCTGCTGAGAGTAGGCCTAGTATGAGCACTACAATGCTTGCATAATTTCACCTGTCACCCCATCAGGGGTGATTCATAAATTATTAGATTTATTATTTTACTGAAATTAGTTCTAATAATGTCTCCCGGTATTATTATATTATAATACAGCGCAGCCATAAGAGGCTCACTTTACACCATCAGCAGGATCTCAACATACCTGTACGGGTACGGGGCCGGGGAAGGAAGTGCCAGGGGGAAAGCGAACCCAGAATCAACCCGTACAAACCCGTCAAAATAAAGGTCCTTAAATACTACAGCCGCTTGCACCTCATTGGTTTACCAATCATACCCAGACAGGCCAATAAGAATAGTCACTTCCCCTGCCACACATGGAGGCCCCACCTTCGCAACTTACAGGACTTAAATGATCTGCTGCTAACATCTTGGTGCCAGATACCACAGCACACCTTCAGGGGTCTAGTGGAGTCCATGCCTCGATGGGTCAGGGCTGTTTTGACAGCAAAAGGGGGACCAGCAAAATATTAAGTCATAATGTTATGCTTGATCGGAGTATAATACAAACCTTATTCCAAAAAGTTGGGACACTATACAAATTGTGAATAAAAAAATGCAATAATTTACAAATCTCATAAACTTATATTTTATTCACAGTAGAATATAGATAACATATCAAATGTTGAAAGTGAGACATTTTGAAATGGCATGCCAAATATTGGCTCATTTTGGATTTCATGAGAGCTACACATTCCAAAAAAGTTGGGACAGGGAGCAATAAGAGGCCGGAAAAGTTAAATGTACATATAAGGAACAGCTGGAGGACCAATTTGCAACTTATTAGGTCAATTGGCAACATGATTGGGTATAAAAAGAGCCTCTCAGAGTGGCAGTGTCTCTCAGAAGTCAAGATGGGCAGAGGATCACCAATTCCCCCAATGCTGCGGCCAAACATACTGGAGCAATATCAGAAAGGAGTTTCTCAGAGAAAAAGTTCTCATCATCTACAGTGCATAATATCATCCAAAGATTCAGAGAATCTGGAACAATCTCTGTGCGTAAGGGTCAAGGCCGGAAAACCATACTGGATGCCCGTGATCTTCGGCCCTTAGACGGCACTGCATCACATACAGGAATGCTACTGTAATGGAAAATCACAACATGGGCTCAGGAATACTTCCAGAAAACATTGTCGGTGAACACAATCCACCGTGCCATTCGCCGTTGCCGGCTAAAACTCTATAGGTCAAAAAAAGAAGCCATATCTAAACATGATCCAGAAGCGCAGGCGTTTTCTCTGGGCCAAGGCTCATTTAAAATGGACTGTGGCAAAGTGGGAAGACCTCACATTCAGGGAAGACCTTGCATTTTCCAACATGACAATGCCAGACCACATACTGCATCAATCACAACATCATGGCTGCGTAGAAGAAGGATCCGGGGACTGAAATGGCCAGTCCAGATCTTTCACCCATAGAAAACATTTGGTGCATCATAAAGAGGAAGATGCCACAAAGAAGACCTAAGACAGTTGAGCAACTAGAAGCCTGTATTAGACAAGAATGGGACAACATTCCTATTCCTAAACTTGAGCAGCTTGTCTCCTCAGTCCCCAGACGTTTGCAGACTGTTAGAAAAAGAAGAGGGGATGCCACACAGTGGGAAACATGGCCTTGTCCCAACTTTTTGAAAGTTGGGACATTCAACATTCAGAATGTCCAATAACGCTAAAACCAGCTCAAAATTCAGTAAGAACATTAGTCAGCCTAACGGTGCACAGCTTATTAAGCAACCATGTTTTATTTATTGATTATATATTTAAGTTTGCATTAAAAGTACCATTTCAGCAACAAGAATGATGCTGAGCCAAATGAGGATAAAGATGTGATCTGGGGTGTTTAACCAATCAGATAAGAGTAAATCCGAGAAGCTCATTTGATTGGCTACAGAAGAAGTTGGACCCGCACTCCTCCTAGCGCTTGCAAAAATCAGTGAATGAGAGAATCGTGCAAAAACTGTAAGCGCAGCTAAAGAAAAAACAGAACTGTACAATTCATCATCTGAACTTTTTGCGTGCATTACACAAGTCATTTAGACATTTGCGACAGTTGATTGATTTATTTTTTTACACAAAGGCTGGTTTAAGCGGTCAATCTGTTTTGCAGTTCCTGACTTTGTTGTTTTAAACTTGCAAAGCTTGTTATACTTTCGGCTGTAATTTGGTCATGTCAAAAGTGTAAGTGTAAGGAAAAATGTAAGTTAGAAGAATACAGATCATATATTTATTTTAATAATTCATAAAGAGATTTTCCACATATTTTTCCATTGTCGGGACAAAGGTGGGTGTGCTAGTGCGTCATGAGGGCCAGTCACGTTTCCACTGCCACTTCCGGGCTTGATTGGGTCTCGTTAGGGCTTCCTCTGGGCCAACAGCCAGGGTTTTTGGCCTGCCAAATACCTTGGTCCAAAGCAGGCCAGCTCGGGCTTGAGGAGTTGTTACGAACAAAGGTGAAGTGTACCTGAGTTTGGAGACGGCAGCATCAGTGCCGTGGAACATTTCACGTACCAATCATCATTAAAGCAAAATGCTGAAAAGGTATCGTTCTTTCTAAATGTGATATAATAGGCTACTGTTCCGTGACTACAAATAAACAGAAGCAGGTGTGACTAAGTACCTGTGTCATCTTTCTTTAGTGAAATAACGGCAAATACCACTTTATTTCCGTGTGACTGGAATCTTGACACAAATTAATTCATTATGATCAATGCATCACTTATTATTGTATTACTTGCGCGGTCAATCGGTTTTGCAAAACATCGATGCTTGGGTTTTAAATCTTTAAACGACAAAAATGCCAGCAAACGGCCATCATGTTGGTTTTGCGATCTTGCTAGCTTCCAGTGATTTCTTTCTGATTAGTTTTCTGATAAAACTTCCATTTGTTGGTGAGATGATGGGTTTGTGGGACGTTCCAGAGAGGCGTGTTACAGTCGGGTTTTAGTGAAGCGCGCAGAGCTTCTGAGCCGACGGAGGAAACGCAGCTTGGTTTTGGGCTCGGTGCTACAGATCTGAGGCTATTAGCCCAGCCTGTTGAAATCAATTAACAATGCATATTTATTTTTACAGATTTTCTTGGTTCATATTTACCAAGGGGGCCAATAATTCTGACCACAACTGTAGAATGATAAAAAAAAAAACCCTCAATGTTCAAGACAAGATGTTGTTTCTGTAAATAAGGAGTCTAAGTCACACAATCACGTCACAAGAAAACAAAAACACGGCTTTATTTACACCGTAAGAGTTGTTGACTGTTGAGTGGAAAAACTCTATATTTTATAAATAAAAAAAAATAAAAAAATCTCTCACTTGTGACATATTTCATTGTGAATTTGAAGGGTTTTTTCTTCAGAGTGAATAAGCAGATGATTTTTTAAACCGGATGGGTCTCTGAAACTCTTCCCACACTGAGTGCAGTGGTACGGCTTCTCTCCAGTATGAACTCGCTCATGTGATCTCAGGTTTCAGACTGAGTGAAACTCTTGTCACAATATGAGCACTTGTAAGGTCTTTCTCCGGTATGAATTCTTTGATGCCGTTTCAGATGACTAGATGTAGTAAAGCTCTTCCCACAGTCACAACACACATGATCTCTCACTTCATCATGTGTTTTCTGGTGCAGTTTAAAGCTCTTTCCACAGAGAGAACACACATAAGGTCTCTCATCTGAATCAACTGTCAGGTGTTTTTTTAGATTTGATGACAAATTAAAGTCTTTACCACACTGATCACAGTTAAACGTTTTTTCTTCAGAGTGAATAAACAGATGATTTTTTAAACCCATTGAATCTCTGAAACGCTCTTCACACTGGAGTGCAGTGGTACGGCTTCTCTCCAGTATGAACTCGCTCGTGTGATTTCAAGTGTGGAGACTGAGTGAAACTCTTGTCACAATATGAGCACTTGTAAGGTCTTTCTCCAGTATGAGTTCTTTGGTGCAGTTTCAGATTGTCAGCTCTAGTAAAGCTCTTCCCACAGTCCGAACACACATGATCTTTCACTTCATCATGTGTTTTCTGGTGTGTTTTATAACAGTCCAGTCTTGAAAAACTCTTTCCACAGAGAGAACACACATGAGGTCTCTCATCTGAATGAACTGTCAGGTGTGTTTTTAGATGTGATGATGAAATAAAATCTTTGCCACACTGATCACAGCTAAATGGTTTTTCTCCAGAGTGAATGCGCAGATGATACCTGAGATTTTTTGCTCGAGTAAAACTCTTTCCACACTGAGTGCATGTATACGGTTTCTCTCCAGTGTGAATTCTCATGTGTGTGTTAAGGTTTCGTTTTTGTGTGAAACTCTTCCCACACTGAGAGCAGGTGTGCAGCTTTTGGCTTCTGTTTCTTGAGTTTTGAAGTCACAGAGTTTCTTTATGTCATTTAGTTTGTGTTGTTGCTCCTTCACTTCCATCTGATCTAAAATAAACATATAGAGCAGTCAGAATCAGTTCAATGAGGTTTTGAGAAATTTGTTTGAAATCTTTGCAAATGTATATAAAAAAAAAAAAAAAAAAATATATTTATATATTTATATATTATATATTATATATATATATATATATATATATATATATATATATATATATATATATATATAACATATATATATATATATATATGAACATCACATGTAGACTACATAAGTATGCACAGCTTGGTGGCAAGAGAGAGCCACTCCTCAGTAAAAGGCACATGACAGCCCTGGAGTTTTGCCAAAAGGCACCTGAAGTTATCTTGCCTGATGAAACAAAGATTGAACTCTTTGGCCTGAATCGCGAGTGTCATGACTGAAGTAAACCAGGCACCGCTGATCACCTGGCCAATCCCATCCCTACAGTGAAGCATGGTGGTGGCAGCATCATGCTGTGGGGATGTTTTTCAGCAGCAGGAACTGGGAGACTAGTCAGGATTGAGAAAAGATGAAAAGATGAATGCAGTAATGTACAGAGACAAAAACCTGCTCCAGAGTGCTCTGGACCTCAGATAACAGGACAACAACCCTAAGCACACAGCCAAGATAACAACTCTGTGAATGTCCTTGAGTGGCCCAGCCAGAGCCCAGACTTGAACCCGATTGAACATCTCTGGAGAGATCTGAAAATGGCTGTGTACCGACGCTCCCATCCAACCTGATGGAGCTTGAGCGGTCCAGCAAAGAATAATGGGAGAAACTGCCCAAAAATAGGTGTGCCAAGCTTATAGCATCATACTCAAAAAGACTTGAGGCTGTGATTGGTGCCAAAGGTGCTTCAACAAAGTATTGAGCAAAGGCTGTGAATACTTATGCACATGAGATTTTTTTATTTGTAATAATCTTGCAAAGACTTCAAACTTCTTTCACATTGTCATTATGGGGTATTGTTTGTAGAATTTTGAGGAAAATAATGAATTTAATCCATTTTGGAATAAGGCTGTAACACAACAAAAATGTGGAAAAAGTGAAACGCTGTGAATACTTTCCGGATGCACTGCATGCATTTATCATCCATATACTGATTATTATTTCACAGCCACTAAAGCAGTCAATAATGAAGAATCAAGAATGGACACCAACCTATTAGTTCCTCAGTATCTTCATGTTTTATTCTGGATGGTTCTGGATAACTCATGTCTTCAATCTCCTCTTTAATAAACTCCATCTTTAACAGTCACACAGATTTCAGCCGCTACACCTGGAGTTTGTCCTTCTCTTGTAGGATGATGGGAATATTCCCAGTATTTATTGGTGAATTGTTGTGGGAGGGCTTCACTGCAGGTGTGAACTGTGATCACTGTGAGATACTGACGCCCACAGGACCAGACCTGGAAAAATCACAGATAAGTTGAATTCATGCTAGAATAAATTTAAAATTACATATACACTTAAATTAAGTGAACACAAGATTCCTGTCAGGAGTATTTTTATACAAGTTATTAATTGCATTTAAAACAAGATTTGTTAAACTCTTTGTTAAATTAGTCCAAAGTCTGTGTCTGGCTATCACCAGACCAAGTTCAATCTTAAGACTGAACATTAGTCTGGGGAGTCTGCTCTGTATTTTCTACTGCATAAGAGGCGTGATCAACAGGCATAGTTCAAATGACTCTGTACGCAATTAGATAGTCCTTCAACCAATCAGACCACAAGAGGCGTGATCAACAGGCATCGATCCATTGCTTCTCTATCCGTCAACATGTTAAACCCGCCAATAGAGCGCCAGTCTGTGATTGGTTCCCGCAAAAGTGTAACAGCAGCAGTAGAAATTAATGTACAGGTTTCCAGACTGAGTTGCAAGGCAAAATCAAATTGCTGGCAGATCAGGCTGGGTTTACCCAGTCTACCAAAGTCTGACAGAAATAACAGAACCATCATGTTTAACCCCTTATTTATACTGCACGCGTCTGCGTGCGCGCTTACGCTGCCACGTGGTGCCAACTCACACCAGGAGCATAGCAACAGGATTCACCAGACCACATGATTTGCCTCTCCTAAGTTGTTTTTCTCTATTTTTTTGGTGTTCTAACATGGGTAAGTTAAATGTTTGTCTTGTCCAGTTCAATTCTGTTTATTGTTGTGTTTTTTGCTATCCCATATGAAAATATACTATAGTATTTACTGTGGTAAACTAGTAAATTGTATGCAGAGGCGTTGCAATAGGGCAGGCAATTACCTGGGGCCTCACATTTTGAGGGCCCCCCCCACGGGCTGATCATTTAAACAATCAGAAATGTTAATAAATATTCAGCGACATCTCTGCATCCCCCTTAGTGCTTCTGTGCAACTTAATGCGTTTCACAGAAAAACATTTATATCAGAAATACGAAATATAAATCAGCACCCAGCCTGTTTTATTTAGCTGTGTGGAGTTCAATCTGTGTGGTGAAGCTGCGCGGTAGACAGCAAAGAGCAGGCGTAAAACACAGACCAATGTTCAGTCAAGTGTAAATACACAGCAGTCATAACCTTTCATGCAAATCGGCCGAGGTGGGTAGGCTACCGATGATGGTAAGGTTTTACTGTAACTGTAGTAATCATAGCCACGGCGAGAGTGAGACTTGTGAGATGATTGACAGGACGATAGCGGAGGCAAAAGCGCAAGGTAACTTTTGATAAAATTTCTATTAAATTCTTAGAGCAGCGCAAAATGAGAAATGCAAGTTAAAAAGTATATTCATTTGAATTAAAAAAACAAACAGATCTTTTAAGCTAGATAAGACCCTATCCCTCGTCTGGGATCGTGCAGAGCCTCTGAAGCCCTTCCCTCGAAACTGCATTGATTTGGACCTTCAACATTTTGGTTGTCATGGAAGTCAATGGTTTGGAGAAAAATCTTGGAATGTTTTCCTCAAAAAAAAAAAAAAAAAACTTAATTTCTTTTCCACCGAAGAAAGAAAGCGTGAACATCTTGGATGAGATGGGGGTGAGTAAATTATCAGGAAATTTTCATTTTGAAGTGAACTAACCCTTTAACAAGAGCACAGAATATTATATGCACAGTATCCGATTTGGATCGGTCCTGTCTGACTTCTAGCCGATCGGATCGGCACATCCCTAGTATAGATACATTGTATCAAATGGGACTACAGTGGACATAACGTATGAATAAAATACCTTTTCTTTTTTTAATCCATTTGTTTACTATGCTCTAAACTAGGGCTGGTTGGTATTCCATTTTCAATTTTAGGATTTGAATATTCATTTTGGGTTTTTTTCCACACACCTGTAGACGGACAAGCCAGAGATGTTGGGTCTGGGAACTCTCCATTGGCAGGGCTCAATCCGAGAGGCGGGATAAACGGTTGTCTTTCAAATTCCCTCTGCACGCATTAGGATAGCGCTACAACCGACCAGAGCAACGAAGAAGGTGAAGTGGAGCTAGTTGATAGATTAAACTTTCACCGTATCGGCAAAACTCTGAACACATCTTCCTTTCTTAAGAATGACTTCAGTGCCGTTCTTTGTTCTTTTCTCAAAGAAAAGCTTAACTCTAAGTCTTCCAGAGTCGCAGCCAAAGCCGATTCAAAAAAACGCTGTTCGCCAGCTTCTTTGTTTTTAAGTAGCACGTGGAACCGTCGCAACTCATTATGTTAAGCCCGCCCACCGACTCTATACACGATGTGATTGGCCTGACCAGAGTTTGGTTTTTCCAGCTCGCAGGTCTACCGAGAGTTGCTAGACTACACTCGCGGCAAGTTAGATTCGCTAGGTGCGCTCTAGATTTCTAGGCTAACACACCTGGCATCCCCCTCGAAACGGTTCTCATTCATGCTTGAATACACTATAAAATATGTCGAAATACAATTAGTTAAAAATGAATAAAAATGTGATTTTCTTTGAAAGATTTTCTAAATGTTGATAATGTAATGTTGCCGGAACGCAAAAGGCACAACTCTGAAGCGCGGGAAGCGCAGCGCCCGGACCGTCTGTGGCGTGCACATGATTGAAACCCGACCGGCACCCTCCGCATTAAAAGCTAGCGTCTGGGAGCATGACCTGGAAATGGGGAAAATGACCTGGACAAGAGCCACACTATATGCATGTTGTGTCAAACTAAACTAAAATATTTTCGAAACACGTTACACGTTTCCAATGCTCGGTTGTACCGCTAGTTGCTGCCAACCAGAGGACCACAAACTCTAGCGCAAATTTGATGGTCAAGGATTTGTTAATTTAGTGCTCATTTCATAAAAGCTGTTTTTTTGTTTGTGGTATACAGAAGGGAAGGAAAAAAAAAAAAAAAAAGTGTCTCTGCTCAGTCATAAATCTTAGACTATTATGTATTTGTGTATACGAGCAGCTGTATGTTACTAGTTATTGAGTATGCTGAAGTCCACAAGCATTACCTTTGTATGAGAGCTGCTGGCTACTGTATTAAATATGCGGCTACAGACACTTTTCCTCTTGGTGCTTTGCAATACTGGGACATATTCTGGCAAATGTAACCTTCCTGTTGACTTGTAAAATAACTTTTATTTGTTTTATTAATAAAAGATGTTGGAAGTAAATTCATTATGGGTCATTACAAATACTTTGCTTTAAAAGTACCAAATGAGAAAAAAGAAAATCTGTATAGAAAAAAGATGCATCGATAGTTGTTTCATAAATCGCAGCGCAATCGTAATTGAATCGAACCGTGAAGTGCCTAGAGATTCCCACCCCCAACCCTTTTTTACAATTATCTTATAGCCTAGCTGTTTTTAATAGGATGGACTGTTGAGAAACCCAACCTTGTTCTACTTAATAAATATATTTGCTTCTTCTTAGCCTAAGTGTTTCCTCCAACGGAGTCTAGAGCGCACAACTGCATGAGCTTATATGGAAGAAGAGCAGGCCTGAGCTTGCTTTCATGCTGGTTTGACATTGTGGAAAATAGAATAACAGAAAAATACAATTTGTGCCTCTTAACAGACACAAAATGCAATCAAAATGTCTGTCCAACATGAACAGGGCCATGACAACGAGATGCGTGTAGCCACTTAGCTTAAATTCACCCAAATAGTGTTTTAGACGGCTAGCTGTAGTCTCGCGCTGAAGTCCCGTGGGAACTCAGTTGTACCCGGAAAAAGGTAAATAGCCCAGGTGGGAGGAGCGTCGTGTGTGTGAAGAGTGATAAGGTATTACAGTAAGAAATATACTTTTTGCACTATTCACATCAATGATAAATAAAATAATGAAGTAAATTATACGAAACATTTCTGCTACAAAACACACAATAGTAGCATTATGGGAAAAAATAATAATAATTGCTTTGCAAACTGATTGATCAGAATTAGCTGTACTGAACCACAATCACATTTAAAATAAGGCTAAAAATCACTGAAATTTTATTAAAACATTTCATTAAAGTACTAAAATGCAAGTCATTTTTTGCATTGTGTGCCAAATGCATAAATGTACATAGTCACTGTACCTTGAGCCACTAGTTTCTGTGCGCTCGTTTGTCTAGAAAATATATGTCAGTTTGGCACGTTTGGCGCGTCATCCTCCAATGCTTTTCTTTTTTAACCTGGCTTTTCAGCTCTCCTGCATCTTTTAGTATCCATTTTATCCTTCTGAGATTAGCACTCTCGCAAACTCGCACCACAGCATTAAATTATGGGTTTTTTTTCATGGCAACGACCGGAGTACACACGCTTGAGTTTAAGAAAGAGAAAAGAGAGAGAGCGTGCACGCTCTGACAACAGAAAGCGGCGCTTTTTAATGCACGGTCTGATGATCATGCGTTGGTGTTATATCAGTCACACAGCAACTTAACACATATAGGAGCATATAAGCCCTGCCCGCGTGTATGTGTTCAGCCCCCTCTCTCTCCGAAGCTTCGAATATTCGGTGTTGATTACTACCGAAGCTTCGAAGCTCAAAAAATGACCAGCCCTACTCTAAACAATGTAATGACATGCAACAAATACTAAACTTTTTTTTTTTTTTTTGCTGGGTCTCAGGAGGATATATCATTACATCTATGATCATGCATTATTGATTTTCATATCACAAAAATTAAATTGGCTCACGTAGGCTGTGTATAATAAACCAGGACACACAACACATTGCATTACATTGGTCCTTAAACACGTAAACTCTGGAGCTGATTAATGTTAAACTCTGTAATCTGAGAAACATCTCTCACCTGCAGACTGGAAATATAAGGCATCTGAGAGAAATATTGCACTTTTGTCCTTCATTCGCTTTCAGCTTCATCTGGTGAAAGTTTCAGCGCTCGTCTCGCCTCTTCTTCTTAATGTATTTGCGGTTGTCAGATCAGCTTTCGGTGCATTACCGCCACCAACTGAGCTGGAGTGTGGAAGTTTCAGCTCTCAACTCGTCTCTTGCGCTTCTCTCTTCTGCGCATGCTCGGTGCGTGCGATGTCATGTTTCTTAAAGGAGCCGCATATTCTTAAAGCGCCCTTATTATGCTTTTTAAATATAAGACGACCCACCCTTTTCAAGATGTACCTTTTAAAAACAAAAAGGCTTTTTGAAGCCCAAATCTTATCTTATAAGAAATACTAAAATACTTTATTTGAAAACTATTTTAATATTGCATATTTTTCATTTTACATTTTTCATTTTTGTATTTAAAGTATGGTAAATAAGGTTAAATGTAGGGTACAGCGGGGCTAAAGGCACACCTTAAGAAAAATTTGCTTTTCATTACTCCCATAGTGTATGAATGCAGAACATTTTTATATGTTATATATGAAAAATTGATTGTGTGAAAATATATCATAAAAGTGGTTTATTTTGTTTAAAAATTGTATAAATGTAAGGAGTGGCGAGGGGAGCCTTTTACCCCACACATGGGCTCACCAGCGTTTTTAGAACGCCAAACACTTTAACTAAAATAATATATTTTTAATAATGTCTAAGTTAATACTTCTTCAAAACAATCACTTTAGCAAAGTTTGAACTATTTTCTGTTTACTTTGATCAATGAAAAAAATATTTTTGTTCAATAAATATGCTGTCATTAAAATATGTTAATATAGTAATATATTTTAAAAATATAGAAACAAAATCATTTAAAGATCTTGAAAGCACTGACGGAGATAATTTAATATAGATTTACAGTAGTAACAATAAATGAGATTTTATGATATGATATGATTAATATAACATTTTTTAAATGTGATGGTTTCATTATAAATATGGTGGACACCCAACTTAATATATGATATTTACCATCTGAATCTAACCATGCTATGTCAACTAATAGAAAAGTCAACTATTTATTATTATCATGTTAAATATGGTGCCTTTCGTGATGATCAGATCTTGTATCATACAAAATTCGTTGGAGTTCATTTTTATCCTTCATTATTGACTGCATAGGAACAATAAAGTACCAAAGCTTATGTTGTAAATGTGAACAAATATAATGGATATACAGGATAATCACCAGGATTTCATAACAGGAGGAAAAAAAAAAAAAAAAACGTCAAACGTCTCAAACATACAACTAGAACAGAAGCCAAAAACATTCACATGTCATCAGTGTGGAAAGAGTTTTAAATGGGCAAGCGGTGTCAATCATCATATTCTACTACAATGTAAGATGATGAATGTAAATAGTCTTTATTAAACTTCACAGAGGATTTCAGGAAGAGGTAAAGGAAGAAAACACAACCTACACAGTGCATAACTTAAACGAGACCGGGACAACTTGACACTGAAAACACAAGAACTTAAATGGTAAGACAAATTAGGTAATTAATGACACACAGCTGAAGGAAAGAGCTAATCATATTTGTAACCATGGTAACCAAGGAGAAGTGGGAAAACTGAACAAAGGAACACATGGGCTACTGAATATAAACTATTTATACTAAAATACTAAGTACTTTTATACTAAAAGGCCCAGGATAATGACACTAACAGAACATACATGTGACATTACACCCCCCTTAAAAAAGGCGCGACTACGCTTCATGACAGCAAAGATGAGGAAGGTGGCTTAGGAGGAGGGACGAGGAGATGGCAAAGGGATGGTGATGGTGGAACGGCAGGACCCTGGCGGCAATGATGGTGAATGGCCAGTGCAGCCTGCACTGTGGAAAGTTTGTGATGGAGGTCGCTCAGGTACGTTTGTGTTCATTTTAAATCTCTTGGTCACTTGCCGAGGTATTTATTGTGTATTGCTCTCAGTATAGCGACAATAGACTAAATCACAGTTGTTTATTCAACCCAAATCATGATGTCTCTCCCTTTTCTACATTTGGGGCTCTGTGAATTTAGTTTAACACTCTGATCTGTTTGTTAAAGGTAAAAGTGGAATTGAACATCAAGATCTCTTATCCTTATTTCTCACCGAAGACGCTACATGTGACGCCGCTGCTGTTTTGCTTATGGCCCTCTTTATATTTTGTTATTCATTCACGTGCATCTGTGCCAGGTCTCCAGCCCCGCCTCTGATCCCTACTGTCCACCTCCGCTCATCGACTTGTTGGCTCCTCCCACCTTCGCGGCTCCACCACCGGGATCCTCGTCAGCCTTGCGACTTCACCATCTGGGTTCCTTGTCCCACCACTCCCTTAGTCAGTCTTCACTTTTCTTCCGCCCAAAGTGTGTATGACTTGAGAGCCATCTGCAGCACTCCGTCAGTCTCTGTAATGTCACATGTATGTTCTGTTAGTGTCATTATCCTGGGCCTTTTAGTATAAAAGTACTTAGTATTTTAGTATAAATAGTTTATATTCAGTAGCCCATGTGTTCCTTTGTTCAGTTTTTCCCACTTCTCCTTGGTTACCATGGTTACAAATATGATTAGCTCTTTCCTTCAGCTGTGTGTCATTAATTACCTAATTTGTCTTACCATTTAAGTTCTTGTGTTTTCAGTGTCAAGTTGTCCGGTCTCGTTTAAGTTATGCACTGTGTAGGTTGTGTTTTCTTCCTTTACCTCTTCCTGAAATCCTCTGTGAGTTTAATAAAGACTATTTACATTCATCATCTTACATTGTAGTAGAATATGATGATTGACACCGCTTGCCCATTTAAAAACTCTTTCCACACTGATGACATGTGAATGTTTTGGCTTCTGTTCTAGTTGTATGTTTGAGACGTTTGACGTTTTTTTTTTTTTTTCCTCCTGTTATGAAATCCTGGTGATTATCCTGTATATCCATTATATTTGTTCACATTTACAACATAAGCTTTGGTACTTTATTGTTCCTATGCAGTCAATAATGAAGGATAAAAATGAACTCCAACGAATTTTGTATGATACAAGATCTGATCATTTAGCTTAAAATAATACTGTACATCCCAAACATATTACAGTATTAAGCTAGAATGATTAAACTCATTAATGTGATTAAAACTATACAACTCATTATCTGTCATTAAATCAAGACAAGATTCTGTTTTATTTCTCACAATTACATGTACAAGCAGAACACGATATAGTACACTTAGTAATTAAGTAAATTGCATGAATATCTAATTCAGAAAATAATTTAGCACACAATCGATCTTGACAGAAAAAAGGGACTTATTTACACTGTAAGAGCTGTTGATTGTTGAGTGGAAAAACTCCATATTTCATATCACAGTATTTACTATTTGACATGAAAACAAATGTTGCTCAATTGCAACATTTTTTTATATGAGTGAGAAGGCTTGATACATGTTTGAAACTCTTTTCACTGAGTACAGTAGTGCGGCTTCTCTCCAGTGTGAACTTCGCTCATGTGATTTCAGGTTTCCAGACCGAGCGAAACTCTTGTCACAATATGAGCACTTGTAAGGTTTTTCTCAGTGTGAGTTCTTTGGTGCAGTTTCAGGCAGTCAGCTCTAGTAAAGCTCTTCCCACAGTCACAACACACATGATCTCTCACTCCATCATGTGTTTTCTGGTGCAGTTTAAAACTGTTCAACCATGAAAAACTCTTTCCACAGAGAGAACACACATAAGGTCTCTCACCTGAATGAACTTTCAGGTGTGTTTTTAGATTTGATGACAAATTAAAATTTTACCACACTGATCACAGTTAAACGGCTTTTCTCCAGAATGAAAGCGCAAATGGATTTTTAAACCTCCTGCATCTTTGAAACTCTTCTGACACTGAGTGCAGTGGTACGGCTTCTCTTCAGAATGAACTCGCTGATGTGATTTCAGGGTTCCAGACTGAGTGAAACTCTTGTCACAATATGAGCACTTGTAAGGTCTTTCTCCGTGTGTGAATTCTTTGGTGCTGTTTCAGATTGTCAGCTTTAGTAAAGCTCATCCCACAGTCACAACACACATGATCTCTCACTTCATCATGTGTTTTCTGGTGCTGTTTAAAAATGCTCAGCCATGAAAAACTCTTTCCACAGAGAAAACACACATGAGGCTTCTCATCTGAATGAACTTTCAGGTGTCGTTTTAGATTTGTTGATTAATTAAAACCTTCCCCACACTGATCACAGCTGAAAGTTTTTTCTCCAGAGTGAATGCGCAGATGTTTACTGAGACTTGATGATTGAGAAAAACTCTTTCCACACTGAGTGCATGTGTACGGTTTCTCTCCAGTGTGAATTCTCATGTGTCTGTTAAGGTTTCCTTTATTTTGGAAACTCTTCCCACACTGAGAGCAGGTGTGCGCTTTTTGGCTTTTGTTTCTTGAGTTTTGAAGTCACAGAGTTTCTTTAAGTCATTTAGTTTGTGTTGTTGCTCCTTCACTTCCATCTGGTCTAAAATAAACATATAGTCAGAATCAGTTCAATGAGGTTAAATATGAAAACTAAAAACACTCAGCAGAAAACAAGACACAGTCTGTGTGGAGTATCAAGTAACTTTAAAGTTCTGATTCAGATCATTTAGATGCATTTCTCTATCATTTATCATCCATATACTGATTATTATTTCACAGCTACTAAAGCAGTCAATAATGAAGAATCAAGAATGGACACCAACCTATTTGTTCCTCAGTGTCTTCATGTTTTATTCTGGATGGTTCTGGATCACTCATGTCTTCAATCTCCTCTTTAATAAACTCCATCTTTAACAGTCACACAGATTTCAGCCGCTACTCCTGGAGTTTGTCCTTCTCTTGTAGGATGATGGGAATATTCCCAGTATTTATTGGTGAATTGTTGTGGGAGGGCTTCACTGCAGGTGTGAACTGTGATCACTGTGAGATACTGACGCCCACCGGACCAGACCTGGATAAATCACAGATAAGTTACTGAATTTACACTGGGTTACTTTAACAGCAAACACATATGGTGCCTTTAATTTAGTTCAAATATTGAGCATTTTGATGGTTACATATTAGCAGTGTATAAAACAGATCTAGGTTGCTCATTTTATGTAACCCAGCATGTTATGCGGATGAAACAGGGCACAGGTTATATTATTCAATATCTAAACTAATAAGAAATCTAACATAAGACGACAGAAATCAACCGTCAATTATTCTAATACTTGACAATCAAAATGTGGAAGAACTGTACAAGATTACGATCATTTAGATGCATTTTCGATATAATTTCTAATCTCTGTATTGCTCATTATTTCACCGATGGTTGAACTGAAGCTTTGATATTTGGTGAATTGTTGTGAGGGACACCAGATCTGCCAAATTCAAGTTTATACTGAAATACTTTAATAATTACACAAATGACAATAACACAATATGTGCTTGATTTTAGAAATTTAGAGCATTTTGATATGGTTATATTAGTAGCATTTAAAACAAGGAAGGTTGCTCATTTGTATGTGACTCAGATTTTATACAGATTAAACAAGTCACAGGTCAAATTCTTGAATTAATATATGAATTACACAGAAATCCTACAGACTGAATAGAGGCAAAATGAATGCCTATAATTCATTCTCTTCTGTGCGTTACACTACGAGCAATGTACATTTAGCCAACACAAACACCAACTCTTGCATTATAAATGAAACATCTCTCACCTGAGACTGGAAACAGCGTCACTTTCAGCTCCAAATGGTTCAAGTTTCAAGAAGAACATTAACATAATATACACTTGCAGCGAATCACAGTGTATTCGACTCTTAGGCTACATTAAAAGGTAACAACAAAAAAGGGGAAAAAGAGAAAGAAGAGAAAAAAAGGCACTGCGAGTCGCGCTTCTCTTCTCTGCGCATGCGCAGTGAGCGCGGTATCATGTTTCTTAAAGGGGCTGCATTCAGTAAACCATCTCGGCTATGAAGCAATATACACTTATCGTAATTAATAATACACAATAATAATATATAAAATATATACAGATTCAACATCCTATTCACCTTTACTCGATTACAGTTACAGTATTGTTTTTCTCCTGGAGATGCATCGTTGCATAATACGCCTTCTTTTGAATACATACATTTTAAAGTGAGAGGACCTTGGTAAAAAAATCATGTTCATGTTGAATGCGATTTCATTGTTTTGTGAAAACATCAAAATATAGGCTAAATAAATAGCCAGTGCACAGAATAAGAACAATACACAAAGGTAAATAATAACAGGCGGCAAACGTGCAAGTCTTCTCACTCAAACCACTGCAGCTTTTTTGATTGCAACCGGGCATACACTGTGCGATTTTCGTCGATTTTGAGCCGATTTCGAAACTTGCGACTCTAAAGAAAAATGTTACGTTGCAATATTGGATATTTTTCTGTTTAAACCATGAAGGCAAGTCAGTGGATATCACACAAGCAATGTGCAAATCTTTAGTTATGCGATACGTCTCAAACCACAGGTTATATTAGTAGCAATGGTGCATAAATTCTCTCAGAGATGACGAGAGACAAATCTACTTAAACATATGCTGATAACAGTACATAACTGTATTCATTTATTTTCTTAGTATCTCTCTTGTGGCCCATACATTTAGTGAAAAAAAAGAGAAGTGAAAGTTCTTTTGAAAGTCAGTGTTTTGAAAAAAAGCTGCTCTTAATTTTCATTGATGATTGGTTGAATATATTATAGACTGTTAATAATTTTATTTATAGGCCTATAAATCATTGTATAATAGACCTACATTAATATTAGGATTATTAAAGATGCATATTAATGTGATTACAACTATACAACTCATTTTCTGTATTCATTAAATAGATCAATCAAGACTAGGTGTTGTTTCTGTTTTATTTCTCGTTTTAAAAATCCAGAACACCATATATATTACACCACATTACATTATTTAACTTAGTAAATAATGATTTGACATGAAACAAATGTTTCTCGCTTGAGTGTTAAGACTTGTTAAATGTTTGAAACTCTTCACACTTCTCTCCAGTGTGAAGTCGCTCATGTGTTTTCAGGTTTCCAGACTGCTCGTGAGCACTTGTAAGGTCTTTCTCCAGTATGAGTTCTTTTTGTGCATCTTTAGAGAATCAACTCTACTAAATCTCTCACTTCATCATGTGTTTTCTGGTGCCGTTTACAACTTATCAGCCGTGGAAAACTCTTTCCACAGAGAGAACACACATGAGGCTTCTCATCTGAATGAACTTTCATGTGTTCATTTAGATGTGATGATGAAATAAAACCTTTACCACACTGATCACAGTTAAATGGTTTTTCTCCAGAGTGAATGCTTGTAGATGATACCTGAGGTTTTTGCTCGAGTAAAACTCTTTCCACACTGAGTGCATGTATACGGTTTCTCTCCAGTGTGAACTCTCATGTGTGCGTTATGGTTTTGTTTTTGTGTGAAACTCTTTCCACACTGAGAGCAGGTGTGCAGCTTTTTGGCTTCTGTTTCTGAGTTTTGAAGTCACAGAGTTTCTTTATGTCATTTAGTTTGTGTTGTTGCTCCTTCACTTCCATCTGATCTAAAATAAACATATTAATCTGTTAGAAACAGGTCGAGGATAAATGCAAAAATTAAATGTGAGTAGTATGTATCTTTGATGTGCAAGGTCCAGTTCTGTCACTTTAATCACTTGTTGATTAGATAAGATTAAAATGACAATATTATGATGATATAGCTATATGTTATCGACATATACTGTTTTATTCACGCAAGTTATGATAATTTATCATCCATGCACAGCTTATTAATTCATAGAATCTCACATGGACACCAACCTGTTAATTCCTCAGCATCTTCATGTTTTATTCTGGATGGTTCTGGATCACTCATGTCTTCAATCTCCTCTTTAATAAACTCCATCTTTAACAGTCACACAGTCTTGGGGTTCTGATGCCAGAGATAGACTTTATTCTTTTAAGATATAAAGCCAAGCATCTTCTGCAGAAACAACTGCAGAGTCCTGTTTCACACTCAAATATACATCCATATATCCTCCCAAAGTGGTAACACATTCTATAGATATTTTAAGAAATGGACAGGTGGCAAGGTCTTCACTATATATGACACATTATTTCAGGAATAATGATTATTTCTGAAATATGAGCACAACTGTACACATACCATTCACTTGCCAGCCTCTTGTTCACAGTGACAGACACACATGATTATAATAGTAGAATAACTTATTCACATATGGCTATATTATACTTAAATATATTTTGTACTTCTGAATAATAAAATCTTGATTATTCCCAGTATTTATTGGTGTGTAGCGTCTGGACTGAATCACGATTCAGCTCAAAGCTTCATAAAGCTTTTGCAGCCTTTTGACTTTTGCATATAAATTAATATCCTGGCAGTTAAATTGCCTCTGTTGTCACTTTTGTGGCTTGGCCGAGGCTAAGAAAGAAAACCCTTTTTAGATATTTCAAAAAGATGGTAATCAGTTACCAGAACCACACAGGCAAATAGGGACATGTTGCCTGGACTGGAGAAAAAACCATTCCAATACACAGACACAAACAACCTCTTCACTGACCTCAGAATTAAACTATTCCACAATGTATATGATATATCCCTGTGTGTGCGCATGTTCCCTATGTTATACTCTACTAGTCATGATGAGTGGGAGCTATGTTAAGGTAATTTAAATGCTCGTTTTCACATGTAAGAATATATCTTTTTATATTTTCCAGCCATACCTTGTTTGATATTTAAATGTTCCTCTCTCTTTTTCTTAATCAACGATGCACAGTATGTGATTATGAGATGCATCATATTATGTTTACTATCCTTTGGAGTAAAACTGTATCAATTCTGACACCATCATAAAACATGCAGTTAGGTCGTAAACAGAAACAAAGTGAACTTTCTCCCGCTCAAAATGCACACTCTGGATTGATCAAGTTACCCAAAGAGAGGTGCGAACAAGTTTGTCTTTAAAAAGACAAAGCACACATCTCTCTCTGGAGTTGGTTGGTTCTTTTGAAGTTTGACGCACTAATCACGACTCAACACAAAGTTTCAGCTCAGGAACGCTCTGAGAAACTCGACAACACACGCCTCTTGATTTACTCAGCACCAAACCCAATGCAAGTAACCATTTTTATCAAACTTTAGATGCGTTTAAACTGTGCCTTTTTTAAGGTAATTCTTATTCATTGCTGGATCTTAAGGTTAACTGTTTGTGAAATTGCCATTCCTTGATCTTGCTTTCTTTCTTTCTCTTTTTCTTTCTCTACTTTTGTTATTCTGTATATATCTATTCTTTGTTTAGTCGTATGTATTCGTAGTATCATCTATTAAAACCATTATATCCATGTTTGATTGTCATTGTTGCTGTTCACAGACCTCTAGTCACTTTAATGTTCAGATTTTGCTTCAAGCTTTCATATAGTATCGTTGAGTACTTTCATTTATATTCTAATAGATCAGAAAGTTATTCTTTATGGCCAGAAAGATTAATCTTCTAGCCTGACGCGTCGTCGTACTCAGATTCTAGTCAGAATATGAGTCTGATGCTACTCCACTGGGCTGTGATTATGGGGCGTGTTTCAGCAACCAGGAAAGAAAATGCATCTGCACTCAATGGATAGACCAACAGCCAATCAGAGCAATGGAGTAAGTGATGTATGTTGAGTGAAGCATAGTTGTCAAAAGAAGAACTCAACTGCACACACGCTGGAAGAAGTAGAAAAGAAGATGAGTGTAAATGATCTTTGCCAGTGTAAAAAGAATTTAAGGATGCACGGAGTACTTATATTGTTTCACGGTAAATACTCGATACCAGCTGCGTGTTCTCGTCTCTCCCCTCTCACAGCGAGTTTGACGCCCGCCTCAGTTTAGAGCCTGAATGTCAGCGCCGGGATTGCAGATATTGTGCATAATTTTAATCATACCTGCAGGTTTCTACTTAGTGTATTTTAATGACATAGCGCAATGTGTAATGTGTAATGCGAGAGCACCTTGCTGATTCATGTGTAAGTCAATGGGTGCCATCACTTTGAGAGTCAAAAAAACATTTTACAGATGTAAGATGTGTATAAGGAAACAGGTCTGTTTAGCTCAAATTAAATTATTAATTAATTCATTGGGAATTTTGAAAGTCACTTTTACAACCGAGCAAATGACTTGTCAGCGTTCATTGAACGAGCCATAACTAACAACTCTGCAGCGTATATTAATATCCACACAATAGTTAAACACTATTTAATAGCCAGGTAATATAGATCAGCAGTTTAAGACATTCAATTTAAAGCACATAACACAAGAACACTTATCTTTAAATACAAACTCAAGGATTGAAAATAATCAAAGATATTTGGTTTTGACATTTGCTGTACTGTTTTCAACCCCCCATCTTTCTTACCAGAAGAGCCATTTGGAATTCCTAAAAGACAAAGAAAATGCTGAAGGCCTGTAGGCCAAATGTGTGTCACCTGTAACACCGTGGGGAAGTTTAGTCTGATTGGTCAGTTTGAATGGCTCACATTGGGGTTTTCAGTCACATGGTCAGGAATAGATCAAAGAGAGAGGTGTAACTGTTGCTCTGGCTCTTTTGTTCTCTGGCTCTCTCTTCTTGGGTGCCTTCTCTTTTGGCTCTTCTCTTCTTTGCTCTTTTCTCTCTCCCTCTCCCTCTCCCCTCTCTCTTTCTATCCCTCAGGTAACATTCATGCTAGGTAATGATTAATGGTATGTGCTTTTATTATCTCAAATATCTATTTTGTAATCATTTTTAAAGTGTAACTACAACTAGATTTTGTCATTAAATTCTTTCTATTACAAATGATGTGCTAACTAGTTTTGATTTGGCATTGACTTTGAAGTGTTACCTATTGCAATGCAATATAGTCAGCAATATGGTAAACGCTCTCCACATATTTTGCTATTGCTAACTCCACTATTTCCGTCGTTGGTATAGCTGCAGTGGGTGGTAAAGGCGAGAAATGTACAGTTTTCTATCATCTTGCTGATAACGTTTCTTTAGTCATTACGGCAGCCTGCAGTCAGAGACACTGTAGGCGTGCCACCCTTACAAAGGAAACTTTATTGATTACTCTAACACAAAACTAATATCTAACGCAAACACGCACACACACATTCACACAAGTTGCAGAAAGAAGAAAAGAATGAGTTTTAAGAGAGTGAAATGCCAAGTTTCTTGCAATGCATTTATAACACATGACATTAACGAACCATCAATAATTAATTTAACCCTCCTATCATTTCTTAGGTAGTATTATTAAATTTGATATCAATGCACCAGTTCAGTTAAAGTCTGGAGGTTACTTGCGTTTGTAGTTCGTATTGTCTTTGAATGGGGATTCCCTTTTTGGTCCTGGCTGGAGAGAGGTTTCCCAGGTTCTTTGATTCGCTTGATTGACGTCTTGGGAAGCCAATCACGTGTCGTGTTGGCGGATGGATGGAAAGTCTCCTGGGTGAGGTTTGAAGTTGAAGCGGGCTTTGCTGTAGAATCGTTGATCGAAAGCAGAGAGGGCTTTGTCTTCTTCAGTCCCAAGTCCAGAGAGGCTTTTGTCTCCTTCAGTCCCGAGTCCAGAGAAGACTCCGCCTCCTGTTACCTGTCAAGACAGGACTCCACCTCCCCACATCACGAATCCAGAGAGGACTCCACCTCCTGCCCGAGTCCAGAGAGAGCTCCGTCTCCTTCAGTCCAGAGTCCAGAGAGGGACTCCGCCTCCTTCGATCCCGAGTCCAGGAGGACTACGCCTCCTGTTATGAATCCAGAGAGGACTCCACCTCCTGCCCAGGTGCAGAGAGGACTCGTCTGCTGCCCCGAGTCCAGAGAGGACCCCGTCTCACACAGAGGAAACTCCATCTCAGCCGGACCTTCTGAACAGCCTACTCACGTCCCTGCACGCCTGCTCCACCCTGGCTCCTATGCTACCCTGGTCATCTGTCCCAGCCTTCTCTGCCCTGGCTGCCTGCTCTGCCTGAGTCTCCAGGCCCTCACTTCCCTCCCATGGACCTGGCCACTCCATCCCTAGCCCCCTGGTTTCCACCCTCACAACTCCACCTCCACTCCTGTACACAGTTTAGGGCGTCTGAGGAGCAACTCAGCACAAAGAGGGCTATGTCATGATCACCAGTGAGAGTGCCTCTGATTACCACGGAGTCCACTCCACCGGACTGTCCATTCCGTCAAAGACAAACGCTACCCATGACCACTTTGCCTGGACTCATCATCACTCCATTGTTTACACCTGTGTCTCATTTTCCTCATTACCGGCCTATATCCCAGCCTGTTCACCTATCACTCACTGCAATTCTGAGCGATTCTTCCTGGTTTCATGTCTTTCGGTTTTTGGATTACTTTCCCGTTTCTGGATTACTCTCTTGCCTGTGTTCCCCTACCCTTGTTGTTTGTTTGTTTGGACTGCCTGCCTGTGTTTTGCCCATACCTGTACTTTTGCCTACGATTGTGGATTACCCCTTAATAAAGCTGCAGTTGGGGTCCTCAGCACTTCTGCGTCTCAGAGCGATGCACGTAACAATAACAAATTTGGATTATATTAATATAACTATATTAATTATACAACATGCATCTGAATACCTTTTAACAAAGCTAATCCTGGAACATAAGCTGCTCGAACAGGTTAAGTCCAAGAGTGAGTTGCTATGGCTACTTCATCCTCTGAAAGTTACATCCATTTTAGTTTCCAGTTACATCCATTTGGAACGAAAGTTGAAATTATCACTTACTTACTCTAAAAACATGCCCAGGTATGTCCATAACCTGCTGGAATACCCCAGGCATTATAGAAGAAGACTCCTGAGCTGTTATCCTGGTAAAGGAGGTTGAAAAAGTGATGAATAAAGGGTGCTAATAATTATGTCAACATGTTTTGGATAAAACTTTAGTTCATAAAGAGATTTTCAATGAAAGGTTAGATTTTTGTGGATTTTGCAATAAAAGATCAAAGGATTAACAATGTAGATTTATTTTACAGGCTTCTTTGTTTCATATTTACCAACAGAATATGCTTACAACATAGAAAACTCATTAATGTGATTAAACCTATATAACGCTCTGTTCCTTAAATAGACCAGGAAATCAAGACAAGGCGTTGTTCTGTTTTATTTGTCATAGTTGCAAGATCTTTCATAATAAGAAGCAGTTTTAGTATGAATTATTAGATATGAAAATTACATGAATATATCTAAGTCTAAGTCCCACACAATCCATCCTGGCAGAAAACAAAAACACGACTGTATTTACACTGTAAGAGTTGTTGACTGTTGAGTGGAAAAACTCCATATTTTATCTCAGTTTTTAGCATTTGACATGAAAACAAATGCTGCTCACTTACAACATTTTTAATGTGAGGTTTGAAGGCTTGATAAACAGTTGAATAGCTTTTCTCCAGCATAGACCAGATGATCTTTAAACCTCCTGCATCTCTGAAACTCTCTCCACACTAATTACCAGTATTACGGCTTCTCTCAGTGTGGAAGTCGCTACGTGTGATTTCAGGTCTCAGACCAAGTGAAACTCTTGTCACAATATGAGCACTTGTAAGGTTTTTCTCCAGTGTGAATTCTTTAGTGCCGTTTCAGTTGACCAATTGTAGTAAAGCTCTTCCCACAGTCACAACACACATGATCTCTCACTTCATCATGTGTTTTCTGAATTCTGATTTAAAACTGTTCATTCTTGAAAAACTCTTTCCACAGAGAAGAACACACATGAGGCTGCTCATCTGAATGAACTTTCAGGTGATTTTTAGACATGGTTGCGATTTAAAAATCTTTCCCACACTGATCACAGTTAAATGGCTTTTCTCCAGAGTGAATGCGCAGATGATACCTGAGATTTGATGCTTGAGAAAAACTCTTCTCACACTGAGTGCATGTATACACGCAGGTTTTCTCTCCAGTGTGAACTTCGCTCATGTGTTTTCAGGTTACTAGGCCGAGCAAACCTCATGTCACAATATGAGCACTTGTAAAGGTCTTTCTCCAGTGTGAATTTGTTGGTGCCGTTTCAGTTGACCAATTGTAGTAAAGCTCTTCCCACAGTCACAGCACACATGATCTCTCACTTCATCATGTGTTTTCTGGTGCTCTTTAAAACTGCTCAGCCATGAAAATCTCTTTCCACAGAGAGAACACACATGAGGCTTCTCATCTGAATGAACTTTCATGTGTGTTTTCAGATTTGATGACTAAAATAAAATCTTTCCCACACTGATCACATTTGAATAGCTTTTCTCCAGAGTGAATGCGCAGATGATACCTAATAGTTGATGCATGAGAAAAACTCTTTCCACACTGAGAGCATGTGTACGGTTTTCTCTCGGTGTGAACTCTCATGTGTGTGTTAAATTCTTTTTATTTTGAAAACTCTTCCCACACTGAGAGCAGGTGTGTGGCTTTTTGGCTTTTGTTTCTTGAGTTTTGAAGTCACAGAGTTTCTTTATGTCATTTAGTTTGTGTCGTTGCTCTCTTCACTTCCATCTGGTCTAAAATAAACATATAAAGCAGTCAGAATCAGTTCAATGAGGTTAAATGTGAAAATTAAAGAACACCCAGCAGAAAACAAGACACTGTGAGTATAAAGTAACTTTGATGTGCAGCGGTCAGTTCTGATTCAGATCATTTAGATGCATTTCTCTATCATTTATCATCCATATACTGATTATTGTTTCACAGCTACTAAAGCAGTCAATAATGAAGAATCAAGAATGGACACCAACCTCAATGGTTCTCGAGTATCTTCATGTTTTATTCTGGATGGTTCTGGATCACTCATGTCTTCAATCTCTCTTTAATAAACTCCATCTTTAACAGTCACACAGATTTCAGCCAAGCTACACCTGGAGTTTGTCCTTCTCTTGTGGGATGATGGGAATATTCCCAGTATTTGTTGGTGAATTGTTGTGAGTGGGCTTCACTGCAGGTGTGAACTGTGATCACTGGGTAGAGATACTAGCGCCCACCGGACCAGACCTGGAAAAATCACAGATATCGTTACTGAGTTTATATAATGGATTAAATTAATTATATTTACATCATACATTTAAATTAAGTGAGCATATGTTTCTGTCAGGAATATGGAGTATTTTGATACAAGTTAGCTAATAATTGCATTTAAAACAAGGTTAACTCTAACTGCTGAAAAGCCTCTTTAGCCCTATTAGGATGGTAATTGTTTCTGCGTGGAGTTGTAAGGTATTTTCTCATTTATTTACAGGGGGCTGGGTCTGTTGTGATTTTTATTGCAGTCCAAATGTGAGAAATGTCAGTGCTTTTTCTCCCACCGCCCATGCAAAAATCCCGGCCGAATTACTCTCCTGTTTTTGATGTCAAACACTCAAGCACATGTGGTACTTTAACTCACGTCCGAATCCACATCTCTGAGTTTTCTGTGCTATTAGAGATTGTTTGCAATGAACTGTTTATATCCCTTGCAGCCACTCTCATGAGCAATCCGTATCATTAAACCAGCGCTATAATTTGGATACATTTTAGTACTGAAATGCTGGAAAGCATTTACAAGAATAATCTTTTTCATCACCGCTCAAAAGAGTGGCAGTAGTTAATGTTATAGAGTTAAATTTGCAGCATTGTATTAACTTATTCCAATCATTTCCACATTTTTTTAAATGACATCTTCCTAATTTTAAACAGGAGAATGTAAATAATTAATCATTTCCTATTATTAAATTAAATATGATTTTATTCTTATTTATTCCAAGCATGACAATTTTAATAATAATTAATAAATAAATGTACAAAGTTTTATTTCATAGAAGTAGCATACAAATTTTATGTAAAGTGGCACATTAAGCACATTTTATTGGTGTGCATAGAGTCAGAGTCTGTGGAAAAACTCTTCACAAATATATTATTACACTCTAATAATAAACTAGGACACACAACATGTATTTCATTACATTGGTCCTTAGAAACACGTAAATCCTGGAGCTGATTAATGTTGAACTCTGTAATCTGAGGAAACATCTCTCACCTGCAGATTTGGAAATATAAGGCATCTGAGAGAAATATTGCACTTTTGTCCTTCATTCACGATCGTGTGAGCAGCGTCGCTTTCAGCTTCCATCTGGAGCGACTGCACTCGTCGCTTGCGCTTCTCTCTTCTGCGCATGCTCGGT